>JAHRHZ010000009.1:6083984-6124255 GCA_024137785.1 Ginglymostoma cirratum
AGGCCCGAAACGTCAAGTTTTCCTGCTCCTATGATGCTGCTTGACCTGCTGTGTTCATCCAGCCCCACACCTTGTTATCACTGTTTTATAATATTCACATTATGCAATAATGTACTGTGAGAAAGTCATCGAAGCACCTTCTGATTTTAATAACTAGAGAACATCAGGTCAATTGACGGATTGCTTGAAAATGTTCTTTGCAAAATGAATTTTGAGATTTTAGAAAGGAAGAACAGACTTGTTTTCATGCACAGTTTCTTTAAGCATGCTTGTACCTCATGGTATCCTACCGCACAATCACATCTCTGCGAAGGTAAAGGAGAAAATAAACTGGTATTTATAATATGCCTATCATATCCTCAGGATACACCAGAACATGAATTATTTTTGAAATACAGTCACAGTTATAAAGGCAATCACAGCAGCTAATTTGTACACGTGGTTCCACCAACGAAGAAAGAGTGAATGACAATATAACCTTTCTTCGTGGTATTATTTAAAGCAGAATCCTTTGTATGAACCACTTGTTTCCTGACACAATGCACTGCAAAGCCGGATTAGTATGGGCGTGTGCCATAACACATATGTGGACAAACAATTATTATTCTGAAGTCTGCCATGGTACAGTATTCCTTTGTCACAGCTCATAATAGCAATCAGAATTTCTTTTGTCAGAAACCATACTGCTGCGGGAAGGGTCAGGTGTGTAAATCTAAGATGGTCCGTAAGCAGCACCAACATGTTAGTTAATTGGAAAGAGATGTCCTTGCAGTAGAGATTCACAGATCTCGTAGTGTCCAAAGTTCAGTTCTGACACACATCAGTCAAGAAGAGACTGTGCTCGGCAAAGAAATGGGTGGAGTAGGAAAGGTTTGTGTTGCTATCCCTCAAGATAACAATGTATCCAGTCAAACTGAACCAAATGTCAGTAGGCAGAGAGAGAACAAGACTACAAAGTGACTACAAGCCTTGGACTGAGCAGGATCAAACAACTGGTAGGCCACCAGAGATCAAGGGGGATGCATAGAGTGAGTCACAGTACAATGGGTATGGTGGAGCAAGTGTTGGATTCCCACTGAAGTTAATATAGTCACATGATCCTGCATGATCCCTGTCTTTGTTACAGAAACTAAGAATTCAGCACTCCCATGGCTGTCTGACATTCCTTTAAAACCCATTGTATGTGGTACTCTGATTATCAGTATCCTAGAAAGCCACCAGTGAAACCTTCCAGCTAGCCAGCAATTTTATCCTTTTCATGAAATAATCAGTTTGGTGATGAAGTAGGCAGAATGTTATACATTATCTGCATTGTAGCAACGCAAAGGAAAGCGGTATTTGCAGACCATACAACGATTTGAAAAAAAATCTCCTGTATTTAATTAATCTTTTGCTTGGAGGATTCATCTGTAATTATTACAAGAGCTACAGGAGCACCACAGATTTCAATTGATGGATTAAGAGAAAGTACAGAGGGAAGAAAATTATTTAAGGGATTTTTTTTGACAAGTTGTTTGAGAGCAAGCTTCCCAATTTCGGTGTCTGATGAACTGATCTTTGAAATGTTGTGTGAATGTTTCACCTATTCCTTCTTCATGGAATACTGCTTTTACCTTCCTGTTCTGGCATGGTGTTGTTTTTGTTGCCCCACAGGATGGTGGGATTCTGCAGAGCGAGTTTATACAGTGGCTGACAATAGTTTTGGTCAGTACTGCCATGTGCTCTCTGATGCATTGAGAAATATGCATCAGAAGCCATCCGCCCACTTCTAAAGTAGGGGTGTAACCGGAAAAAAAATCATTAGAACTTCCAGAAGAGGAATTGATTCAAAGATGAGGGTCTCAGACCAGCTGCACAGAGTTTAGACAAAGAACTTCAATTTCATGTGTATCCTGTGCAAGATCTAAATGGCTGCAATTCACAAATCTCTGCAACTAGGTCCACAGCATTCTGGCAGAATTGACCATCCCTCTGGCTCTACCCCCCGAGAAAGATAGGCTGTACTAACTCTGACAGCCTCTATCCCTAGATCACTTTGTCATATGTTGCACTGACAGCTTGTGGTTTGGGGAAGAGTGCTGCTTGCAATCCTCTTTTCTATGCTCAGTTTAGGAGGCTGACCAATTAGCAGTTTTGGAGGATAAATAGGTATTGAGCTTTTATAAGAGGCATTTGTTTTATACAATGAGATATAGTTGATTGCATTGATAGCAAATCAGTACAAGTTGCGTTGCCTTGTTTGGCGTAATTGTAAGGACTATTATGGGCTGGAGATGACCTGTCTTTATTGGCACCTTCTGCTGCACTAACTTCACCGCCCAAACTCTGTGTGACATCATCAGATTGGGTAGAGTTAAATGCTGACTCAAAATCAACTCTTTTAGAACCATTAACTTATACGATGCACTTTTCATACTCATACTGAGGAAAATTGGTTTACAATACTATTTGTTTGGAAACTTAAGTTAGTTACTTAAAATTTGAGGCTGTGGAAATTTTGACAGTGACTGTCAGCTGGCACTCTTCCCTGATAAATCTTACCCTCTGGAGGCACAGCCCTTCAGTCAATGCTCCTGGAATAGCATACTTGTGTAGAGAACAGCAATAAGATAGTACTGTTCAAAGTATTTGCCGCCAGACGTCTTTGGACGCTGCTTTACTGTCATGTTTACTGGCATTCCTTAACTAAGTTCCAATGGAAACATTGAATAGATATAATTTTAGGCAGAGATCAGAACGTTGAAACTCTACTATGTATTCGACTTGTCATTACAAGCAAGCAGAGTACTGCTTGTGCAATGTCTGTGTCTTGAAAATATTTCTGTTCAATTAGCAAAACATCTCAACAGTAAACAGCAAAGCTGTCTCCAGCATAACGTATGAATCCTAATCTTTCCACTACCCCTCGAGTTCTAACACTCCAGTCTGGAGTAACGCTTCCTTGAGGGAAATATGCATCTGTGCAAATGCTTGACAGAATAGGTTCAGAGAAAATAAGTGAAAAGATCACTTGGAATCCCAAAATGCATATTATAATCTGAGAAAGAGGGAGATAAGAATATCACTCTTCCTGAAAATGTTGCTTCTAAAAATCCACTTGAGCAGTGTTTCAGAATGCCATCGAACAATGGAGCACTGCACTAACTTGATAGGAAGCAAAGACTTAATAAATGATGGCAAAAACTTTTGTCAGACACAGTGGCCCCGTCCCCCAACTTAACCTGTCAGTGAGAGCCCATCTCCACTGAGTTGGGAAGCCACAATCTAATTTTACAGTTGTCGAGCTGTTTATTGGTTTCGGCTGTTGCTTCCAGCTCATCTAAGTGAATGCCTTGCCTCTAATAGTTGCTGTTCAGTCAGATGTTTAGCTGTTATTCAGTCCCAGCAGCGTACTCGAGAACAGTAACAATTACTGACATTGGTACATTTCACCTGGGCCAGCCAGGCTGTCTTGGGTGAGGCTTTGGGGGCAGCAGTTAGGTACCAGAGTTGGGGGGAAATGGGGAAGAGTGGGGCAGTGATTGACAGTGGAGAGGATACCTAACGGGCACAGCGTACCCGAACAGATGCTGCCTGATTTGCTGAGTATTTCTCTTTTAAATTTTCAGCTTTTATTTCAGATTTTCAGCATCTGTGGTTTTTCGCTTTTGCCCAGCTGGAGGCTTTATGACAGGAGGTAGAATTCTGTGTTCTCGACCATTGTAACATAAGCTGAAAATGAGCTCCTGAGCATCACCAACCAGAGGTGCAATGGTTGGCTATCAAGCAGAGTATTATTGAATAAAACTGGGAAATCAAACCTGACATTCGGCTGAGTGCTACCTCTGAACACTGTACTTCATTAAAGTGCTTGTAGATGCTATATACATGCTAACATTTATCTGGAAGGAAAGGAGAGTGTGGATTACATGTGTGTATTCTAAAGTGTACTATTAAAATCAATTGGTATGAAATTAAGATCATTAATGAATTGTCCTCCAGTACTTCAAGAGCTAGCAGTACACTTTTTAGTGTAGGCTGCTGTAAGAGATTTTGCAATATAGTTGATGACTATTCATTTAATATAAAGTATGAGGGAAAACAAAAACTGATTCCTTTGTGACAGCATTAACCTTTTCTATCTATTCCCAGAAACATTAATTTCAATATGTTGTTTTTCTTATGATCAATTATCTAAATTCTTTTTGTCATTTTAATTGAATACTTTCAATTTATATTCATTTAAGTATATTAAAACTTGAAACCTATCACAGGTTGTGTTTGTACATAAATATATTGAGCAGGCTCCTGATTAGAACATCTAAGCTTTATTGTATGTGAAATATATCTGAGAATTCTTGTGAAAAATAATTTTGGATAGCTGCTACCTTAAATTTTGTTTACATGAAATTGCCAAATAAATTGCCAACAGCTTGACAATTGTACTTCTGGATATGTGAGTGCAAGACCTTTAAGCAATAGCAAAGCATGTCTGTATGCCTGTCTGAGCAATACAAGGTGCCCTTTTCACAAGACGTTCTCCCGAATCCCCTTTCAGAAATGCCTAAAGGGAAACACTCAGAAACCTCTCATCAATCAATTAGATTAGAGAATTTTCCTTGAAGAAGTGGCATAGCAAGAGGTGGAAGTTTGCTGTTTCTGCACAATGGATGTACACTTGTGTAACCGTGAAGGAATGATATCTGCGATAACTTCAGCATGAGCTTGTCTCTGAAGTACAGCAGGGGGTTTGTCAGAGTTTGATGATAATTCCACCGTGTTCACATCCACAAGTGAATCCCTGCAGAAGCACTATTGTGCCAACAGTGCCATCATGTGGTAACATTCATGTAAATACCACTAATTCTCAAAGAGTCGTTTTAAGAGGGGAAGAGCACACGCAGCTCCACACCTGCTTTCACGTTGTCTGACGGTGGGGCACAGTTGCTTTGTCTCTGGCTGGCATTTATGTAATATTAGTTTTGGTTGGAACCTCGTAAGAAACTGGAGTCTGTGTTTGAAGAGATGAACTCTCTGCCATCATTAGCTGCAATAGCCCAGTGACGAGATGTCATTAAATGCCAAGCATACACAATATAGCTGATTTTATAAAAATTCAGTAAATATTCCTGTTTGGTGATTTTCAGGTTACATCTAAAAGAATAGGATTTCGAAAACAATCGCCAACAGTCTTTGGAACTTAATGTATTCAATAAAACTCATTTGGTAATATAAGACTCCACATATTTAAGTACCTTAAGTATTTGCAGTGAATAAAATCTGAATTAGTATAATAAAAGATTGCTTTTCTGGGAAGGCAGAGCTTTCTATCCATAAGAGAGAGAAAAACAAGTCTCTGCTTTCAACAAATGTTTGAATTGTTTTGGACAGTGATAGCAAAACTCCCTCTAGGTATTCTATTGTATAACAGATCGTTGATGGCTGCACCATTGTTTGAATAATTGATAAACAATCTGCAATGCATTACCTACTATTCTCTTCTTTAAGGAAGATGAAATCATGCCTGCAAAGTTTGAAGAGGAATCTCTCATCTGGGTTGCTGCAAAGCAGCCAGTCAAAGATCACGGCTTCTTGAGTCCGAAGATTTTGGAATTGTGTGGTGCTCTCCCTGTATACTGGCTGCGTCCAATGTATACAAAAGGTAACCAATGATGATGATGAAGCAATATCATTTTATTTGTAAAGGGTACATAGCAATGGCTTCAGGTGAAACAGAGGCCTGAATTTTCATTCTGAAGTTGGGAATGCAGAGTCGGGAAATTCCCAACTTTTGCAAATCCAACTCGGGAGAAAGTGCTCCACAGAGACATATTTTTATTCTGGAAGTTCAGAGGCTATCAAATTCAAAGTTGTATAAAAGGCCAGCCTCAGAGCTCCAGGGTGCTTAAGGAAGAGAACTGAGAGTCCTCACTCCTCTACACACTCCTCGTGCCTCATCCAGGCAAACCAATGTCACATCATGTTCCACACCCACTTCCCATGGCCCCGTATGCACCTGATGATAACCTATGCACCTGTACACATCCCCATGACCCTTTTTGGAACCTATGCCAATTAATGGCAACCCATGCCAACACCTCACCATCCATTGTTCTCACATATTCCATGACAGCACTGTTTCCTGCCACTCGGCCAGTTTTGTATCCATGCTGCTACTATCCCTTGAGCTCTAACATTGCTGGCAGGCCTGGTATGTAACGGTTTATAAAATGCCTTTTGGAAGCCTATATGCACTACTTCATCCACCCTCTCTGCTACATCATCAAAAAGCTGAAGGAAGTTAATTAAATATGATTTGCCCTATTTTTAATTCTGTATATGGCCAATGGGTTCAGAAAATATTTGAGCCATAAATCTGGCCTGGGTTCAGCCCAAGTCCAATAAATGGATAACATTGCTTTTAACCTATAAAAATAAAATTTTCTTGAGGGTTGTCAATTTGCCCTGTAATCACTGCATTGGTTACAGACGGCCAAAGGAAGAAACGATCAGTGGAAGATGAAAGACCTCGAATACTTGAACCCTACTACAGTGAGTATGACTACGGCATTGGGGCTGTAGACGAATATGGTCAAGTTGTGGGAGCAGCTGCTGAAGTTGACATTGACACAACTGATGTCCAAGCTCAGGATGCAAGAGCAGAACAAAGAGTGAATGACACAGCTCCAGAAGAAGGGGTTCCATCTACTTTCAATGCAGAAAACCCCTATCATGTAAGTATTAAATTGCCCTTGAGGCATTCAGGATTACTTTACAAGGATTGTACGCGACAGTTGATGAAATAACAGAGCCTAGATAAGCATGGGTTTCTGTGCCAGAAACTAATTTAACATGTTAAATAATGCATAAAAGAACTAGAAGCATGCAGCAGATTGTCAGTTGGCACTACAATGCCTGAGTCTCTGTAACATCTAGGTACTTTAATAAGTTCAAATCTTATGACAATGACTTTGTGTGGAGGGGCTGTTGATTGCGCAGTTATTGATGATATTGTCTGTTTTTTTTGTGTATATTCAGGATCTTATATGTGACACAACAGAACTGGGTGGTGGTTGGAAAATCAGTACAAAACCTGATTCATCCTTGATAAATATAGAATACACCTAAGCTGGAATGTGTGTTGTGAGAAAGACAGACAATGTCTTCGAGAGGATTTAGACAGGCTTAGTGATTGTGAAAGAACATGACAGATGGAATATAATGTGAGAAATTGTGAGGTTATCCACTTCGACCTGAAGAACACATGCAGATTATTACTTAAACGATGAGAGGTTGGAAAGCGTAGATATGTAAAGGGACTTGCTTGTGTGTCCTTGTCAATAAGTCACTGAAAGCTAACATGCAGGTATGGAAAGCTATTAGGATGGCTAATGAAATGTTAGCCATTAACAAAAGAGGATTTGCGTACAATAGAAGTGAAGTCTTGCTTTAAATATATAGGAGCTTGGTTACAACACGTCTGGACTACTGAGTATCTCAGTAAAGATATAATTGCTGTCGAATGAGTGCAAAAATGCTTCACCAGACTTAATCCCAGGATGGCAGGACTATCCTATGAAGAGAGATTAGTCAAACTGGGCCTGTATTCTTTAGAGTTCAGAAGGTGAGACGTGACCTCATTAAAACCTTCAAAATACTCAAAGGGCTAGACAGGGTAGATGGAGGTGAGATATTTCCCTGTTAGGGAGTCTGAAGCCACGAGCACAATTTAAAAACAAAGGGATGCCATTTAGGAAGAAGGTGAAGAGATGTTACTTTGACTCATAGTGTGGTGAATCTTTGGAATCCTGAACCACATAAGGCTGTGAAAGCTCATTCTGAGTACGTGTAACGTAGAGATTTGATACATTTTTAATTATCAATGGCAGAAAGGGTTATGATCATGTGGGTAAAAGACATTGAAGTGTTTGATCAGCCATGATCATACAGTGCAGGCTTGATGGATTGAATGAACTCTTCCTGTTACTTTTGTTATAACAAGGTGTAGAGCTGGATGAACACAGCAGCCAAGCAGCATCAGAACAGCAGGAAGGCTGACGTTCCTGGCCTAGATCCTTCTTCAGAAAAAATATTTTTTTCTGAAGAAGGGTCTAGGCCCAAAACGTCAGCCTTCCTGCTGTTCAGATGCTGCTTAGCCTGCTGTGTTCAGCCAGCTCTACACCTTGTTATCTCAGATTCTCCAGCATCTGCAGTTCCCACTATCTCTGTTCCTTTTGTTGCTGTGTTTAGTCACTTGTCACCATGTGGATGGATCTCACTGGACGTCTGTTCTGAGCACATTCTTGCCACTTCTGCTAGTAGCCATGTAACTCCTGTGGGATCCTGAATGCCCCGTTTTTATTTTTGGCAGTTCTTTACCTGCATTTCTATTTGTACGTATTAGTCACTTTATCTTGTGGTTTTACAAGCTGCTCTTGGACTTCAAAAAGAATGCTTTGGGTTCGAGTTGTTAAATTAATGTACAATGATCTGTCTAACAAGAATTCCACTGGATATGGAATGATAGCATGCAGGGGCGTTTCTCTCATTGCAACATGCAGATGTGTAGATCTTGCTTAGTTTGCCTGCATCTGACCAATAGATTTTTGGACCCAGGACAATGTGGAGAAAACATAATGCAATTGATACACTGTTCCTCACATTTGTCCTGTCCGTAATTATCTCTTTGGCGATGCTGAATGAATTAAAAATGAGTTTAGAGTGTCCACGACATTTGTGCTTGTAGTGTAATGAAATTGATGAATGAGGGAGTACGTGGTAAAATAGTTAATGATGAGGATATAGTTATTCCCATGAACCTGAGAAAGGCCAAGTATGATTTTAGATGAAGGATGGGCAAGGACTTTGTAGTATCGGTGGTACTTTTGCACTGTGTGAGCGTACGATCTTGACATGCAACAAGGATTTTGATGTCACTGGCCAATACCTGATTCTGTAGTGAGTTTCTTCTTACAGACAGTGACATTTGCTTTGTCTGAAACATGTCAATGCAATTTAGAAAGCATCTTCAAGCTCAGTGTTAATGAAGTGTATATCTTTTGTTTTCACTGGGTTGAGTACCTTGTGACGTGACCAGTTTTTAACCTAAATGCATCGTCATAACCTTAGATTTCTATGAGGAGATGCTGCAAGCTTGAGGCTGCATTTATCAATGGTTTTCACCAACCCATCTGCAGTGATTTGTGGTCAACCTCTTGCTATAAAATGTTTTCCCGAATGGATAATTATGAAAATGCATGACTCCAAAAAGTAAAGCTAATGTTTCCCATTCATTGGTTGAGTAGTTGAATTGTGCTACAGACAATTGGTTTGCCTTTTTGAAAGGATGCATGCACCCTAACCTTTCTGTGAGGCATCTGTTTCCAAGGAAGTTGTTTCCCTAGGTTCATGTCATTACAAGTTTGATACTTCCAATAGTGACTGATTTGGTGCTTCAAAGAAGTCCTTGTACCATAGGAAAGGCACTTCCTTGCTCAATCATTCCCTTGGTGGTAATGACTTTTGAGTAATAATTAGAAATGTGTGGTAACAAGAATTAAAAAGAACAAGGCATCTACAAAGACCATACTTACGTTGAGGAATTTCCCTGGGTTTCAATGTCATAGAGATGTACAGCGTGAAACAGATGCTTCGGTCCAACTTGTCCATGGTGACCAGATATCCTAGATAAATCTAGTCCCATTTGCCAGCATTTGGCCCATATCCCTCTAAATCCTTCCTATTTATGTACTCATCCAGATGCCTTTTAAATGTTGTAATTGGACCAGCCTCCACCACTTCGTCTGGCAGCTTATTCCATACACGCACCACCCTCTGCATGGAAAAGTTGTCCCTTAAGTCTCTTCTAAATATATGCCCTCTCACCTTAACCCTATGCCATCTAGTTTTGGACTCCCCTACCCTGGGAAAAAGACCTTGCCTATTTATCGTATCCATACCCCTCATGATTTTATAAACCTCGATATGGCCACCCCTCAGCCTCTGACACTGCAGGGAAAATAGCCCCAGCCTATTGAGCCTCTCCCTATAAGTCAAATCTTCCAACCCTGGCAACATCCTCATAAATATTTTCTGAACCCTTTCTAGTTTCACAACATCCTTCCTATAGAAAGGAGGCCAAAATTGCTCGTAATACTCCAAAAGTGGGGTTGAACCAATAACTGTACAGCTGCAACATGACCTTCTAACTCCTACACTCAATGCACTGACCAATAAAGGCAAGTATACCAAACGCCTTCTTTACTGTCGTTGCTATCTACGACTCTACTTTGAAGCAACTATGAACCTGCACTGCAAGGTCTCTTTGCTCAGCAACACTACACAGGAACTTATCATCAAGTGTATAAATCCTGATGTGATTTGCGTTTCCAAATGCAGCACCTCACATTTATCTAAATTAAATTCGTTCTTCCACTCCTGGGCCCATTGGCCCATCTGATCAATATCCCGTTGTGCTCTGAGGTAGCCTTCTTTGCTGTCCACTATGTCTCCAATATTAGTGTCATCTGCAAACTTATAACCAAGCAGTGTGGACCCAGCACCAATCCTTGTGGCACACCGCTGGTCACAAGCCTCCAGACTGAAAAACAACCCTCCACCACAACCCTCTGTCTTCAACCTTTGAGCTAGTTCTTCCTGTATTCCATGTGATCTAACCTTGCTAACCAGTCTACCATGAGGAACCTTGTTGAACACCTTATTGATGTCTGCCTAGGTCACATCCACCATTCTGCCCTCATCAGTCCTCCAAATTGCTGCTTCACAGAATTCAATCAAGTTTGTGAGTCACGATTTCCCATGCGCAAAGCCATGTTAACTATTTCTAATCAATCCTTGCCTTTCCAAATACGTGTAAATCCTGTCCCTCAGGATTCCCTCCAACAGCTTGCCTGCCACTGATGTCAAGCTGATTGGTCTCTCATTCCCTGGCTTTTCCTTGCCACCTTTCTTAAATAGTGGCAGGACGTTAGCCAACCTCCAGTCTTTCAGCACCTCACCTGTGGCTATTGATGATACAAATATCTCAGCAAGGGGCCCAGCAATCACTTCCCTAGCTTCCCACAGAGTTCTAGGGTACACCTGATCAGGTCCTGGGGACTTTTTCCACCTTTATGCGTTTTAAGACATTCAGTACCTCCTCCTTTGTAATATGGACACTTTTCAAGATGTCGTTATTTATTTCCCCACATTCTCTATCTTCTATATCCTTCTCCACAGTAAACACTGATGCAAAATACTCACTTATTATCTCCCCCATCTCCTGAGGTTCCACACATAGGTGGCCTTGCTGATCTTTAAGGGCCCCTATTCTCTCTTTCTACTTACTTTTTTGTCTGTAATGTATTTGTAGATTCTCCTTAACCCTATTTGCCAAAGCTATCTCATGTCCGCTTTTGCCCTCTTGATTTCCCTCTTAAAGTATACTCCTACTGCCTTTATACTCTTCCAGGGATTCAGATTGATCCCTGCTGCCTATACCTCACATATGCCTCCTTTTTCTTGACCAAAACCTCAATTTCTCTAGTCATCCAGCATTCATTTCACCTACCAGCCTTTGCCCTTCACCCTAACAGGAACATACTGTCTCTGGACTCTCCTTATCTCATTTTTTGAAAGCTTCCCATTGTCCAGCTGTCCCTTTACCTGTCAACGTCTGCCCCCAATCAACTTTTGAAAGTTCTTGCCTAATACTGTCAAAATTGACCTTCCTCCAATTTAGATCTTTAACTTTTTAAAATTCAGTCTATCCCTTTCCATCACTATTTTAAAACTAATAGAATTATGGTCACTTGCCCCAGAGTGCTCCCTCATTGACACCTCGGTCACCTGCCCTCCTTCATTTCCCTAGAGGAGGTCCAGTTTTGCACCTTCTCTAGTAGTTACATCCACATGCTGAATCAGAAAATTTTCTTGTGGATGCTTAGCAAATTCCTTTCCATCCAAACCCTGAACACTATGGCAGTTCCAGTCTATGTTTGGAAAATTAAAACCCCCTTCATAATCACCCTATTATTCCCACAGATAACTGAGACCCCCTTACAAATTTGTTTCTCAATTTCCTGCTGACTATTGGGGTTTATAGTACAATCCAAATAAGGTGACTATGCCTTTCTTATTTCTCAGTTCCACCCAAATAACTTCCCTAGACATGTTCCCAGGAATATCCTCCCTAAGTACAGCCGCAATGTCATCCTTAATCAAAAATGCCACTTCCCCTCCTGTCTTGCTCCCCTTTCTATCCTTCCTATAACATCTATACCCTGGAATGTTAAGCTGTCAGAAAGTTCTCCAATTTAGTTGGATCAGGACCTATGCCTATCCTGGAATAAATAGAAGTATAACAGTTGATCTGACATGCTGATATAACACTTTTGACTGGTGAAAACAATCCTTCCACATGCAGCAATAAGTGTAGATTATGATTGTGGTCTTGCTTTATTCCTCCTGTTTCAACAATGCTGTCAGTGACACAGGTACTTCACCATTTAGTGGATGTGACCTGATGGATATGAGCTTGAAAAATCCTGGTGCAGCACATAGCCTGTAGGGGAGTAATTGAAAACTGTATTGTTTCAATGGGGAACGCTATGTAGTGTCTGGGACTCCACTGCAAGATGTACTAACCAGTAACCATGCTTAAGCACCAAGTTTCAAAAAGTATTTCAGACCTGAACATCTTGGATTTAGCTTCTCTAACAAAGATATATTTTAAGGACACTGTTTTAAAGATGCATTCAGGTGTTGTGGATCGAGGTCCACACTCAATGATCCAGTCTTCTCATACATCAGTCTATGTGCTCCTGTACTCCAGTCATGGCTTCCCCTATCTGTGGGATTAAGGTTGATTTTTAACTTCCCAGGAGCAGTATATTGGCACCTGCTCTCATATTAATCTTAGCAAATAACGAAATTTTCTGAGGGCAGATCTTTTGAATTTTTGTAAACATTTCAGACAGTGTGATAACGTTGATATTTTCTTCAAGTTTAACAGTGTGGAACAAGTTCATTACATTGTGTCTCATGATGTGTATCATCAGATTTTGTTTTTTCAATCAGTTCATGTGTACAATGTTAGCAGGATAAGGGGCTTCTTTTATTGGAGCTGGAACATATGCTTTCTGTGCGATTCGTTTGGATCACAGATCTTTGTAGCTGCATCAGCCTTTGCTTTAGTACACTGCTCCTGCCAAATGGCCTTTTCCATCAAATTACTTTTTTTCTGCCATGTACCATGCAAAATTAATTGAAAGCTGAGCATTTCCTTGGTGCATACAGAAGGCTATTCTAATTATCATGTTAACTATCGAATTTATACTTCGTACCTGTAAGCTCCGTCAGCCTGCGCAGATCATTTTATATTTATGTACATCGAAGCTTCAGGATTTCTTTGCTGCTGTAAGTCCAGGACTGTCCAGCAAATCTCTCTGGAAAGCTTCTGTATGTGGATGCAATCACCAACTCAACAACTCTGTTTGCTAACTCCCCGTCCGAAAATCACATAATGACCCCGTTTTTCTGGATCTGCTCCCAAAGTAGTCTATGGCTTTTATCGAAATGACATCAGTTCTAGTCAATTAAAATGGAAATTTAATGTGACTCTGAATTGATCTCCTAATATGCTTCATATCTTTTCAGGACCTTTTAACTGTTCAGCTGTTAGTCCTGAAGTATTGTGTCTGTGTAGACACAGTTGATCACTTGACTTTCTCAAGTGAATTAAATTGGCCTCTTGAAAGGGATTTGTCTGCTTACCAGTAAACTTGTTTTCAACACACTGCAACACTAAGGAACATAAGGTTTGAAGCTTGTCTCGTGCACTTTAGCATTTTATTACTGTCACGCATATTTTTCACCTGTACATTTACTTGCTGGCTGACTGTTCAAGCACACTGTTTTCCACTACTTTTAATCGTATCATTTTAATGATAATGATCAATAATTAACCATTTGCCTGGCTTTGATTAACTCTTGTGGGTTAGTTTATTTTAATAGTGAAACACATTACATGTTATGAAGCAGACATTAAATAACACCATCTGATTTCTGGTTGTGCAGTTTGCGAGTCCAAAGCAGGCTAACCCGCCAGCCAGTGTCATAACAGCAGAACGATATACACACAGTCAAAAGAATCCTGAAAGGTGCATTGCCTTAAAAGGCAAGCTACATGTTCATCAGTTAGCAGAAAAACTGGAGGCCATATGCTAACAAAGGTACCAAAAACTGATGACTTGGCTTGTACCACAAGCTAGGGTAGTGAAAGAAAATATGACTCACAAAGTGAAATTGGATGAATATTTGAACAGGAAAAGTTTGCAGTTTGGAGAAAGAATGTGACTATTGGATAACTAATGCAAAGTGCCAGCATATTCTTGGTGGTCAAATGCCCTATTTCTGTGCTGAATCATTCAATGATTGTCCTCTTCTAAATGTGAAATTCCTTGCACTTGTTAAGCTTGTATCCCATTACCCAGTCCCTGCACCTTCTCTGCAAACCCCCTTATCACAACAAATATTCATAAGTCACGACACTGCTCAAGATCTAGTAAGTGCTTAGCTACATTCTCATGCATACAACATGGAATACAAACATTAGGCATGGATTCTGGTACAATAATATGTGCATTTGACAGTCAGCGACCTCAAACTGAACTGAAAGCAAAATTAGAGCAAATGGTGAAGACCTTCTTTGAGAAGGTGGCTACGAAGATAATGATGGAGCTGCAATCAAATTAATAGCTGACAAGGTAAGCACCTGTAATGTTTCCAAAAAAGGAAATCCTCTGGAAAGAAAAATTCAGGAGCATAAAGAATGTTGCATCTCCACTAAAACGTATAATGGCCAACATCCTATAGGTAGAAGTTAAATAGACATTGTTTGATTGGGACAAAAGCAAATCATTAGAATGCTTGCCGCAGGTATAAAAATGGTGGAATTTGAACCAGTAATAATGGTCACATTTTTCACACTGTTAAAGATGAGAAAACCATATATTAAGTTTTCACTTTCCCTTTTCCCCTGGAGCCAGTTTCTCAAATGAATAGAACTTAAAAACAGCCAAAAGCAGCAGAATTGAGAGTTAAAAGAAGCATTATTTAGGATCTGACTGATAAATATTGTACAACTTCAAATGGGTAACATTTGATAGAGATCATTTTGTAATCCTCCATCATGAGTTCCTGACTCCATAATGAGATGCATACAGATAAGATATAAAGTTGGAAAACATGGAAGTGAAAATATATTGAAACTAATACATGATTCTTCTCCAATGCCAACACCCTCATACTGCAAAGCTTTTGGAAAAGAGAGTGTTTTCTGATACTTTCTCATTGACTTTTATCAATGGTGACAGTCCAAGACTTTGTTCATCCTGGAGATTATCGTCAGCACCTCACAGCATTCAGGTGAACTTTTCTGAGATAGGAAATAGTTAAAATAACAGTGGATAAAACCAGTTTGCAAACTAAAAAGAGATCTACTGGGGGAAATATGTCAAAAAAGAAGGAATTGATTTTAACATTACTCTCAATAAAATGATACAATCATTCTTACAAATCACTTTCCAGGATCAACAACTAGCAATATCTGAAATGCCCAAAATTCTGCTGGAAAAATATTTGAAATATCTGTCTGGAATCTAAATGCACACAATATCAGTAAGTCTACAATGCAAATCATTCTTAGTAACATTTCCAGAGGCAATATCAACACTCATAAACATCAGACCCTCACCATGGCTGCTAGCCTCAGAATCAAAGTATAGGAGAAGTGATATTGTAATTGAACCAGACTCCTATGCTCAGTCAAAAGCACTGAGAATGTTATTAGCATCTTGTGCAAAAGTTTACAAACAACTGCACTTTATTTTATTATAATTCCTAGTTTTACAGTGTCACTGATGGTACATTGACATACAAAGGTATGGAGGCAAAGGAAAAGAATGGCACTAAGCCATGATGCTCATTAAGAGAGACAGTGCAGACATGATGGACTGAATGGCCACTTTCTGCATCATAACACGTATGTGATTTTGTGATCAGAAAATGTTTAACTATGAATAAACCAATTGGGGTCTTTGGGTCGGCATGGACAAGATGAGCCGAATAACCCCCTTCTGTCCTGTATCATTTCTGTGGTTCAATGGGTACAATAATACAAGCCATTCCTTCACTTGTGGGACCTTGCTGTGGATCTTCTGTTAATCCCATAACCAACAGATCAGATCTCAGCCTAGCCGTCCTTTCACATCTCGTCATGAATGGTGATGAACAATTAAACAACTTGCTCGAGGAGAAGACCCCACAAATAACCCCATCCTCAATGATGAGAGAGCCCAGAACATCAGTGCAAAAGCACTTTGCATGCATCTGTAGCATTTATAAGCATCTTCAGCCAGAGGTGCCAAGTGGATGAT
Source organism: Ginglymostoma cirratum (assembly GCA_024137785.1). Classification (NCBI taxonomy): domain Eukaryota; kingdom Metazoa; phylum Chordata; class Chondrichthyes; order Orectolobiformes; family Ginglymostomatidae; genus Ginglymostoma; species Ginglymostoma cirratum. The sequence goes on from JAHRHZ010000009.1 coordinate 6,100,400, forward strand.
GAATCATGGATGCCTGAAACAAAAACAGAAATTGCTGGAGAAACCTGGCAGGTCTGGCACCATCTGTGGAGAGAAAGCAGAGTTAACACCATTGGACCTGAAATGTTAACTATACATGGATACCTCCTGAGGTCCACTGCATCACAGCTGCCACCCTTCAGCCAATACAATTCATTCCACGTGATATCAGGTAATGGCAGAGGGCATTTAATACTGCAAAAGCTATGAGCCTTGACAATATTCCAGCAATAATACTGAAAATGGTGCTCCAGAGCTGCCTGCTCCCTTAGCCAAGTGCTCCAGTATGGTTACAACACTTGCGTCTACCCAGCAATACAGGAAATGGCTCAAGAATGTCTTGCCCATAAAAAGGACCAGTTAGCAGTCCATCAGTCTACTCTGAATTGTCCACAAAATTATAAAACTTGTCATTGACAGGGCTATCAGTTGGTATTTACTCAGCAACAACTTGGTTACTGATGCTGGAGAAGAAAAATCTATCAATCCTCCTGAAAGGCCCGACACTAATTTTTAACATGACTATTTATCCTAGACTCTCCAGCCAGTGAAACATTGAAACCGTTCTATTTAACATATCTATTCCCTTCCATCTTTTGGAAAAGGCATTCAAATGGCCCATTAACCTTAACAGAGTTTGCAGCTCTAGTTTATGTAATTCCTCCTTGAAATGTAATCATTACAGTCTAGGTATCATTCTGGTGGAAGTATCTTGCACTTCCTTTAAGTCCAAAATGTTTTTTCTGGAGCCTTATGCTCAGGATCGCTCACAGTACCCCTGGTGAGGCTAATATGAGCTTTGTAGAATTTAAGCATGATCTAAGGGGAACCTCTTTCATGCAGAGGGATTTTGTTTCTATTCATTTTTGGGATGTGGGCATCGCTGGCTGGGACCGGCATTTCTTGCCCATCCCAAGTTGTCCTTGAGGAGGTGGTGGTGAGCTGTCTTCTTGAACTGCTGCAGTCCACCTGCTGTGGGTCGACCCACAATGCTATTGGGGAGGGAATTCCAGGATTTTGAACCAGCAACAGTGAAGGAGCAGCAATATATTTCCAAGTCATAATGGTGAGTGGCTTGGAGGGGAGCTTGGAGGTAGTGGTTACCCAAATGTCTGCTGCCCTTGACCTTCTATACGGAAGTGGTTTTGCATTTGGAAAGTGCTGTCTGAGGATCTTTGGTGAATTTCTGCAGTGCATCTTATAGATAGGACACACTGCTGCTACTGAGTGTCAGTGGTGGAGGGAATGGGTGCTACATATATGGAATGAGCTGCCGGAGGAAGTGGTGAGGCTGGTACAATTACAACATTTAAAAGGTATCAGGATGGATACATGAATAGAAAGAATTTAGATAGATATGGGCCAAATGCTGGCAAATGGGACTAGATTAATTTAGGATATCTGTTCAGCATGGACGAGTTGGACCAAAGGATTTGTTTCCATGCTGAGCTCTCTATAACTCTGTACTCTATAACATGCTGTCTCTATAACCCTGTGACCTCCACTACCATATATTTTAGTTCTGTAAGTACAAAGGTGATTATTCAATTAGCCTTTACATGTTGATTATTTTCTGCTGGGTTTTTGAGTTGGGAGAAATCACAGCTCTGTGATCACCATTCTCTGAATTTCAGTCTTGTGGGTTGGGTTGGGTGGGGTTGGAATGAGAGTCGCTGGGAAACCCAGAAAGAGCCAAAAATGCTGTCTGTTCTTGAGATGGCCTGCCCTGGAGTTCCTGTACCTTGTTCAAAGTTTAAAAGTAAGAATTAAAACAGAAAACATTCCTCCTGCTCTCATCTCCTAACTCTACTCGCTCTCCATGCACCAGCCATGCCACCCTATTCCCATGTACCCCTCCCCATGGTTCAAAATGCTCCTGTGTCAACCTATGCCTCTGTACTCGCCTCCCATGGCCTCTCACATCCCCTTGTCAATCTACTACTTGGCTTCCCATATCTCATATGGCCCATATCATCCCCAGTGACTTTCAGACTTAGTGTATCTCAAACTCTCCCAACCACAGTCCCTTTCTGTCTCTTCACTCATTAACTCATGCCAATTCACTCATTATCCAGCGTGATTGGTGATCAAAAGGAATTCTGACAAAAAAAGTCACCAGTCTATTGACGATGACACTACCGAAAAAAACCTCTCACTGACGCAAAGAAACACCTTATATTGAAATTGCTTCAACTAATCCCTAATGTAAACAAATATGCCAGTCAAGCACTTTATCCTTTATATCACCAAATATTTTGATTCAACAAGCAGTTGGATCGATCTAACTGGAACCGTACCTGAATAGGTACCTCAGCTCTCCAAAGGCGTACCTTGCCTATCTAAACAATATGCACTGAGAACAGACCTGCTGTTACCTGGCCTCATCTCCACGCTCCACATTCCAGACACCAGAGACTCTAAGATAACACAGTGTGGAGCTGGAGGAACACATTGGAAGCTGGAGACTCTCATACCTGATTTCAGGGGGGACATCAGTGGCAGCCACAGAAATTCTGAGATGGGACTTGAGATTCATAACAACTTCTAGCAATTTTTCCAACAATAGAGACACTTTCTGTAACAGTCAAAATTAGAGTCTAACTTTCAGTGTCAGATTTTATTTAAACATCGTATTTAAATTCCACTAACTACTACAGTGGAATTTGAACCTGTACCCTAATCACCTTAGACTTTACCATTATTACGCCTTCCCTAAAGTCCTCTAAGTCTTTAATTACTCCACCCAGTAGTTTATGTCACAGTACATATGCTCATAGGCCACCACCATCATATCTTCCAAATTACATTACCTGCCTATTATCATTATTCCCTTTCTCTCAGTCAATTTTCCAAATAGGTTAATGATTCCCAATTGCTTTCAGTTCCATGAGCTTCAACTTTAGTTAAGTCTCTCAGAGGAATTCCATCAAATACCTTCATGAACTCCATGTAAGTTACAAGCATAGGTATTTCCTGTGCTTTATCTGTTCAAAAAAATCACATTCAGCAGGTATGATCTACCTCTGACAAATCTGTGGTGCTACTCTCCAACCAGCTAAAAATTTTCAAGGTGTTAAGTCACCAAACCCTTTCTTATAGACTTTTGCAATTTCCCAAAAAGACATGTTGGGTTGACTGGTCTTTATTTCCTTGAACTTTCTCTCATCTTACTTAAAACGCAGAGTGGCGTGCTCACTTCTCTGAAAAGAACGTTTCCTGAATGGAGAGAATGCTAGAAGTTTATAGGGCATCTGCAACACTCATTACTTCCTTTGAAACTTTGTGCTGTAAACATCTGATCCTGCTGGATTTGTCATTCTTTAGTGCTGTTTGGTTTCTTCAGTGCCTTAACTTTTTTTCTGGTAATCTTGGTGAGTCCCTGTTCCTGATACAGTATATATTTCCTTGTGACTGCTGGCATACAGACCTATTTGTTAATTTACTGAGAGCGATTAGTCAGTATGCCTGCCATTTCCTTATTTTCATTAACAGCATCATCATTATCCATCTCCAAAGAGCTCCACGTTGCTTGTAACCAATCTTTTTACCCCAATATAATTCCTAATAATCGTATGCTTTATTATATCATTTGTTATTTTCATTCATATTCTGTTTTGTAACTCATTGTCTGTTTGTTCTTTGCATTTATTTTCATTCACCAGAATTTTTTTATATATATTTTTGTGTACTTGCTCTCTTAGTTTTATTTTGCTTCCTACCTTTCAGCCATTGAATGCAAATTTAGCAACTAGACCTCTGCCTCTCTGGGGCATAAACTGGTTCTTTATACTATTAGATTATTTTCTTGCAACTCGCACGTATTGTCTACCGTTTAACCCATTCTCAGTCTTGCATATTTTCTGTTTACAGTCTCTGCCTCCATCATTTTGAAATCAACCTTAACCAAAATCTGAAGTAATAGCTGTTTCGCCTTGTCCTGTTCAAGCACTAGACTGAACTTGATCATGTCATGTTTGCAATTAAGTAAATATCCATGCACTGTTTGGCTTCTAATTAAATCTGGCTGTTGCGTTACTCACAGCTCAACCTAATACAACAGTCAGACCGGAAAAGGGGATTGCTCCTTTTCCTCTTCTTCAGTTGCTCATTTTACTCCGGGAGACAAGTGTAGTGCCTATATGATGTTAAGTTTGTGCAGACAATGATGAATCTTAAAACACTTTCTAGTGAGTACTGTATTGTTCCTCCAAGCAGCAAAAACGTTGAAGTGCCCAGTGGTCTACTCATCCAGATTCTGCAGCATTGTTTTTGGCCTGTGCATGCTGCCCAAATATGCCTGGTTTGTAAACTGCAATTATGAAGCCGGCCGGATTATCCCATGTTACCGCTTTCTGGCTTGTTGAGATGACTCAGATTATGGTAGTGATGATTTAAAGGTGGCTATGGGTCAGGAACTTTTAGGAGTTGAGTTCCTTCCAGAGTGAAATAAATCACTGTTGTACAATGATTTGTAAGAGACTCTGCATGTAAACATCAGTAAATATATTTAAATACATGAAAATATCAGTGAATATATTTAATCTTGCTGAAGTAAAGCTGCCAGAACAAGAACGTGGCTTTGCATCCCATGATGCAGGATGCATTGTATCACTTTTCAGATATTGCACATAATTTCTAAGATATAATGGAATCAAAATATATTTCACTCCTTCAGCATCCAGCTGCTGTGTGATCACATACAGCACATCACACAGGCCGCTGTGTGATGCAGACTACTGCAAAATGCCACGTCATAACCTACTACTGGTATATGGGGCAGCGGCCTGTGTGATGTGCTGTATGTGATCACACAGTAGCTGGATGCTGAAGGAGTGAAATATATTTTGATTCCATTATATCTTAGAAATTATGTGCAATATCTGAAAAGTGATACAATGCATCCTGCATCATGGGATGCAAAGCCACGTTCTTGTTCTGGCAGCTTTACTTCAGCAAGATTAAATATATTCACTGATATTTTCATGTATTTAAATATATTTACTGATGTTTACATGCAGAGTCTCTTACAAATCATTGTACAGCAGTGGAGGAGAGATATTTGGAATCAACCTGTTCAGAGGTGGTATTATGCATCTGTGGAGCAGGTGGGACTTGAACCTAGGCCTCCACAACCCAGAGGTAGGGACACTATCACAATAGCCCTGACGGTGAGGGCAGACTGCGTGATTTTACAATTATCACCTATTTCACTCTGGAAGGAACTCAACTCCTAAAAGTTCCTGACCCATAGCCACCTTTAAAGTTACATGTAGTGTCATCTATGCTGTGCTGTGAAGTTCTAGTTCTGGCAAATTTCTGTGAACCCCTGCTTAGAGAAACAGAAACATCTGACAATGTTGTTTGCTGAGATAGGGGTGTGGAAACTGCTATGGGTAGATATGGCCTCTTACTGAGGCTCCTTCTGACTATCTCCTCCCTGTTTAAGTAGATTGCCCTCTTCTGTGTCACTCCTCATTAGTGAACCAGGTGGGTTTTTCCCTGACAATCAACAATGGATCCATGGTCATCATTAGATTCTTAATTCCAGATATTTATTGGATTCAGATTCCACCATCTGCCATGGCAGGATTTGAACCCAGGTCCCCAGAACATTATCTGGGTCTCTGGATTAACAGTCCAGCGATAATACCACTAGGTCATTGCCTCCCCCCATAGACTGCATCAATCCCTGAGGAGTTGTGAATGGCATTGAACATTTTGCAATTATCAGTGAACATCCCCACTTCTGACCTTACTGTGAAGGGAAGGTCTTTTCAGAAGCTGCTGAAGATGGTTGAAACTTGGGATACTACCTGCGGACTCCTGCAGCGATATGGTGTGGTTGAGATGATTGACATTCAATAAGCACAATGATCTTCCTTTGTGCTAAGGTTTGACTCCAAATAATAGACAGTTTTCTCTGAGTCTCATTTACTACAGTTTGGCTGGCATTGCTTGATGCCAAACTCGATCAAATGTTGCCTTGTTATCAAGGGAGTCATTTTTACTTCGCACTGAAATTCACCTCTTTTGTTCATACTTGAGCCAATGCTGTAATGAGTTCACGAGCTGAGTGGTCCTGCTGAAACCCAAACTGAATGTCAGTGAGCAGATGATTCCTTTACAGTCAACAACACCTTCCACCACGGTTCCGTCTGACTGCATCAACCAAGGCTAAGACTGAATAATCTTCAAAGTCAGCATCAAAGCCTTTCCCACACAACACATCACTCCCTTAGGAGGTTTAGATCACTGCGCAAACTTCCAAACACTTATGAACTCAGCAGGCTCTATGAATACATGTTCATGTATATGTGATGAAAATAAGATATTAGTGGAGGTGTTGAAGCTAAAATTGACTGACATCAAATCCACATGCCTGCTGATTGACATCAGAGACTCCTATGCCATGCTTCAGCTGCTGCTCCCAGCTCTCAGCCCCACATGACTGATCTGTCGAAAATGGAAATTGCTAGGGGACTCATTATTAATATGCACAGACAGTGTGGATTGTGTTTCAGCACCAAAATGCCATCCATAGTCTAGAAAATATGGGTGTTACATAACTAAATGTTATACTAGGAATATTTTGATAGGTAGTGATCAACAAAAATACTTCCGCCTTTTGCTTAGTCATAAAGTCATACAGCATGAAAATAGACCCATCAGCCCAACTTGTCTGTGCCGACCAGGTTTCCTAAACTGGACTAGTCCCATTTGCCTGTGTTTGGTGCATATCCCTCTAAATATTACCTATTCATGTGCCTGTTCAAATGTCTTTTAAATGTTATAATTGTACTCACATCTACCACTTCTTCTGGTAATTCGTTCCACGACACCCTTTGTGGAAAAATTGTTGCCCCTCAGGTCCCTTTTAAATCTTTCCCCCTTCACCTTAAACCTATGTCCTCTAGTTTTGGAATCTCCTACCCTGGGGAAAAGATATTGGCTATTCACCTTATCTCTGCCCTTCATGATTTTATAAACCTCTACAAGGTCACTCCTCAGGGTCCTGTTCTCCAGGGGAAAATCATCCCAGCCTGCCCAGCCTCTCCTTACAACTCAAACACTCCAGTCTCAGTAACGTCCTTGTTAATCTTTTTTGCACCCTTTCCAGTTTAATAACATCCTTCCTATAGCAGGGCGACCAGAATTGTAAGCAGTGTTCCAAATGTGGCCTTACCAATATCTTGTACGGCTGTAACATGAAGTCCCAACTCCTGTACTCAATGCTCTGACCTATAGGAACATAGGAATTAGGAGTGGGAGTCGGCAATTCAGCTCTTTAAGCCCCCTCTGCCATTTAACATGATTATGGCTGATCTTGTTCTGGTCTCAACTCCACTTTGCTGCCTGTTCCCCATATCCCTTTATCCCGCTTTTCATCAGAAACATATTTATTTCTTTCTTGAATCTGTTGATTGATTCTGCCTCCACTGCTCTCTGTAGCAGTGAGTTCCACAGATTCACAACCCTCTGAGAGAAGTAGTTTTTCCTCATCTCAGCTTTAAACCTATCTCCTCTCACTCTCTATCTATGACCTCTTGTTTGAGACTGTTCCACGTCCACCTTATTGATCCCCTTTGGCACTTCCTATACTTCCTCTTCATTCTTCTGAACTCCAGCGAGTATAAGCCCAAGTTATTCAAACCCTCCTCATACAATGCCATCTCATCCCCCGAATCAACCTGGTGAACCTCCTCTGAACTGGCTTCAGTGTCACCACATCCTCCTTCAAGTGAGAAGACTAGAACTGGACACAGTATTTCAAATGGTGTATCACTAGCACCTTACATAATTGTAGCACCACTTTTTTCACTTAAATAATCCAGTCCTTTTGTAATTAATGCCAGGAATCCATTTGCCTTTCTTATTATCCGCGGCACTTGCATACCAGCTTCCTGCACTGAAAAACTCTGCACTGTTGGGCTTTGAATCTGCTTCGCATTGTTTTCCCAGCCAAAATGGACAACTTCACAATTATCCACATTAAACTGCATCTGCCAGATTCTGGCCCATTCTGTTAGCCTATCAATATCCATCTGTAGACTCTTTACCTCCTCATCATTGCCTGCATTCCTACCTATTTTAGTATCACCAGTGAACTTTGCTATGTTACAATCTGCCCCCGTTTGTGGATCATTTATATAGTTTGTAATTGTTTGAGTTCTGAAAACTGAACCCTGTGGCACCCCATTAGTTACAGTTCACCATCTAGAGAAAGACCCATTTATCCCAACCTTCTGATTTGTGTCAGTCAACCAATCCTCTAAACAAGCCAACGCTCTACCCTTAACCCCCGGGATCTAACCTTCTGGATCATACTTTTATGTGGCACCTTGTCACCTTCTGGAAGTCTAGATATACCACATCCACTGGATCCCCATTATCTACCTTGCTGGCTGCGTTCTGAAAGAATTCCAACAAGTTTGTCAAGCCCGACTTGCCATTCATGGAATTGAGCTTTGTTTTTCCAAATGTTCAGTCATCACCTCCTTTATGACTAACTCCAGCATTTTCCTCTACTGCAGAGGTCAAACTAACTGCTCAATTGTTTCCCATTTTTTGCCTAGCTCCTTCTTTCAGTAGGGGTGTCGCAGCAGCGTGTTTCCAATCCACTGGTACTTTTCCAGAATTCAGGGAAATTTGGAAAATTATAACCAATGAAGGCAAGTATGCCAAACGCCTTCTTCACCACCCTGTCTACCTGTGATACCACATTCAAGGAACTATGTACCTGCACCCTAGGTCTTTGGTAGGGTTTCTGTGCTGTTGTGGATTTGTTTTAGATGTTGGTGCAGGTATACGGGAGATCTTGTGGCCCAGTGAGTTGCATTCCTGCTTTTGAGTTCGAAGTTCCAGAGATGTAAATGCTTCTAATATACACCATTGATTGCAGGAAAAATGAGGTAAACGATGATGCTAAGAATATTGGAACCTCTCCCCTGAGTGAACACCACTACCTTCCATATGTATAAGGTGCTGTATAATGAGATAGCTGAACATTTCCCCCTAATGTATTAGGTGAGTTTGACTGCATAGATGAATTGCTGTGTGGTAATGAGGAACAATGTGTGTGAAATATCATTGGTGCAATGCCAATACTGCAGTGTTACACTCCCACACTAACTCAGGGTCATACCTCTCACTAATCCTGACTGTTCTTTCTAAATCGTGGATATTACTTTGTAGTTTACATGTACATTTCCTGACTAAAATCTCAACTCAGGATTCTCCAAGAGGATGACTTTGACTTCTGGATGCCTGAGGAATGAAATGAAAATTGACAGAAGACTGGGTCTTCGTACACAGTTTAAAGGCACCTATGGAAGAGGGTTTTCTATTTGCGCTCTGCATCGTAAAATTGTACATCTATTTACGAAGCGCCAAAACCAGAAATTGCTGGAAAAGCTCAGCAGCATCTGCTGAGAGAAATCAGAGTTAACGTTTCGGATCCAGTGACCCATCCTCAGAACGAGTTCTGAGTGGACCTGCTGAGCTTTTCCAGCAATTTCTGTTTTTGTTTCTGATTTCTAGCATCCACAGTTTTTTTGGCTTTTATCTATTTCCAGCAGTTTGATGAATATACTGCCCGCAGCACACAGAAGAAAACTTCCTGGGTCAATCAATTAAGGAGTGAAGTGATGGTATTTATTGATATTGGTGCCACTGACCACATTCCAATCTTGTGATATAAAATGGACCTGAGGAAGGAGGCAGCAGAAAAAGAACAAAAATTTCAAGAGTTTTGAAAAGCAGCATATTATGCTACACTAAATACTGTCCATTAAAAATGTATCATACAAAATAATTGATTCACTTGTAGATAATTCAATCTGGCAAATCTAATGTCAGGCAGTAATTATTCAGAGCTAATAGAGATGACAGAAAAATTACTTTTTGCTGGAATAGAGCACATTTAGTATGACGTTAATTTACAATAAAATTTCAGATATAATGATCAATATTTATGTAGACTTCGCATGCATGGCTTACATCAATTAAAGTTTCTCTCTGTATTCTATCTGTTATTTAATTTAGCTGAGGATGTTTTTGATACCTTGGACTGGTTATTTATGCATAGCACTGAGTGTCCTAATTAGAGTATAATAACCATGTCTAAATTAGTAAAAAGGCTCCAATGGTCTTGAAGCAATATCATAATTCTATTTTTTGCTGATCTGGTAGCAATATTTGTTCAAACTGAAATATATATTAATGCACAGGGCTGCCTTCTTTGCAAACAGAAAGAACATGTACAAACATTGCTCCTATTTTAATGCACTAAATTAGGTGACAGCTATACTTTGAATCATTTTTCAGAGCAATGTCTTGAGTAATCAGAGTCTTGGTTAAAGTTTAACTAAAGTCTGGCAGTTAATCATCAGTCATCATTAACCAGTGCATTATCCAAGGCAATGCCTTTGCTAATCGGAGTGCACTTGCCAGTTAATCAGCACTCTCATCTAATACAGTATACACGTTTTTCCTTTCCTTTGGTATTGTCTTGATGAGTAAACGATTAAAAGACCTGGCAAAATGTGCCTCTTTCAGCAGTACTAACATTGACAGTTCTTAGGCTTTTAAGTAAACTTTGTTGAAATAAACCATCAGCTATTCAGGAGAATTAATAAACCCATTCACAATACTCCATTTCAGGTAGATTTAGAGCTGGAAGCAAATCTCAGACAATCTAACACTTTATGTCCAAGATAGCTTTTTTAAAAGTGTTTGTACATAGACCATTTAACAGAGCAGTTTACTGGTACAAAATATGGTTATTCAACAATTAATTTCTGGTTGTGGGCATTGCTGCTCACTCTAAAAGGATGGCTGTGGGATGCAGCCTCTATTCTTTGTTAGTAATTTTATGCAACTTTCTGAGCCACTTCATAGGGTAAGAGTCAGCCTTATTTGTCGTATAGGCCAGAACTATCTGACAATTTCTTCATCACTTTTACTGATCCCAGCATTCATTTCATCGTACCATATCGGAATTTGAACTGATGGTCTACTTCATGTCTAGTCAAGCAACATAATTCATTATCTACCCTACTAAAGTAGTGATACTGCATAGCAATTTTCAATTACCATATTTTGGACGGCACAAATGTTTAATTATTTCATGACGGTAACATGTATTTTACCACCTTTTAATGCAATGAAGTGCTTCAGGGTGTTTCACAGGATTATTATAAATGAAATAATGACACTAAGGCATGTAAGGAGATATAAGGTCAGCTAATTAATCAAAGAGGTACATCTTAAGAATGATCTTAAAGGAGAAAAACACGGTAGTGGAGAGTCAGAGAGGTGTAGACGCTTAGCCTGAACAGCTGGATGTAAAGCCATTCGCAGCACAGCAATTAAAATGGGAGATGCACAAGATGCTAGAATTAGAGGTGTACAAATATTTCAGCAAGATGTTGGGCTGGGAAGATTACAGAGATGGGGAGGGGCACGGTCACGGAAGGATTTGAGACCAAGACCCATTGTAAGTCTGTGAACTCGAAGGTAATAGTGAAATAGAGGGAATTAAGAGTTGAGATAACAGAATGATTCCAAGTTCAGCAATTAATGATACAATTTTCTGATCATTTTGAAAGGCTTATTATTTTGTTGATCTCTTCATGTCCAAGTATTCACTTTATATGTGATTTCAAAACAAAATATGAACATCAATGCAGAGAATATCAACAATATGAATTTCAATGCAGAGAATTGTGAGGTAATACATTTTCATAGAAGAAATATGAGGACACCGTTCAGGCTCAATTGTATAACTTTGAAGGGATACAGGAGCAGAGGGACCTCACAGTTAAATACATAATTTTCTGAAGGTGGACAGGCAAGTTGAAACAGTTGTTAAGAATGCCTATAGGATGCTTAGGTTTATAAATAGAAGCATAGAGTATAAAAGCAACGAAATGATGCTACACTTCTACAAATCACTGGTCAGACCACATGTGGAGCATTGTGTTCTGTTCTTTATTTATTTTTATTTAAGGAAGGATGTTAAAGCCCTGAAGACAATGCAAAGGAAATTTATTAGAATGATGCCAGAAATGAGGGATTTTAGACATAACGATTGAAGATATTAGGCTTCTTCTTCATGGAGCAGAGAAGATTGGGAGGCGACCTTAGATTGGTGTTCAAGATTATGAACAGTTTTGACAGGATAAAGATGAATAATTTGTTTTCGACTAGTTGTTATGACAGTAACTAGAGTTCTCAATTTCAAGATTGTCAACAAGACAGCTAGGAGTGAGACAAGGAGAAACTTCTTTACACAGAGAGTTGTTAGGATTTGGAATGTGCTGCCTGGGAGAATGATGAAGATGGATTCCATAGTTGGTTTCAGAAGAGAGCAGGATATATATTTGAAAGTGATGAGTTTAGAGGACGACAGAGATAGGGCTGGAGAATATGACGAGTTGGGTAGCTCATTCAGGAGCTAGTACAAACATGATAGAGTGAATGGCCTCTTGTCCTGTGAAATACTATGATTCTAAAATATATACCATGCCAGTACATTAGGAAATAAGATATTTTAATTCTTTGAAAAGCTGCATTAATAAACCTGCTTACCTGCTTGGCCATGTTAGCTAATTAAAGCAGAGCGTCTACACTGTAGACTGCAGTACTGTCTGCTCAGGCCAAGTACATTTTCACAGATTGATACTCTGCTCAGTACCCTCCAAACACCACATACATGTGTAGTGTCACATGACATGTTGGCTACATAATAAGAATTAAGTACTTGAGGAAATGTTTCTGAATCCATGATTCACCAGATCAGAATATTATTGTTGTATTTGATATGAAGTCTAAGCAGCAGGAGCTTCAAGGTAGTCACACGTTGGTTCCCTCAATTTTTATTGCCACTGCGTGTTGGCCACAAATTCAAGATCCAAGCATATTACAACATGGATAAAGGAGTCATTAACCCGTTGTGCTTATTACTTTGAAAGAGCTCTTCATTAAGTCTCACTTTTCCATGCTTTACTCATAGTATTGCAAGTTTTTTTTATTTCCAAGTAATTATCAAATTTCTTTGGAAACATTACTATTGAATTTGCTTCCACCACCCTGTTAGACTATTCATTTCTCCATATCTCGACTCCAATTTGCTAATTACCTTAAATCTGTGCATCTTGCCTCCTGACCCTCACTGGAAGCATTTTCTGTCTATCAACTCCATCAAAGTTCTTTGCAATTTTAAAATATTTCATTCTTTTGGCCATAAAAGTTTATATCACAGAATATTGGAACAGCCCTGAACATGCCCTTCAACTTTGTTGATCTTGAGCAGGCCTTTTATGAAGAGTTAATGGGTGCATGTTAGCATACTGGTGCAGTAATTGATTTAAGTTTTCAGTTGAATGAACTGTAGTCTCAATCTCAGGAGACATACCCTGAAGACTTGCCAATGATTACATTTTTCATAACCCTTTCAATGAAATCTTTTGGGACCATCGCTATGAAAGTAGCTTCTGTAGAGAGAACTGTAAATTTTCACCTTCTGACGCTAACAGTATCGGAACTACAACTGTCATGCAATGTTGGGAAAGTAACAAAGAAGACACTATCTACAGGAGGAGAGCAGTCTAGCCACAGAAGTGAATGTAGTAGACGTTCTGCCCAACATTTATTTTGCCTGAAAGTTAATTAGTAGCTTTCTAAAAAACAATTGTGTAAAATCATACACGCTGGCTGCCAGTCAAAAAAAGCCTTTTCTTCCATTAAACACAATTAATATGAGGGTAAAAATTACTCATGGGAATGTTAATATGTAGCAATTTAATCATCTGCTACCTCTGTCTAAGTAGCAGAGTGAGGAATTTAATACAAATGCTTTAAAAATTGACATAACACCATCATCGTAAATTTCTGCTCAGTATAAGTGAATTTTCTTATACTGCCTCTGATTCATCCATCAAAATTGACTAAGAAGCAGTCAGAAATTACGAAACAAATACACCAAAATTGTGACGGATGAATGAGAGAAACTCCTACGCAAATTCACTTCTGCAGAATTTTACAAGTACACTAATCAAAGTGTAGCACAAGTTTTACATAAAAGCTATTAGTTGTAAGAATTATTGAAATTCCACTCAGTTATGATTTTGATTTGATCTTTACTCAGCTTTGGAATGAAATAAATCTTTCCCTGGAAAATGGCCAGGTTTTGTTTGGGATGGAGGTTAAAATGTTAAAAATCTGAAATACAAGTGCACTATATTCAAATTAGATTTCATTGGATAAAAACCAAAAGAACTGACGATTAAAAGAAGTTCAGTTCTGAGGAAGGGGCACGGGACCCAAAGCGTTAACTCTGTTTTCTCCTTCACAGATGCTGCCAGACCTGCTGAGCTTTTCCAGCAACTTTGTTCTTGTTCTAGATTTCATTGGAGATAGGAGAGGGACCAAGGACAGCCAACCTTGCTTGAGAAAGGCAAGCTGCTACTTTAGATATTAGAATGAAGCTGGGAGGCTCACACTTATCCATCATTTCAAAGTTAGCTTTGCCCAATCAAGTTTCTCAATTTTGGGAAAACCATTGGCTCCAGAAAACCCAGGACTCCTGGTGCCAGGAGATTAAAACTAAAACTGAACCTACTTGCTACATTTCAGCATTCCTCCCTTGATAGTTTACCACAATTGACACTCAGCTGGCTGTTCCAAACAGCCCACTCTCTCACCCTTAAGGCACCCACTCTCTTCCATGACCACCTTGCCTCCAGTTCCTCAGGCTTCTGAGTCCTGCATGCCAAGGTATGATTGCTAATGGAATCAGATTAGGGCTCTTATCTACCCAGCCTTGAAGCAACATTTCACAACCTCCTGGAAGCCAAGCTTGTCAATCAGGAAGGGTCAGTTCAGGCAGTCTGTGAATGATATCATTTGCTCATAGATTTTCAGAATATTGTAGGTCATGTACTGCTCTGGCAGGTTACAAGGGTAAAACACCCATATTGTTCTCATGTCCAGTTTGGATCCAGTCTATTCTCTCACAGAGTTTATTTGGTGTAGTTTGGCGGTCACTATATTTTGTTTTAATTCTACCATTTAGAAAGTGGAGTTCTTTGGCTAGTTTGCAGCAAAACAAAACCTCTGAGAAATGGAAGGCACCAGTTTGGTTGCATAGTCTACTGAATGTTGCTGCAGAAAGCCCAAAACCCGGGGAGGTTATTGTTTCATGATGGGGTTATGTGGATATTGGAGATTATGCAGATGTTAGGGAAGGGCTGGGTAGTGGTGGTTAGAATTAGGAGAGACTGACTTGACCTTTGGTTGACTCTCAAGTACTTTGCCTTCAATGAAGCTTTATTACCTCCAATTGCAATTTCATGGGGGTTTGGTGAGCAGAGTGAGATCAAATCAAAGGTGTCCAAGGTTTTTTTGTGAGGGCCAATTGTATTATCAATTGTGGGGTAAGTGACATTTTGACCAGGGGTCAAGAGAGGGTTGCTGAAACTATACATCTAAAGGAAGGGGGGTATGAGCCTGTTGGTGAGTGAACATTAGTAAGAACTCACGAGTGGGGGTGACAATGACTCTGTTCTCTTTGCCTCTGCCTCCTCCATTTTTCTGTCTCTACCCCACACACCTCTGTCTTTCTCAGCCCCTCCCTCTCTTCCCTGCTGTTTCCCATCTAACTTTTCACATCTCTCTCAGCCTCTGCATTCTCCCTTTTTTCCCAACCTGCATCTCTCACCTATTTAGCCCTCTTTTTCCTCTACCTCTCCTTCCTACTCAGTCTCTGTCTCCATGTCTCTGTCTCTCTCTCTCTCTCACTCTTTCCATCTCCACCCCCACTGAACCCTGTTTCCATCCCTCCCTCTTTCTCTCTCCATAATCTCCCTTTCTCCCTATTTATTGCATCCCTCTCTTTTTTCTACTCTTCCCTTCCCTCTCTTTCCTCCTTCCCACCCTCTATCACTCATTGCTCTCTTCATGGTGGCCGCCATTTTCTGGATATTTTCACTTCCCGGCTCCTATCCGGGTTACTGACTGTGCTAAGCCACTGGACGGTTCACAGATCCTCACAGAAATTCACATTTCACAATATGACACTTCTCATTTTCAAAGGACTCCCCAGGCAGTTGATGAGCTGATACAAACCTTTGTCAGGTTGGACTGTGCCCAACGGGTCATACGATGGACAACCAAATTTTCAAAAGTAGTAGAACAATAGATCAGGCTGATTTGAAAATCCTGCACATGAAGATTAGAAGAAAACTTTAAAGGCCTTATAAGCAAAGACTAAACAGGTTTTGATTCTACTCACTGGAGTTTAGAGGAATGAAGGGGATCTCATTGAAACATATAGGAATCTTAAGGGGTTCAACCAGGTAAGCACTGAGAGGATGTTTCCCCGCCTGGGAGAATCTAGAACCAGAAGGCAGAATAAAGGGGCACCAATTTAAGACTGAGATAAGGAAGAATTTCTTCTCTCAGAGGATTGAGAGTCTTTGGAATGTGGGGGCCGAGCCCTTGTATATATTTATGGCTGTGGTCAATAAATCCTTGATTGGTCAGGGAATCAAGGCTTATGGGAAAGGGCAGGAAAGTGAATGTGAGAAATGTCGAATCAGCCATGATCCCATTGAGTGGCAGAGCAGGCTCAAAGGGCTGAGCGGCCTTCTTTTGTTCCTGCTTTTCGTGGTCTTATTCTTGTGCTGTTATGGTATTAAGCCATGGTGGTGAGGTTTAGCACCCATTGCCTTTCCTGGCAATAGTCAATAGACTAAGTGCAGTCAACTTAGTTAACTTGTGAGACATGGGCTAACAAATCAGAAAATTTGCTGCCTGTTTGTATACATTGATGTGTTTTATAACAATACAATTCTGAAATCAGATGCAATGGGCAGAATCTTCCATTATTTATTCAAAGTATAGTGATCAGTGTAAAAATAAGTGGGATATCCACCACCAGAATCCACCAGACCATGTGTCTGTCACGCATGTACATGGTCATCTGATGGGCTTTCTATGAGGTTGTCTTCCCAGGACAATGATGTGCCGTCTCTCCTGGGCCACTCACAGGCTCACCGCCAGTGTGAAATGCAGAGTACTGGGGACGAAGTCATGGCTGCTCATGGAGCAGTGACCCAGAAGTCCAGGGGCAACAGGCAGAGCTAGTTTTGGGGATGGGGATGGGAGAACTGATAAGGCTCACATGGAGAGGGGGGTTTCAGAGGGGTTAGCTTTTAGCTACCAGCTTCCTGACCTACTGTTGCCTCCAATTGTTCCGAGATTGGTGTAGATCAAGATCCTCCCTTACCAAACCTAAAGGATGGGTCACTTAATTGTACCAACCAGGAAGACTGCCAGTGTTCTTGCATGCTGGGAATAAAGTTAATCAGAGTGGTAGCACAAAGACGCCCTTAAGTGGTTATTAATTGTCCACTTAAGAGTCTCGATTGATAGCAAGGCATTAAAGCCTTTGCACTCAGAACTTCGTTCTTGTGATACACAGAGATGCCAGTGACCTCCCCAGTGCCAACCACTGTATGATCTTCCTCTTCTGACACTTTCTGTACTGCTTTTTGGAATGGGAAGATTCGGCCCGGTATCTTTCCTCACGTTTACCCTTTTGAAAATGTAAGCACGTGGTTATTGTTATCGTGTCTTGCTTTACCAAAAGCTCAAATTTAGAAGGAAAATGAATTCTGAGCACATGCAATACTAAAATGTCTCTCTTGCTTTTCCAGCGAATCTTAGAAGGTGAAAGTGGCACCATGACCTTTGACACTATGCTGGATCACAGCGGAATCTGTTGCGCTGAGTGCAGGCGCAGTTATTCACATTGCCAGCGTATATGTGAACCCTTGCGTGGCTACATCCCTTGGCCTTACAATTATCGAGGATGTCGTGTTGCTTGTAGATTAATCATGCCATGCTCCTGGTGGGTAGGACGTATACTTGGTTTGGTATAAGCTGCTGAAGAAGTCCCGTTTTTGAAATGAAGTGCAACCCAAAGGTTAATAATTATTGGCTATGAATTTTCATACATGATTATTGTTGGAGTGAATTTTCAAGAAGAGATGCAATTTAAAGTGCCTTTATTAAAAACTATTCATTAAAGCACCTCGGTCAATGACCACATATTTTCTGCAGATGTACTGTTTGTAGAGTTTGGTTTAAAAATTGAAATACTCCAAACCCAATTAAATTGTGTAAAGCTAAATGTGGTTAGGCCAAAAGTAGAATTACTTAAATGATCCTGTTTACTTAGAACATTGTACAGACATTTGAAATCGTGCAATAAAGCATGCAGCAACATGTATGTATGTGTGCTTAGATCCTTATTTGTACAGATAATATGATCAATCGGTGGTGTATATGTAACTCTAAGATTAAAAAGGCCAATGAATACCATAGAACTAGATGACTAGGACTGTTAAATGCTTTTTGTTATTAAATTTCTAAAATCTTCATTTTCCAGTTATTAAAGAATGTTATGCATTGTCGTGTGTTGGTCTTCAATTAAATTCAACTTTCTCCGCTATATGCAGCTTAAATATTCACAAGAAAAAAAAAATCAACACTTGGTTGTTTTTGGGAAATAAATCAAAATGTAAACTTTTTCCCTTTGACTGTTGGTGACAGAAAGTTTTTATTGAAGTGTGCATTGATGGTGAGCTTCATTTTCTCTGGGGTGCTCAGCTCTTGACATCAGCTGCATTTGCTTTAGATTAATAAAACAAAAATGATCAGGGCTTCCATAAAGGAAAAAAGGGACATCTGGAGGTATAATAGACTGTCTTTTGAAATAACTCCACAGAGGCTGGTATCTCATCAGTAAGTCACCCTTTATTTACATGAGGAGAGTCCATGATACTGATTCAGCTTCCTCAGAGCCAGCTTTCAGAGTGAGCAGATTTTTTGACACTCCTGTTCTCTTTGTCTTTCCACCCCAACGCTACCACTGCCCAACAGTAGTGCTTACATTTCTCCATAATACCCGTGGTTGTGTGTGTAAAGTGACTTAGTAAAAAGACACCTTTATTCAATATTTTCACCACCAGGAAAAACACCCATGTGGACAGTGAACCATTAACAAGCAAAGCCTGATAAAATGAAAATACATAATCCTTAAACTCGTAATTGGGAGTATGGGGATTGAACCGGTGTCCTTGATGTTATTAGCACCACACTTTAACCATCTGAGCCAACCAACCAGCATACAAATATACTTGATCTTATCTGTCAGCCAGGGCTCTCTGATTGGACCAGATTAGCAGCCCAAATCAGGGAACTCATATTCTATGAGTTCCGCATGACTAACTTGTTACAATCACTACAGCCTTAAACCTAGTGCTGAAAGGATGTTAATGATGATGGTAGAACTGTGGGAACAAGTTATTCGCCAATAACTTACTCAGGCACATGAATGATTAGTCCTCACTGTGGAGTGAAGTATCTGAGTCATAACTGTAAAATAGTCCCAAAGCTAAAACAGAAGTGTATATTTGAAACCAAAACATTTTGTAATAGATTGTAACATCTCAGCTACTTAAAAGTGCAAGATCAAAAACAATTATTGGCTCCTTCATTGCTCTACTTCATTCTGTTGAACAGGCAGAAGGAGAAAAAAGATGAACAAATAACTGATAAAAGGAATAACATAATAGGTGTTTAACAAAACCCTAGGCTGGAATTTTAACCTTTGCTAGGGACTGGAATGGAAGTAAGTGGACACAGAAGTTTGCACTATCAGCCTACATGCCAGTTCTTTGGGTCCTTCATACCTTGGGTCCATTGTCCAAGAGGTGAGATGGATGGGACAGCTAGAATACCCCCAGCAAATGACAGGTAGCCAAATGATCCTTTAAATGATTTTAAAGTTTCGTATTCCAAGGTTATTTCAGAGGAGCCACCCAGTGATTCAAAAGACTGGACAACTCCATAAAATGCCTAGGATCAACACATAGCTTGTTCCCGTTCCTTCTCCTACAAAAATGGGAAATGCATTCCAGGGCAAGAATTACAATTTTTGGCTACTTTTTGGCATGACAGTTCAGCTTTTCATCCAGGCAAGATTCTGAACCTAGGATTTTCCAGTTGGCCTTTCCAGTTCCTAGGGCACAGCAAAAGACAGCTTAGCTTCCTCAAAGCAGCCATTCAGCAGCAGGACAAAGGTGAGGGTCTAGTTCTAGGCAGCAGCTGACAAAGGTTAGTTACACTGGGGCATTGACCATACTCCACCCAGCCCACAATCTAACAGGCATGTGCACCCATAAAAATCACAATGATCTAGAGCCTACCAATATAGTCAATTAGCGTGAGCAGCAAGCATTGCTGTTGCAATTGTATGGACCATTTTCATAGAATCCCTACAGTGTAGAAGCAGGCCATTCAGTCCATCACGTCCATACTAACTCTCCGAAGATCATCCCACCCAGACCCTATCCCTGCCTTTCCCATGGCTCATCTACCTAGCCTGCACATCCCTGGACACTGTGGCCAATCCACCTAACCGGCACATCTTGGAACTGTGGGAGGAAACTGGAGCACCTGGAAGAAACCCGCACAGGCACAAGCAGAATATGCAGATTCCACACAGACACCTGTGGGTGGAATTGGACCTGAATCCCTGGTGCTGTGAGCCACTGTGCTTCCCCTTTGATTTGGGCATCTGCTCTGCTACTAATGAAACCCTAAGCCAAAATTTTCTTGATGAAATTTAAGTAATGACTACAAATAATAACTGTATTAACTAATATGTGTGATATAACTAATATATAAACAATATCAACAATTTAAAGCTAATGTACTGACCATAACATGGGGCAACTAGTATTTATACATTTGTCTATTCTGAGTGGCAGTCAGAAGCTTTCTGTTCCCTGACAACTTGCTGTACAAGACCTTCAATTCTTCTGCTTATATTAATGTAGGTTTGGGGCTCTGTTTTTGTATTGCCAGTTGGAGAAATGAGAGAAACAGGCAATCAACTTGGAGAAAATACTTTCTGTATGATCATTGCAGGAAAGGATGGAGAATCGTGAAGGGCTGGTTCTCTTCATGTCTGTGATTTTTATTTTCATGGGCTTTGCTGAAAGTTTTCAGGCACCTCTCCTCACTGGTGTAACAGTGATTCATCTCAAGGGAGAATATAACACTTTCCACAATGCCAATTTCTTCACACAGCCCATCCATGTCAATGTCTTTAAAATTACACACTTGAATACCACTGCAAAACTTTTCAAAGGGCACAGCATTTGCAAGGCTAATTTGAACATTCAGCTGTGAAAACTGTTTTCAGGCAATTCATATCTGTCACTCAAGTACTTCATGAATTTTGTGAAAAGTCAAAAAGCCTCACTCACATCTTCCTGACATATTTGGTATTAATTTTTAGTCTGTCATTTATTGTGAGACAAAATAACGTATTCTGTATCAAGTCCCCAATCATGTCGCTTATAAAACGCCACAATTTATTTAGTATCTTTAAATAGTTATATATCACAAGGTGTTTCGCAGGATCATTATTGAGTTTGACACTGAACCATTGAAAGAAGATATCAGGTTTGATGAGAAAAGCTTAATTGAAGTGGTAGGTTTTTAGAACTCTCTGAAAGAAAAGGTGAGAAAGGTAGAGAGGCAGGAAGGTGCAAAATCTAGAACTTGGAGTGCATGCTAAGGATGCTGAATGACTTTGCCTCCAAACCTTAAATATAGTCCAGAGTGTTGCTGAGAGAAGTAAAGTTCAGGCACTCGATTGGCAAATCATGTTTCCCCAAAATGCTTCTCTTGTGTGTTGGTACACTGTTCTCACCTACAATCTGAAAGTAGCTCGTCACAGGTATTCAGCATTTTGTAAATCTGACCGTAGCTAACATAAAGGAAGCCACCTGATCCCATAGTGTCTTAATGGAATGTATTCCCCCTCTTTAATTAAGTCTGAGTATTCCTTCAATTGCTGTGTTTCTGGCATGTACCTTGAGTTTTTTTTTACGTCTAACAAATTATCTTGTTGCATTTGCAAAATATGAGTCAAACAATTGCCTGCGGCCTATGATATGTTGAACAATTTCAGTTTTTGGTAAACTCTTGTGTTTTCCCATAATTAACACTCATGTTGTCGGCTGAATATTTGGAAAGTTGCTCTGGGTAGGGTTCAAAGGCACAGAGGTTGGATAATATTTTTACTCTAATTACATTTGAGGTTGCCTAGTTATCACTGTGGAAATCCAACAGCAAATGCTGGAAGACTTTCTCATGTATTAAGAGCCATAGAAAAATAATAACTTGTTTAATATAATTTAAGCATTTCTGTGCAAAATATAAACATAAGTCTGTAAAATGTAGGAGCAGAAGTAGGCCATTTAGCCAAATGAGTCTTCTCTGCCATTCAATGAGATTATGACTGACCTGAAAATCCCTCATTTCAATTACCTGCCATTTCATCATATCATTGATTCCCTTACTGATTAAAAATCTGTCTATCTCAACCTCAACAGTATGCTAGCTTATGATCCATGCACGAGGACTCACAAAGCTACAGATTTCTTCACTTTTTTTTCATTTGAATCAGATCCAGCTTCTTTATTCCTCCTGCCAAAGTACTCACGTTTTCTCAAATTATTTTCCATATGCCAAATTTTTGCCCATTCACATAATCTGTCTATAACCATCTGCAGACTCTTTGTGTCATTCTTACCATTGGTCTTCCTATGTATTTTTGTGTCAAGTGCAAACTTGGTGATAGTACATTTGCTTCAATCATCCATTTAATGAACATATATCGGAAATAATTGTGTTTCACTTCCTTGTTAGCTATCCCTAGATAACTCCCCCATTCACAGATTTCAAATAATGCGTGTTGTCTTGCAAATTTAGTAAAGATTTGAGTTCACTTTAACAGGTTCCCTGAATTGATCACAGTGTTGCAGTCTTATTAAATTCTTCCCACCTCGACTCACAGCTCAGCGCTGTCACAGCTTCAGTTGTCTCCCTACTTTCTTCTTCCCTTATCTAATCAGGCATCAACTTAGCTACCAGAAACGACAACATCAAACCAAGCTGGTCAACCATGCAAAGTCCTCCTTACTAACATCTGGAGGTCTCAGGCCAAAATTGGGAGAGCTGTACTACAAACTAGTCAACAACAGCCTGACATAATCATAATTAGGGAATCATGTCTTACAGACAACATCCCAGACAATATCATCACCATCCCTGTCACACCAGCAGGGCAGACCCACCAGAAACGGAAGCACAGTCATACACATTCTGGAGGGAGTTATAGGAGTCCTCATCCTTGTTCCCAACCCTGTGAAGTGCCATGGCATTGGGTCAAACATGAAGCCTCCTGATGCCTACGACCATCTGCATCCACCCCTTCAGTTGATGAAGTAGTACTCCTTTATGTTGAACACCACTTGATGGACACACTGAGAATGGAAAGGGCACAGAATGTACTCCAAGCTGAAGATTTCAATCCATCATCAAGACTGGCTTGGCAGCACCAAGAATGATAATGAGTCGAGTGTTAACGGTCATGGCTGCTAGGCCAGGTCTGTAGCAGATGGTGAGCGAGCAAGAGGAGAAAACCTCCCTTACCTTGCACTCAGCAATCTACCTGTTGCTGATGTGTCTGTCCATGAAGATACAGTTCATTGTAGGGATGAATTATTATCTTTACATTGATGTAATACATTGTACCATGTATTAGTCACACTGTGTTAAAATAGACAGACTTCAAACACATCTAGAAAGTGAAAACTGAGATAACAAGCATGGGGCTGGATGAACACAGCAGGTCAAGCAGCATCATAGGAGCAGGAAAACTTGACGTTTCGGGCCTAAACCCTTCTGATGAAGGGT
>JAHRHZ010000009.1:6124655-6185367 GCA_024137785.1 Ginglymostoma cirratum
TGGGGCTGGATGAACACAGCAGGTCAAGCAGCATCATAGGAGCAGGAAAACTTGACGTTTCGGGCCTAAACCCTTCATCAGAAATGGGGGAGGGGAAGAGGGTTCTGAAATAAATAGGGAGAGAGGGGGAGGCGGATAGAGGAGAGGATAGGTGGAGAGGAGGCAGACAAGTCGAAGAGGCGGGGATGGAGCCAGTAAAGGTGAGTGTAGGTAGGGAGAAATTGTTCCCATGTAAACAGATCAAAAATAGAAGGCACAGACATAAAGGGATTTGCGAATGATGCAAGGGTGATACCAAGTTTCAACCAAAAAACTGAGAATGTCATTAGCATCTTTTTAAAAATCTGCTCATGGGATGTAGCTGTTGCTAGTTGAGCCAGCACTTATTATCCAACATTTACTTGCTGTTGAAAAGCTTGTGGTAAGCTGTCTTCCTGAATCACTGCTGTCTGTTGGCTATCTGTTGATCCATATGTCATTAGGGGAGGTGATCCAGGAATTTTGACTCAATATGACTGAAGGAACGGTAATATCTTTCCGAGTGGATGGGAGGGAACTTTCAGGTGGTGATGTTTCCATGTATCTACTGCTCTTGGCTTTCTGGAATGGACATAGATTTGGAAGGAGTTCTACTAGAGTCTTGGTGGATTTCTGCAGTGCATCTTGTAGGTGGAACACAGTTCTGCTGCTGAATGTTGATGACAGAGAGAGTAAATGTTTGTGGACCTGGACAACATTCAGACATGGGTTGATAAAGTGCAAATAACATTCATACCCCACAAATGCCAGGCACTGGCCACCCCCAACAAAAGAGAATGTAACCACTGCTCAGAGGCATTGTCAAAAACAAATCCCTCATTGTCAATGTCCTGACCATTTACCAGAAACTGAACTTGACTAGCCCTATAAATACTGTGTCCACAAGAGCAGGTCAGGGGCTAGGAAATCCGTGGGAAATCACCTCCTGTCTTCTCAATGCCTGTCTATTGTCCACAAGGTGCAAGTCATAAAATGTATTGGGGTACCCTTTAATAGCCGAGATGACTGCTGTTCCAACAGCACACAAGAAGCTTGAATCCATCCAAAACAAAGCAGCTCTTTGAATTGGCACCCCACTCACCACGTTAAACATTCACTCGTTCGTCACTGATGCACATTGACAGCAATGTATGTTAACTGTGAGAAGCACTGCTGTAACTCTCCTTCCAAGCATCTGACATTTACCATCGGGAAGGACTTGTGGCCAGGGCCTGGAGACTAATGTTCTGTGCTCATGTCCAACAGCAGCTGGCCAAATTTAATCAGATTAACCAATCTACAGATGTGGAATTGAAAGCTGGTCCCACTAATAATGACCATGAAGCCATTGGTGATCATTCTAACAAGAAAGTCTATTTCATCAATGTCCTTTAACTACAGACCCAAAGCAATGACTCTTAACTGCCACTCAGTCCAAGAGCCAATAGGGATGGGCAACAAATGATGGTCTTATCGATGAGGCTCAAATCTCAAGAAAATAACAATGGAAAGAAGATATTTGCAGTGAGACTGCTCCCTAGCTACTCATTGACCAAATCACAAATGCTTGATTATTTCCACATATTAGGGTTCTCCAACTTTTATTAAACCCTGGTGGCAACCCACAGAAAATTTCTGCCTCCTGCTGTATAATTTTTAATCAACCTGTTCTGACAGGTTATCAAATATGCCCTGAAATGTTGCTATGCAAGATTTGAGCACAGACCTTCTGGACCCAAGGGTAGCAACTCCACCAATGTGCCACAAGACTCTCTGTATCATTATAAAGAACTGCAAGTGAAGCGTTCCACTTTATTGAGCTCACAAGGTTTGGTAATAGGGAGTTTAATGATTAAACTGCTAGAATGTGTACTATCAAATTAACAAGTCGGTATCCGCAGACAGCTCACAGCAATTCTTTTTGAAGTGACTCCAAAGTCTAAGAAGAGTAAATAAGTGAAGCCTGGTGAAAAATCTTTATCAAGCATTTGTTACTGATTTCAGTGACAGGAATGTTCATGGATGTATGAACAGATGGGAAGTGTTGAATTGCAAATCACATTATTTCTCGTGAAATGTGCAGGACATCAGGCATGATTAACTGTGAATTTAAGGTTAACAAGGTACAGAGTTTGGATTTTCTATATCTGAATGTTAAGATTCAATAGGATGTTCCCATGGTTGGTTAGGTAAAATATTTATTTTCTCTTATTTATCAACATACATAATAGGCCCATAACATTCAACAACATGCCTGCCCAGCATTACTGTGGGATAAAAACAAAAATTGCTGGAGGAGCTAAGTGGGTCTGACAGCACCTCTGGGGTGAAAGGTTAACTTTGTGGATCCTGTTATCCTTCTTCAGAACTCTGTTTTCTCTCCACTGATGCTGCCAGACCCACTGAATTTCTCCAGAAATTCGTTTTTGGTTCTGATTTCCATCATCTGCAGTTCCATGGCATTTTGTTCACTGTAGGGACAATTGTCTTATGATCTATTCAGAAATGGAAACCAGATTTCTTTTCTCAATTAGGCCCCTAAAATGAACGACAACAAGGCAGAGAGTAGTAACACAGTGAAAATGGAATTTTGCACTGACACGTGCAGTGCTTCTTGTATTTCAATTGTTCAAAATCAGTGAATGTTCAATTTATCTTAGCTATTAACAAAAGTAATATTAATTCCACCTTTTCCTGTTCCCAGGGGACATGTTGTTCATGTAGCTTACGGGTGACCACATAGAATGAGGAAACTAAGTTATTTTTATCATTGGCCATGCAAACAGAATCTCCTGAGCTAAAATGAAATCAATAGCAGGAAAATGTTTTCACTGAACCTAAAGTAATTTCTGATGAAGGGTCCAGGCCCGAAACGTCAAGTTTTCCTGCTCCTATGATGCTGCTTGGCCTGCTGTGTTCATCCAGCCCCACACCTTGTTATCTCTAAAGTAATCCAATGTTCTTTCATGATAAATATTTTCAATACTATATTAATCTGCTTAAAGATATTTAAGTTGAAGTTAGAGACATTTGGTCAGAGTCATACCTGTCACATAGGAAGGAGGTTGTGGTTGTTGGAGGTCAGTCAACTCAGCTCGAGGACATCTCTACAAGAGTTCCTCAGGGTAGTGTCCTAGATCCACTCAGCTTCGGCAATTAAAAACCAAAAGAATTGCTGTAAATCAGAAACAAAAACAGTGGTTGCTGGAAATGCACAGCAGGTCTGACAGCATCTGTGAAGGGAAATCAGAGTTAACATTTCAGGTCCAGTGACCCCTCCTCTCAGCAAGGGTTATCGGACCCAAAACGTTAACTTTGATTTCTCTTCATGGATGCTGCTAGACCTGCTGAACTTTTCCAGCAACTTCTGTTTTTGTTTCAGCTTCAGCAATTACTTTTCCTCCATCATAAGACCAGAAGTGGGGATGTTCGCCGATGATTGCACAATGTTCATCACCATTCGTGACTCCACACATACTGAAGCAGTCCATGTCCAAATGCAGGAACATCTGAACAATATCCAGGCTTGGGCTGGAAAATAGCAAGTAACAGACCACCTCCAATAATAGACATCCAACCAATACTTGACATTCAATGGTATTACCATCTCTGAATCCCCCAACAACATTAATACCATTGATCAGAAACTGAACTAGCCTCACCACACAAATAAAATAGCTACAAGAGCAGATCAGAGGCTAGGAATATAAGCCCAACTTGACTAATTTCTCTTTGTCAGACAATCCTTCTGAACTTTCATTGCACTCCCTCTATAGCATTGTAATATTCCTAAGATAGAGACCAAACATGCACAGTCAGTATAACCAAGCCCCTATACAACTGTGGAAAACTTCACTTGTCCTGTGCTCAAATCCTCTTGCATTAAAGACTAATCTTCCTTTAGTCTTCCTAATAGCTTGTTGAATCTGCATGTTAGCCCTTAGTGACTTATTGACAAGGGCACCTAGATGCCTTGAGACAACACTTTCCAACATCTTACCATTTACAAGTACTCTCCTACTAAAGTAGAGAGTGTTACTT
Organism: Ginglymostoma cirratum; assembly: GCA_024137785.1. Lineage (NCBI taxonomy): Eukaryota > Metazoa > Chordata > Chondrichthyes > Orectolobiformes > Ginglymostomatidae > Ginglymostoma > Ginglymostoma cirratum. Next base: position 6,128,715 of record JAHRHZ010000009.1, read on the forward strand.
TTTTTCGACGTAACATTCCATTTGCCTTTTACTTTTGCCCATTCACCTTGCAGCATCTATCTGAGAATTCCATTACAGTAGTGTTGAGCTGGGAGAAGATTGGATGTGCACTCTTTTTACAGCAGCAACTTCGAAATGGTAAATTTAAAGATTCAGCTTTTAGTGAATGGATGAATGAATGGGTGAGAGAGTGAATGGTTAGGTGGGAGGGCAGCAATGTGCATGAGATGGAAAGGTGGGTTAGTGGGATTGTGGGTAGGGTGGGAATTTTGTAAATGAGTGGGTGGTGGGTAATTCAGTGGGTGAGATCAGTAGGACAGTAAGTAGCTAGTCAGGGAAGCGATGGCCTAGTGGTATTACTGCGGGACTATTGATGCAGAGACCCAGATAACGTTCCGGGGACCAGGGTTCAAATCTGACCACAGCAAATAGTGGAATTTGAATTCAATTTTTAAAAATCTAGAATTAAGAGTCTAATGATGACCATGAATCCATTGTTGATTGCCAGGAAAAAACGATCTAGTTCTCTTATGTCCTTTAGGGAAGGAAACTGCCATCCTTACCTCATCTGGCCTACATGTGACTCCAGACCCACAGCAAAGGTTCTAAACTGTCATCTGGGAAATTAGGGATGGGCAATAAATACTGCCTAGCCAGCGACGCCCTCATCCCATTAATGAATAAAAATACAGGTCCAGAGGAGTAGGCAGGTCAGGAAAGATTAGTCAGATTGCATTGAGGTGGATAGTCAGGTCAAATAGTCGTCAGGTTGGGTGAGATTTGGGGTTTAGTTAGGTTGGGGAGGTTTCAGCACATCGGGGATTAGTGGGAGGGTAAGTTGTATCATTACCCAGGTACTAGACTAGGTTTTAAATTGTCTAACACTCCCTGAATGTTAGGGTTAGTACTGCTGAGCTGTCCAAACTCTGCAAGACTAACTCAGAGTCGGGGACATGCACTGAGGGTCCCAGGGAGAAAGGGCATTGCACATCAGAATGTTAAACTTCCCAAACTTCCTCCACGTAAGACTGTCAGGACTTCTACAGGGTTATAACACCCATCTTCCAACGACCCAGAGGTTGGGAGATTTGACTAAATTATGTTCAAAAGTTCAAAGTTGATTTTCTTTTTGATTTTAACATAACTGCATCTCCATTATCTTTGTTGCATTACTTTCCACTATGGAGCACAGCTTTCTTTTGGCATTGCAAGTACATGATTTTCTATTGATACAGGTAACATTGACCTCGAATGTTTCTAGTACCTGTCACTTCAACTTTAGTTCAAAAGACATTTGACTCAGTGCTGCACAACAGACTGCTGAGTAAAGTTACAGTCCTTGGAATAAAAGAGACAAATATATTCGAAATTGGTTGAGTGACATGAAACAAAGAGTAGCTATTAGATAGTTTTTCAGGTTGGCAGCAGGTTTGTAGTGGTGTTCCCAGGGGCCAGCTGTGGGACTTTTGCCTTTCCTCATAAATATTAATGACCTAATCTTCAGGTACAGGGCACAATTTCAAAATTTGCAGACAATACAAAATTTGGAAGTGTCGCAAGAAGTATAGTCAGAGTCATACAGTACGGAAACAAACTCTTTGGCCCAACCAGTCCATGCCATCCATAATCCCAAACTAAACTAGTCCCACCTACCTGCACTTGGCCCATATACCCCCAAACATTTCTTATTCATGTACTTATGGAAATGTATTTTAAACATTGCAACTGTACCCACAGCCATCATTTCCACTGAAGGTTCATTCCATACACTGACCACTCTCGGTATAAAAAAGTTACCCCTTGTGTCTCTGTAAACCTTTCTCCTCTCACCTTAAAAACATACCCCCTAGTCTTGAAATCCCCAACTCTAGGGGAAAGACACCTGTCATTCACCTTATCTATACCCCTCATCAGTTTATAAACCTCTATGAGGTCACTGCTTAACCTCCCACACTCCAGTGAAAAAGGTCCCAGCCTAACAGCCTCTCCTTATAACCCAAATCCTCCATACCCGGTAACATCCTGGTAAATCTTTTAAGAACCCTCTCCAGCTTAATAATACCCCTCCTATAAGGGGATGCCCAGAACTGCACACAGTACTCCAGAGTGTAAAACTTGAGAAGAATATAGTGGTAGGCAGGTGGCAGATCAAGTTCAGTGTGGAGAAGTGTGAGGTAATACATTTTCGTTGAAAGAATATGAACAGACAATATAAACTATAGGATAGAAACTAAAAAAACAAAACCCCAAAGGTCATAATCTCTGCAGTATTACCTTAGCTATGTGCAAAGGATAATTCAGGTTACAGAGACTCTCACAGACTGTCAAGATGTAAGAGAATGTGTTCTGGTTCCTGTTCTGTGTTTTGGCAGCAGTACTGGGGAAAGTGGGATCTGTATTGATGGTCTACTCCTGGACTGTGCTGGGTCCAGTGTTCACAACACTAGGAAGGAGAGTTGATTTTAAGCTGAGTAGTGGTGGAAAGGTATCAAATGTGATAAATCACAGAGCAGAGTCAAGGCCAAAGAGAAAGGTATTAATACGGGAAATAATAGATCATGATGGTCAACCAATAGATATTCAAATTTGTAGAAAGAGTAAAAGGATAAAACTAAAGGTTCTTTATCTCAATGAACCCGCTAAGCTGCACAGGCACAAAGCCACTCCAACATTCCTTGAAGGTAGCACTACTGTTGCTTGGCTAGCTGATGTATGGATCTTGCACTGAAGGAAATATTAGGGGAGTATTGAATGCACATGGTATTCATGGAATGCACATGAAAGTGCACATAGTAATGAATAAATGAAATCTGGTCACCATCACCAGGTGTGACTGCTGGATTGGGACATGTATCTTGAAGGGTACAGGACATTTTAGGAGTGGAAGGAAACTAAGAAAATATGGAGGGGTGGCTCTTCTGGCTACTGATGGTATTATCGTAATAGAGAAGGATGATTTCAGGAAACTATGATGTGGAAACAATTTGAGTAGAAATGAGAAATGATAAAGGTACAATGCCTTGTGGCAGTGGTGTACAAGTTCTATGGAAGAAATCATACAGTAGGGTGGAGTATAAAGGAAGAAATAAATGAGAGCTTGCCAAAACGGGATAATTTGGGAGATTTTAATCTTGTCATGACCTACTGGAGCCATGTACTGGAATCAAGTCCCAATATTCCCAGTAACAAATGTTAAAATTTAATAAAAGTGTCATGAATCCCAATTGCAACTGGGGATAAAAGTAAACCATTCCAGGGCTCTTTAGTAATAAATAAAAATAACTAGTTGTCGAAACGGTCTTAACTCTTAATGCTTTTCAACAAGAACAGGATTTCTAATTTATGTATCGAAATTTTGCCCTCTTTAAACTCCCACACACGCATACAGGCACACAAAAGAGAAAGATAAAGAGACAACATATAAATAAGTAGAAGGGAAAAGAAGTAGTCAGAGAAACAAGAGTGTTGAATCACTCAACCAAAATCACAAAAGTAGATGGGTTTGTTCCGCAATCCTTTTCATTTCTTCACTAATGCTTTGAAGTTATTTGCTCAGTGATGATCATCCTTTAGTTCACTGCTTGCTTCATAGGTCCTAGGGTCTTTCTTTGTTCTGTGTACTTGAATATTATTCCTCTCAGCAATTAGGAATGTGGTTTCTTTACTGCTGATTTGATGGAAAGTTGGAGAAGGCAATTTTTTCAGAGGAAAGTAACAGAGATGCATTGATTAAAACATATACAATCCTGGGGGATCTTGACAGGATTGATTTAGAGAGGATCTTTCCTCATGGGAGAATTTAGAACAGGTGCCACTGTGTAAGAATCAGGAAATGGCTATTTAAAACAGAGATTAGAGACCTTTTTCTCTCAGAGGGTTATGAGTTTTTGGAATTTTGTCCCTGAAAAGGGGATGGAAGCAGACCCTTCGAATATTTTTAAGGTGCAGATTCTTGTTAAGCAAAGGTGTGAATGGTCATCAAGATAGGTGAGGATGTAGTTATGATCTTACTAAATGGTAGACAAGGCATGAGGGGTTGAACAGCCTCATACTATTGCTAATTTGTTTATTTGTACATGTGTATCCAAAATCCTAACTAAAATATAATTATCACAGCCGACCTTTCTCACCAAATTGCACTTCCTGCTTCTTCCCTGCTGTTATCTGACTTATGAATGGAACACTCTGAGTTAGTCTTTCTCTGCAACTTCTCTGTAGCTGTAACACTATACTCTTCACCAAAAACAGAATTTGCAATAGGTGGGGATAGAGCCCAGAGAGAGAGAAGAACAGTTGGATAGTCAAAGAAGAGGATAACGATCTGGCTGGGAGGGTGAATAGTCATTAATGGAGACTGTTATTGGCTAACAATGGGTAGTGTGTAATGCCAGACTTACAAGACCTAGTGTGTGGGGTAGGGGGGTGGGACATGGGAGAGTTTAGGCCCTAAAATTATTGAACTCGATATTGAGTCTGGAAGGCTGCAGGGTCTCCAAGCAGAAAATGAGGTGTTGTTCTCCCAGCTTGCGCTGAGCTTTGATGGATCACTGCAGCAAGCCTGAGACAGCGAAGTTGGCCAGGGAACAGGGTGGTGTCTTAAAGTGGCAGGCAGCTGGAAGTTCAGGCTCATTTTTGCAGGCAGAATGTAGGTGTCCTGCAAATCAATCACCCAGTCTATGCTTCGAATCCCCAATGTAGAGGAGACCACATTGCGAGCAGCGATGCAGTAGACTAGATTGTGTTTAGTGCAGGTAAAGTGCTGCTTCACCTGGAAGGTATGTTTGGGGCCTTAGATTTTGATGAGAGATGAGGTAAATGGGCATATGTTACAACTTCAGCAATTGCAGGAGAAGGTGCCGTGGGGTTGTGGGGTGTCGGGGATGAAGGAAGAGTGGATCAGGGTTCCTGCAGAAGGCTGTCAAGGGAGGGGGGTGGAATATGTGTCTGATGGTGGCATCTCACTGGGAACAAATGACCTTCTTGATGTGGATGCTGGTGGGGTGGTAGGTAAGGACAAGGGGAACCCTATCGCTGTTGCAGGAGGGAAGAGAGAGGGTGAGGGGCAACCTTCAAGAAGGGACCCTCCAAAATGTCCACCTTCTTAGTCAACTGAGGAGTCCCAAACACCATTGTTGACAGGGCCCTCAACCGAGCCCGACGCATCTCCCGCACATCCACCCTCACCCCTTCTCTTCCCTCCTGCAACAGTGATAGGGTTCCCCTTATCCTTACCTACCATCCAACCAGCATCCACATTCAGAAGATCATCAGACGCCACTTCTGCCACCAAAAGCAAGATGCCACCAGCAGACACATATTCCCCTCCCCTCTCTTGTCCGCATTCCGCAGTGACCATTCCCTCCAAGACATCCTGGTCCACTCTTCCTTCATTGCCAACACCACACCCCCCTCCCCACAGCCCCACGGCACCTTCCTCTGCAACCACCAAAGGTGTAACACCTGCCCATTTACCTCCTCCCTCCCCAGTATCCAAGGGCCCAAACATACATTGCAGGTGAAGCAGCACTTTACCTTCACTTCACTCAATGTAGTCTCCTGCACTTGCTGCTCACAATGTGGTTTCCTCTACGTTGGGGAAACGAAGCATCAACTGGGCGACCGCTTCGCAGAACATCTATGTTCTGCCTCTGCCCACAAAAAAGACCCTGAGCTTTCAGTTGCCTGCCACTTTAACACAGCACCCTACCCTGTTTCTGGCTTGCTGCAGTGTTCCAGTGATGCTCAGCTCAAACTGGAAGAACAGCACCTCATTTCCATTTGGAGACCCTGCAGCCCTCTGGACTCAATATCGAGTTCAACAACTGTAGGACTTGAACTGTCTCATGTCCTTGACTCCACCCCTATACACCAGGCCTTGTTATCACACAGTCTGGTATTAACCACCACCCATTGTTAGCCGCTCACAGTCTCAATTAACAGCTATTCACCCTCCTCGCCCCAGATCGTTACCAACTCCTTTGTTTGTCCAACTGTTCTTTTGTCTCTTTGGACTCTGTCCCCACGTATTGTTTACTCCTTTCTCCGTCCCCACTCTCTATCTTCTGCAAATGAACCGATATTTTCCTAGCTACCATCAGTTCTGAGGAAGCATCACTGGACCCAAAATATTAACTCTGATTTCTCTCCACAGATGCTGCCAGACCTGCTCAGCTTTCCCAGCAATTTCTGTTTTTGTTTCTGATTTACAGCATCTGCAGTTCTTTTGGTTTTTACCATATCCTGCATTCTATTCCATTCCCCTCATGTACTTATGAAAGGTATATTTTGTCTGGATAGCATGCAAAACAATACATTTTACTGTATCTTGGTACACGGCAATAATAAATCAAATGTACTACCAAATGATCAGTGTTATGTGACTCCACTGAGTTCAGTATACATTGCTTTATAGCATTGACTTAATTTGAGGTAGAAAACTACTGATGACTTTACATTTAGCATTATTTCTTAGGTTGATGATCTTCTTCCTTGCCTACCCTCCTAATTTATAAATGGAAGATAGCATTAAAATGCACAGCCACCTCTAGAATTGTACATGAAAAGTAAACTCTTATGTTTAATCTCTGTTGCTTGTCCCAGCAGAGCTTCCAAATCGCAGAGAACAAATTGAATATTTCATTGTCATGTGCCCTTGATGATTTTATACTGCTGTCTGTTCAGTGCTACCAAAGCTATCAATTAAAATAAAATAAAGAATTAGCCACTTATGAAATGGTCCACTTGGGCTTTCTTCATTCTTCCAATCACTATGTCCCTGAATTCATCGAAAATGTTCAGGAAGCACATTGACAACATTAGAACCAGCGACCTCACTAAATGTGAATAGATCTTCTTTTCTTTCACATGCTGAATTAGGATTTGCCGATTGAAAGATTAGGATATAATGAATTTAATTTTTATTCCCCATCTCGCGCAGAATTGTTTAATTACATTGAATTAACACTCTCTTTTAAAAGATTGTAACACAAAGTTGAATACATATCACGGCAAGATTATCTTGTGCTAAGGCAAGCAGCTTGGTCACCTCTGACCTTCCCCGTTTCAGATTGTTCATCTTCCTCAATAAACGATGAGGCACTGTGATGTTAGCTGGGGCCTGGTCTTCAAAGGCACTTTATCTGCAAACTAAACAAAAAAAAATCAAAAGAACTGCAGATGCTGGAAATCTGAAACATAAACAGAAATTTCTAGAAAAGCTCAGCAGGTCTGTCTGACCATTGACCCTGTGTTCGGGTCCAGTGATGCTTCATCAGAACTGAAGCTTCTGTATGCTCACCGTGAAGAAATTCTGCTCCTCTCTCTGACAGGATTTCAGTTCCACTCGTTTCTCTTGTTCACCATCATTAATTTTGTTGTCACTCCTGGTGTTTTACAAAGTATTTTCAAAGCCCGTTTCCACGGCCATGTCACCAGTTCTGAAGAAGGGTCACTGGACCCGAAACGTTAACTCTGATTTCTCTCCATGGGTGCTGTCTGACCTGTTGAGTTTTACCCACAATTTTTGTCTTTATTTTTATCTGTGAGCTATTTGTTAACTCTTAGCAGCAGATGTATTTGATGTACAGGCCTCAAGGTCAATAATGAAGGTGTCTGAGGTATTGTAATTAAAGCCCTTGCTGTGGTTGGTACCTTTCCTGTGTCCTTCCTGGGTTGTGGACACAGTACATATTAGGTTGGGTACTCCCTAAGATGAGGGCTTTGAAATAACTTACTCCTGTTTCCCCCCTCGCTCAATTTCTCTGGGGACGCTCCAGCCTGTGTCTCCTGTGGTGCTGTCTGTGCTATTCCTTGGACAGTCCTAACAGAAACTCTCATATAATGACACGAAACAAAGAACTGTGGGTGATAGGAATCTGAAACAAAAGCGGAAATTGCTGGAGAAATTCAGCAGGTCTGGCAGCATCTATGGAGATAAAGCAGAGTTAACGTGCTGAATCTGGTGCCCCTTCTTCAGAAACGATAGGAAAATGTGGAATATATATTGACATGAGGTGGGGGTGTGGTTGGGAGTGAGCGTATGGCTGGAGACAGTGTCCAGAGAGAGAGAAAGACAGTTTGGCAGACAAAGGGATGGATAAATGTAAGCCAGGGAGAAAGAAAGGATCAGGGAGGAAGTGGTTCAGGAAGCAAGATTGCCAGCAAAAAGGAGATATTGTAAACAGCAAGTTACACTTTTCTTTCATCCTTTTAAACTGATTTTACTCTAGAGGGTATTTATTACATTTCCAAAGTAAAGACTCAACAAAGTTGTCACATATTCTCAAGTAAAGATTTAGCAACATAAAATATTCCAACTTAGAGTGTATAACTTTTTGATACGTCATTTTTTTCTCAAAGTGAAGATCCTACAGAACCAAAGTACAGTTTTAATATCGGTTCTTATGGGAACTAATGTTTCATTTAAAGTCATTCAACTTCAAAGTTGCAATTTTCAGGAATACAGTCACAACTTTAATTGAGAACTATGTCTATTTTCCTGTAACACAGAGGTCAATTTTATATCCTTAACAAAATCTATTGAACACTACAGTTATATTAAGATTATATTCAGATTTTAACTTTCGCCAACTATTTTCTGAGTCATCAACTGACTTCCCTTAGAAATGTAAACAGAAAAGAAGATTCAAACCAGTTGTACAGAAGGGAAGGATACCAGAGTAAAAGTCACAAACTTGGCAATTTTTCGATCAGTGTATGATTAATTTCTTCACTGGGACCAATTTTAAAACCTCAGAATGGAACAGGACCAAATGTAGTGGAGGGTTAAAGTTACAGAAGTCAATAACCAGACCCCATCACCCTTAGTTTGAACTTTTGTCAAAGAATGGTGTTGCCTACTGGATTTCTTGGATCTGGAAATCCCTGTAGCTGGACAGAGATGGAAATAGTTGGATTCAGCAGTAAATTGCTTGTAAACCAAAAGGAATAGAAATATTTCCCATGGCCCAGCAAGCTGCATCTCTCCGTGTAATTGAATTGCTGTTGCCTCAATCAATCTGCAGCCCCCTCCACAACTTTTCCTGATATCCTATGCTGTTTAATATTAGAGTTATAGATTCAGAGAGATATACAGTACAGAAACAGACTCATTCACACTTCCACACTGATCAGATATCCCAAATTAAACCAGTCCTATTTGCCAGCATTTGGCCCATATCCCTCTAAACCCTTCCTATTCATGTTCCCATCCAGATGCCTTTTAAATGTTGTCATTGTACCAGCCTCCACCACTTCCTCTGGCAGCTCATTCCACACACACGCCACCGTCTGTGTGAAAAAGTTGCCCCTCAGGTCCCTTTTAAATCTTTCCCCTTTCACCTTAAACTTTTGCCCTCTAGTTTTTGGCTCCCCTAAACTGGGGAAAAGACCTTGACTATTCACCTCATCCATCCCCGTCATGATTTTATAAACTTCTATAAGGTCACCCCTCAGCCTCTGACGCAACAGAGAGAATAGCCCCAGCCTTTTCAGCCTCTCCCTGAACCTCAAATACCCCAATCCTAGCAAAGTCCTTGTAAATCTTTTCTGAACCCTCTCAAGTTTCCTAACATCCTTCATATAACTCGGAGATCAGAACTGAATGTACTATTCCAAAAGTGGCCTAACCAATATCCTGTATGGCTGCACCATGACCTCCCAACTTTTAAACCCAATGCACGCTCTTAAACTAAACCTTTAAAATGGCACTTTTGACAATGCAGTACTCCCTCAGCACTGCTTTGTAACACATAAGCAGAGAGGTAATATTAAAGTACATAAGACCTTAAAAGTTTGAAGCACTATGCATAATTTTGGGTAATATATTACATAAAGGATTTAATAGCAATGATACAGATGCAATATAGACTCAAGGGTATTTCAGGGATTCAATGCTAATAATATGAAAAGATACTATTTTTCACTGATGCTGAGCAGGTTAAGAGGTCACCTAATAGATGCTTCCAAATTATGAAAGATTATGGAAGTATAAATAGTGATAGATTTATTTTACCATTGGTCAGTTGGACAGTAAGAAAAGTATGTAAATTTAAGGCAAAATGAAATGAAGCATGGATAAGAAAAATTCTTCACAAGGGATAATTAAAGTACATACTTCACTGCCACAGGCTAAAGCAGAATGAATAAATCCCCTTAATGGGAATTTAGAAAGGGAAAACGAAGTATTAAAGGGCATGGAGCAAACAAGAGAATAAAACTGTACTAGGTAATTCAGGAAGGGGTATTCATTGATTCAGGCTGAGTAACCTTAAGCTCTGCTGTAATTTTTCCCCAGTCAATGAACATTTTGTGTCAGTTCTTAAGACTCGCATATTTCCTCGAATCTCAAAATCCTTTCATAGAGTCATAGAATCACACTGCATGGAAACAGAACCTTCGGTCCAACTAGTTCAAGCCAACCATGTTCCTAAACTAAACTAGTCCAATCTGCTTGCATTTGGCCCATTGCCCTCCAAAACTTTTCTATTCATGTACTTAATTAAATGTCTTTTAAACCTTGTAAGTGTACCTGCATCCACCACTTCCTCTGGGAGTTTATTCCACACACAAACCACTCTCTGTGTAAAAAAGTTGCCTCTCATGTCCTTTTTATATCTTTCTCCTCTCACCTAAAAAGTATGCCGCCTAGTTTTGAAATCTCATGTAGATTCAGTCAATGTTTTAAAAATTTCAGCGCCTAATCAGAACAACCAGAAAAGTTTTTAAATTGGTAAAGAGAAACTTGCAGTTATATGGTGCCTTTCAGCATTATGGGATGCTTTAATGCACTTTACAGCCAATTAATTACTTTTAAAGTGTTGCAATGTGGGAATTGTGACAATCAAATTGTATGCAGCAAACTCTTACAAACAGAAATGTCATAACAACCAGCGAATCTATTTTTATGATGCTGACTCAGGGGTAAATATTGCCTCGGACAGCAGAGGTACCCCCTTGAAATAGTGCTATAGGTCCACCTCCAAGGGCAGATGTAGCCTTGGTTAAATATTTCAGCTAAAAGACAGCACCTTCAACAGTACGGCACTCCCTCAATACTGCAGCGGAGTGTCAGTTTTGCTTTCTCACATTTCTGAGGCAGAGGTAAAAGTACTCGAGAGCTGGCACACACAAAAACAAATGCATATCAATTGGAGAAAACAAGTGGGTTATTGTTCAATTTAATTTTAGGAAATGAATTAGTAATGGAACAGTATTGTTCAAATTATGCACACCATGGAAATATTACAGCGAATAAACAGAAAGAAATATAGCTCAGATCATAAAAAGGTAAAGATCATATAGTTAATATGCTGCCTGAAGGCAATAAAATATAAATGTGTGAATAAATGAATTACAGATCATAAAGCTTTGGTACATGACATAAAACTTGCAATGAAACACTAATGATGCTGTGCAAGTGTACTGGCTAGAGCTGTGTAAACAAAGCAAGCGAAGTCTCTCATACAAGTTAAGGTGGGAAAGGGCATGAACTTTTTGGTTGTAAAGTATCTGTAACCCAGCTGTCTGAACAGCATTTCCAAACAATTTTCTGAAAGGTAACCAATTAGCCAGTCACCTTCTGATCTGTTGCCCACTCAGGGATGCTTTGAAGTCGAAGAGGACAGAAGCTCAATCAGTTCGCCAGCTTCCTTCATCGTACTTCACCATGAATATGCAACTGAGTCAAATGCTTTAAATGAGGGAAAGGTGAAATAGTTGCTCGAAAAGTCTGAGTAAACAGGAACTGTCACTGCCTCTTGAGCACCGTTTGTGAGAACAGTCTCCAGAAGCTGCTTTTGTGATAGCTAGCCTCTGCCTGTAGTCACCTCAGGTTTGGACCATTAAACAGTAAGATTGCATTTTAGTACCTATTGCTCCAAACTCCTACTGGTGCAATCACGTTCTCTGAGTTTCTGTTACAACATTGTGACGATAGCAAAATTGCTTCATACACAGATATTTGTTGTTAGTTACCCAGTTAATGAACATATTTGGCTTTCCCTCGTTGCATAGAGGCACAGAATGGCAGAGATACGTAGAAACAGGAGCAGACCATTCAGCTGTCTTGTGGAACCACCACTCAAGAGAGCATGGTTGATCATCTACCTCATTTTCCTGTGTTTTCCTCTTATCCCTTGATGTCATTAGTAATTAGCAATCTATCAATCTCTATCTCTGTGAGCCCACTGGAGTAGAGAATTACAATTTTTGTTTACTCTCTGAGTGAAGGAATTCTTGGTCACCTCAGTCTTAAATGGTTTTCCACTTAATTTCAGACCATGTTCCCTCATTCCAAACTCCCTAACCTGTGTAAATATTCTTTCTGCATTCACCCTGTCTGGCCCTTTAAGAATTGTGTAAGTTTCAAAGAGATGGTCGCTGTAGTGTAGTGATTGTAATGAGGTCAGCCAAATGGACCTCCTAGAATATGAGTCCCCTGATGAGGACTGTTAATCTTATCCAATCAGGGAGCCCTGGCAGACAGAGAACAGGAGTGTCAGACCCCCTGACACTCTGAGTGCTGGCTCTGAGGGAGCTGGATCAGTGACAAGGGCTCTTCACGTGTAAATAAAGGTTGACTTTGTGACCAGATACCTGCCTCTGTGGAGTTATTTCAGTCTCATTCTTCTAAACTCCAGACAATAGTGGCCCCCATGTTTCAAACTATCCTCATCGGACAGATCAGCACTCCATTAATTGGTTTGGTGAACCTTCACTTCAGCAATTATGGAATGTTTATCCTTCCTGAGGGAGATTAAAGTTACTGCATGAAGCCACCTCTGGAAAAAGCATCAGGAGAGCAACTAAATGTCCATACACTGACACAGCATATTTTTCACCAACATTACAGTCTCCCACACTTCCAATAGGTCTCAGCTATTTCAATTATCAGGAGAATAAGAACACTGTTCAGGGTTTTGTGTCAGCTAGACGCACCAAGAATAAAGTCCATTTAATAATCAATTACGTTGAAATAGATAACATTAAGGTATATTTTAATGCAATGAAAGTGCTTGTTAAATAAATTGAGTTTTATCTGCAATATTCTGCTTTCTTTCAAATTTTAAATACAGCAACAGTAATTAGGAGATTATGAATGTAGAATGGATGACAGCAAACTAGTATAGATATTTCACACTTGCCCGCTGGATGTAAAATGGACTTCTGATTCACTATTTTGGACGACTGCTTAAAGTCAAAACAAATCTACTAAGTGGGAAAGATATAAATCTTCCCAACATGGAACACTGTATAACTTAAGGTTCTTGCAAAGATTTGTGCAAAAAAGGTTTAACTAATTTGGATTTATTTAATGGAATGAACAAAAATTGAGCATTTTTATCATTTAACTTTATTTGCAATAGTGAAACAATATTTGACACAAATGAACAGGGGCTGCAACAGAAAATTGCCAGGCTAATTCAGTTTACAGGTTTTGAGACTGAACAAGGGAAAAGGAGGGTGAGTGGTCACATGATAAATTTATAGTTTTGTTTTTTTTAGGAGATAGGTCCAATTGCTTTGAATTCGTTGAATTCTCCGTCAAGGGTCACACACCAAACCTCTATAGTTACTAGAAGGAAACAGATAATTACATGAAAAAATTTGAACACTCCATTTTAGATCTAAATCTTCTGAAAAATATATGTCCCATTTCTTGGTCCCTTACTTGTAGTGACTCCTACACAACATGATACAAAATAAAAGCTTACTAACTCCACTATTAAAACATTATTATTAACAGAAATATGTATTTGTCCCAACATATATTAGAGCATTTTGCTGCAATTTTCAAACACAATCAAAATGCATATTCTCCACCAAGTCGATCTGACATAGCCCAATTTTTCATTTGATTCTGCTTCAAAATGCAATTCAGAACTATTTCCAATCTTGGCTTAATTTCTTTAGAGACATCTTCTCTGCTACCATTATTCTTCCTCCCTAATCCCCAGGAGTGTGTATGTTCACTGAGGGCTGTCTAAAAATACAAAGCAAACAGCTAGGTAACTTGTTACAAAGCAGGTGGTGACAGATTTGGATTCTCATATCGTGGGCCAAATTCATCACAGTTTGTTGCAGTTTTAATATTTATAGATCAATTTTACTGGCACAGGGACTACTCAATGCTGGAGACAGCTTATTACTCGCTGTTAAGGGTTATCTTTAACCTAACATGCTTTCTCTCATCATTGAAAGTTTGCAATCTCTTTTTTAACTTCCAATGGGTCCTATCCTCAAATGACAAAAAAAGACCTGGAGTCAGGACATTTCCTGACTCTGCTAAGCTGAACCAGGAGAAGGTTCTCTGGAATTTGGGACTTGCATTCTAGGATTGCAGTGCTCCCCGGGGTTGGCCCATGATGGGCAACACTGGAATGAGTGTGAAGACTATCAGGTCCTGAGGAAGGCTGGGTTGAAGGTTCACTGTTACATTCAAGGAGGAACAGAAGGCCATGTGTTTAAACAACATCAGGAGTTTTATTTTTTCCCCTCGTTTATCTGTTTTATAATTTTTTTTACCCCCACACTACTTCTACATCTGGACCTTTACTGAGGGACACATTCACTCTTCAGCAACAAGGTGAGACTGAGCTATTTCCCCTTAGATTGGCTGATGACATTATCATAATGTCACATGATTGGACTCCTAAAGTGACAGCCCAACATGCATAAACACACAACACTTACCTCAGTACGCTGTTGAAGATTTTTTGGAATAGAAAATATTGATATGAAAACACACTTGCAGCTCTTACTCCTTCACCTCTCAAACACTTTCCATACTTTATTTTCACCATGTCACCTTCTAACCTCTGCCCAGCTCCTAAGATGCTGCAAACCCCTTATTTCAACTCATGTCCCCTGCCTCGACCCTATGTCAAATTGGTGCCAATTCGTGCCAACCCATACTCCCACCCATCACCCTTACACCTCCCATGTAAACTCATTGCGTATCCATCATTTTTCTGAAGAAGGGTCTAGGCCCGAAACGTCAGCTTTTCTGCTCCTCTGATGCTGCTTGGCCTGCTGTGTTCATCCAGCTCTACACCTTGTTATCTCGTGTATCCACCATGGCCAGCTTTCATGACCAATGCTGAGGCGAGATAAATGAAATTCAAAGTATCTACTGCAGACTTCATTACGTTTTTTGAAAAAAATACTCTCATTCGTCAAAAAATGTCACTACATTTAACTTCCTTAAACTGCATAATCCTATATAGCCACTAACATTTCACTCAAGTGTGTACTCCCTTATGACAACAGCATTAGAATTCATAGTCCCAGGTTGAAGAATTTGGGACCATTACTGGAGCTGTCAATCAAACTGTCAGATAGCAGGCACTTTATGTGATAATGCACTAATTCAGTTGTGGAGCCCATCAGCTTGTGTCAACAAAGTAAAATAGGAAGCATTTTCTTTTCAAAGTCCATGCTTATTTTCCCTAAAATTTAAAGG
The DNA here is from genome assembly GCA_024137785.1 of Ginglymostoma cirratum. Taxonomy (NCBI): domain Eukaryota; kingdom Metazoa; phylum Chordata; class Chondrichthyes; order Orectolobiformes; family Ginglymostomatidae; genus Ginglymostoma; species Ginglymostoma cirratum. The sequence continues at coordinate 6,144,175 of JAHRHZ010000009.1, forward strand.
GCAGAGATGTTAAATGCCTTGATAGATTGACAGCTCCTCTTGACAGTTCTAATGAGATTTGAGAGTTTTTACACCAGTCATGTTTACTTTTAGTAATCCCAAAGGGAACCTTACTGCTCCCAAAAGGCACCTGGCTTCCCCTAGGCTGTCCAGTGAACATATTCAAACGGCACCTTATCTGATTATCTAAGTAATTCCACAACATTAGGCCTGCTCTCAGCAAACTTCCAAGTCACCAAAACCTTAAATCTGGAGGTAATTATTGATTTATGTGACAAGTACCTCTGCCGAAATATGCATGTGTGAAATGCAACTATTTCCCGTGAAAATGATAGGTGCCATTGTCAGGTATAGGACTTCTGACTTCTATGCTCACCTGCTTTCCATCTTGGCAAACTCCAGGCCAAAGGCATTTAATATATAATAATGCACATGCACATGTACCAGGGTTATCCAAATCTATTATTTCATGCAAATGTTACTTGTGCTTATGCATTCTATCATAACATAATTATGGGTCAGGCCGAATCTAGCGGAAGCACTATCGGATTTGACTTATGAGATTATCAAGTCAAATCCTATTATCCAGGTTGACTTTCCAGTGCAGTACTAAGCAAGTGCTGCACTGTCCTAGGTATCATTTGTTGAATAATGTATTAAACAAAAGCCCTACCTGATATCTTGGGCAGATGAAAAAGATTCCATGACATTATTCAAAGAGGAGTCAGGCAGTTTTTCCAGTTTCTTGGTGAATATTTTATCCTTTAATTCCCACTAAAGCTCATCATTGTTCCATGTGGCACACTGATGTGGAAACTGACGAACCTGTTTTCTACAATACGCAAGCGACTGCAGCTCAAAATTACTTCAATAACTAGAAAGCATTTTAGAGCATCCCTAAGTTGTAGAAGATGGTATAAATGCAAGTTTGTGCCCATTCCCTATTCAGTGGTTTACATAGGCAGCAGAAGTAGAACCCAGGATTTTCAGGAGCCTTGCCATTTAGAACACCTACTTCTAGAATGTTCCCTTCCTCACTTACTGTTTAAGTTATGGCTCCCACAATTTGATGCAGCTACCCACCTGGAGTAACATGTTGTGTTTCCTTCTATCATTCACACAAATACACCAATTATTCAGACAGAACAGGTATCTTTGTTTCTTACTCGAAGATTACAAATAGGTTGTACATGTTTCAGGAGAGCTCGTATTAGTATGTCTTGCATGACTTTCCGAACTTCACTTAGAACTCATTTCTTTAATGCCACTGATCAGCATACAGGTCTTTGCTGCAATTGCCTCCACAGTTCTGTTGTTTCTTCATTGTCTTGATTTCCACAACTGAACAGAGTACACAAAGCTAGGTCCCACCAAAGCTACATTTTCTGCAACATTTAGTTGATGGTAAGTTTTCTAAAACTGAGAAGATAAGTTACCAGCAGGAGTTTATTTTGGAACATTTGCTTTCAAGTCTTTTACATATTTTTAGTAATATAAAAATCCAATGATAACAGTACAAGCAAATTACTTTTTAATAAGCCATGTTGAAAAATAGGTCAGTATGTGTTCTCATTTATGTTCCAAACTAAGAATCTGTCCCATTCACTAAGTATCACTCTTATTTTAGCATCCAACCTGCTGGTGTAGTTCAAGGAATTATTGACAAGATAGACCGGAGAAATGAGTGTTATAGCTTTTGACAAGGTTTCAAATCCATGACTGACACAAAAGGTGAGAAATCAAGGAACAGGAGATAATATATAGCACTGGATACAAAATTGCCTGGAAAACAAAACACAAAATGTGTAGTCATAAATTAAAACCTCATATCAGAAAGTGGTTCTGAATGAGATGACCCAGTTAAGACAGAGTTATGCTCACGAAAAGCACACTACTCCTTTCATAGCTACCAAAACAACGACTAAATTTGAGGAAAAAAGTTGCAGTGCAAAAACATAAGCAAAAAGAAAATCAAGCTGCGAATATTTGAAACTTACGAAGAATGGGATTTGACTTAAACTTCTTAAATAACATTACAAAAGGTGTGATAAGAATTTTACAATCTATATTGCCAATAAAATCTGAGCATTGCTTATTCCTTCAGGGGGCAGGCTGAAAAGAGAGAAATGAAGTTAATGATTCCTTTCAAAATATATTTTCTATCCTGTAATGTAGCAAATGTTCATCTTAGATAGTATTTAAGATATTTAAATCTGTGCAATTATCCAAAATGCATGCAATCTATGTGAGAATTACAGTCACGAAAATTATAACTGCTGTGCACAGTGTGTGGTTACGATGCTGTCTGAAATAAATGGATTTTCAAGAGCTTTGTCATTTGAAGAAGAGTTCATGTCTGGAATTTTCCTTTCCTCATATAAAAGGGCAATTAGCTTTAAGGCAGTGGGTCCCACAGTATAATGCAACCACCACTGCAGCCACACATGCAGAAATTCAGTTCTGCAGCTGGTAACTAAAATATCAAGGCAGAGAGTTGATTGACTGAACTGACAGCACCAGAGATAAGCCACATAGATGACAGTTTTGAGAGAAGGATTGTTGCCCGTTGTGTAGGATGGAAGGTAAAGCATCATTTGTAAATTTCCAACATGAGGCAACCCATCAGCTAATATTCAGATGATTATCACCCCCACCGAGGCTGCTATGGGAGCAGATTCTGCAACCAAGGCATTGCACGTCATTGCCTCCATGTGGAGAATTTGTCAGTAAGACATGAATGGATCCCTACTAAATAAAGACTGCATATAACTTTCAATGTTACATATGCATCAGCTGTTTGTCCCTTTCAGATGCTAGAAGTAGGACATCTGTGATTTTCCAATTTTTTTTTTGATAGTTGCCTTTACGATTTCCCTGTCTTTTGCAAATGTAATCAATGTGTAAGGAATTTACGGTCAGTATTCTATAAGCCTACTCCGTGTGGAAATTCAGCAATGCAGCTGCCATACTATATTAGCCGTTTTTAAATTTGTCCCTCTGCTGCTTCTGGCTATGACTGAAGGTCTTTTTATTCAGCATGTTTTTTTTCTTCCTTTTTGTACAGAAGTGGAACTCAAGGTTGTCTCAATGGCTCTGCAGTTTCCACAGCCCAAATTGGAACTGACTCATCACCCACATGGACCACTAATCTGGCCAGCTGACAAATCAAGTTCTCACCATTTTGCCAGCAGAGTTTGTACAGTACTTTCTTTCCCTCTGGGGTCCCAATGGAATGTAACCACTGCACTGCTTCACATTTTATCTGAGGCCTTTGCCTATGGTTGTCAAGTTCAGACTACTGCCCTAATTTACTTTTAGGAAAAATCACCACTGACCGCTATGTTGTATATTGTTTTCCTTAACACAGCGTTGCCAATCTCATACTAACTTGGGAAATGGATTACTTAACAGGCTAACTGATAGCTTGCAGTTGCAGAATAATTTATGTACACATCCCTGGTCTAGCAGTCTGTTGCTTGGTCTCCTCATGGCTGCTGGTTATGAGTCATTGTTCTGGATTTTGTCTTAGTTGTATACTCAGCTCTTGAAGCAGTAATACATCTCCCACGATCTGGAAATGTCCTCCCTACCCATTTACAGGACACAAAACCACAGACACAAGGTTCTACCATTTCTTCCACATTCCCGGAAACAGCCTTCCTTCCTATCCCCGACTCCTTGCCTCCTCAACAGCATGAGCAGATCTCCCCACAATTTATTTACTATTGGTGCAGCTCCCCATAGGACAGCTTTGCAATGTGCTGGAATGAAACAGAGGCTAAGACTTTGAGATTATAATTGATAGCATCATCAGCAGAGGCAGTATTATGTATGTAAGCTGTGGGTTTCCTCGTGGGAAGAGTCACTGGACTTGAAACGTTAACTTTGCTTTCTCTCCACAGATGCTGCCAACCCTACTGAGTTTCTCCAGGTTTTTTTTTTGGCTTATCACTGTCTTTTCAGTAATTCAAAGCACATGCAAACATTGCCCTGATGACAGATTCTTGCTTATGAACATGAAGTTATTGTTGGGTGTGGACTATCTGCCTCTGGCATTATCATGATCTGGTGAGCAGCTATCTAGTATTGCTTCTCATTGCTTTCCTTCACAGATGGCAGCAGATTCCAAGAGTGCAGAGTCTTCTTCTAATCTTGTGGACAGCCCAAATAATCACTTCCAAAACCTTTGCATGAAGTCTCCTTAATAATGGAGGCCCCACAGGGAGAAAAGGAAATATAAAGCAAAAACGTCTATTGAAAAGAAACCATATTAAAATGCGGGTGTGTCTTTTTTGGAGGCTTTTATTTTACTCTCACAATAGAGAATACCCATTTTATATTGATGATTGGAACTCATTTGTCAGATGTCAATTTCAGGAAATTGCCTGGAAGTTAGATTATCTAACCACACATAATATAACTTTAACACTGATTTAGGTAGAATGGGTCAGGACAGTTTGAAAATATGAGAAAAGAATAAGTTAATTGTCCTGTTCTCATACTGTTCCAAACACTATCGTTTGTTAATCATCAAAACTCTAAGATCTGTTAGAATCTTAAATGTTTGGATTTCATTATGTTGACCAAAACTCATGCAGTGGGTAATAAACAAATTTCAGGATTTTATTTTCTGAAAACAGAAATTCCTGAAAACATAATGATGACATTTTAGAGATTTGTTCTTCAGACGTAAGCATCTCTGGCAGTGGTGTTTGGAACCAGGTGGATCGTATTGGCTATGACATCCTGGATTGGGGTTGTTAACCTGGGCCAATCAAGGAGCCTTGGCTGACAGATATAAACAGGTGACTCAGAATCTCTCCACTTGAGGGACCTACTCTGAGGTGGCCAGCTGCAGCCAGTATACTGTGCACAAGTAACTAAAGGGTGATTTGGTGATGGGATCCGGGTCTCTGTGCAGTTATTTCACTGGCAAAATCAGCATTTATTGTACCCTGCAATTTCATGTTACCAACTTAATAAGCAGCTGGGTATTTGCAAAGAGCAATTAAAAGTTGGTCATCTCTATATATTGTCATATTTTTGAAGTCATATATACCCATATATAGGCTAAATCAGACCCTGCCACTAAGGACGATATGTTTAAGGAAGGAAACCTTTTTTTTAGCTTTTATGCTAATCTGACAACACCATGCCCTTTTTAAATGGTGCTAGCTTTTTCGTTAATGCTCAGGTTTGTCTTTAATTCAGATTCCTAAACTGCTACATTGGCATTTGGACTCCCACTCTGTGGATTATTAATTCAGCCTCTTGATTACGATGCACACAACATTAATCTAGTTATTAGTCTAGAAACATAACATTATTTGCTTGTTTATAACTATTCTGTTCATTTAGCTTCGATATTTTGTAAAATATACCACTGATATTAATGTAACCATGTCATGCAATTATTCTCTTTGTTAGTTCTTCCAACTTCTCTACTCCTGTGTTTTCCATCTACTTATTTTATTTCTGTTCACGCACCCATATCTTCCAAGCTTCAATACACTTACTGGAACAAAGCAGACGATGCTGCTTGACCTGCTGTGTTCATCCAGTCCCATGCTTGTTATCTCAGACATCAAAGTTAAGTGGGTGGAATATACAGAATGCTTAATACAATTTCAAAGCAAAAGGTAAACAAGGTAACAAGATCAGAAAATCACTACATAATAAGTTGATTACTAGAAGGTATATGCTGCAAGGAAAGACTGTGGAGATTGTGTCATATGAGAGATACTTCAGACTAATGAGATACTGTGACAGAGAGTGACCCTCACTCTGTAGCATTGATCAATACCTCAAGAATACTATCCACAGATGCTGGTAGATCTGATTTCACAACAAAAAAAAGCCAAAGACCTCAGACGGAGGAGAACGGAGAGTTATAGGTCTCTTGAGCCATGTGTAAAGAATCAAAGAGTGTAAAAAGTAGCTGAAATGGGAACTGGGCATGGTTCTTGAATTATGAAGCCAGCATGCAAAGGAATATTTAATTTGATAAAACTTTCACTGAGTAATGAAATAGAAAGAGAAGTGTACTGTTCTTTATTAGAAAATGTTTGCACATTTAAATACAAAAAGATTAATAAATGTTCTGGGTAAGTTTGAATTGATGGGATATTGAAAATATTTACCAGAAACAACTTTTATATATAAACTGTTAACATTACCAATCCATGGGGTTTTTACTGTATCGATCAATAGATGATACAATAACTTCCATCCTCCAGCTTATCTCTTTTCAATGTAACAACAACACAAAATTATATTTCCCTATACCTGGGAAATCAAGAACTGAAGCAGCAAGTTAATTAATCAAATCTTCCAGCCTGAATCTCCCACCATCAACACCTTTGTAGATCACCATTGATCAAAAACATAATTGGACTAGTCATATAAATACTGTAGGTGTAAGGGCAGAACAGAGGCTGGGGACTCTGTGGAAGCTAACTCCCATCCTGCCTTCTCAAAGTCTATCCATCATCAACAACAAGGCCAACTCAGGAGAGTGACAGAATATTCCTCTCTTGTTTGGATGACCATGGCTTCAAAAATCGTAGGTTCATCCAGGAAAAGCATTCTCAACCTACCCACATACTCAAAATAAATTAGAAACAAGAACAGAGAAATTGCTGGAGAAATTCAGCAGGTCTGGCAGCATCTGTGTAGAAGAAGCAAAGTTAATGTTTCGAGTCCAGGGACCTTTCTTCAGAATTGATTGGAGCTATGAAAAGGTTAAGATGTATTCTGAAGGTGGGGTCAGGAGAAGCAAGATTGACAACACAATCTGATTAAGGTTTTGATTCAGAGAGATGCTGGCAAATGGAGACCTGCAGAACTATGGTACCAGCAGCACCACAAGGAACAGGTTACTGCCAACGCCACACCAAGAGTACTCAGGAAGCATCCAGCAATGGACAGACTCTTCAGTAAGTCTGGGATCTCACTGGCACCAGCTGACAGGGTCCAACACAGGCAGGAGGATAGGGGGACATGTTGGACAGGGCAGAGCTACATTGTACAGGAGGATGGGAAATTTGAGAAGGAACTTCTTCACAACCCTTTGGGTGAATCTGTGGAATTCCCTGCCCAGGGAAGCAGTTGAGGCTGTACTATGGACGTCCAGTCCCTATACACCTGTATTCCCCATGCAGATGGCCTAAAGGCCCTCCGCTTCTTCCTGTCCCGCAGACCTGACCAATCCCCTTCCACTGACACCCTCATCCGCTTAGCCGAACTCGTCCTCACCCTCAACAACTTCTCTTTCAATTCCTCCCACTTCCTACAGACAAAGGGGGTGGCCATGGGTACCCGCATGGGCCCAAGCTATGCCTGCCTCTTTGTAGGTTACGTGGAACAATCCCTCTTCCGTACCTACACTGGCCCTAAACCCCACCTCTTCCTCCGTTACATTGATGACTGTATCGGCGCCGCCTCGTGCTCCCACGAGGAACTCGAACAGTTCATCCACTTCACCAACACCTTCCACCCCAACCTGAAGTTCACCTGGACCATCTCCAACACTTCTCTCTCCTTCCTGGACCTCTCTGTCTCCATCTCGAGTAACCACCGAGAAACCGATGTCCATTTCAAGCCCACTGACTCCCACAGCTACCTGGAATACACCTCCTCCCACCCACCTTCCTGCAAAAATGCCATCCCCCTATTCCCAATTCCTTCGCCTCCACCGCATCTGCTCCCAGGATGAGGCATTCCACTCCCGTACATCTCAGATGTCCTCATTCTTCAAGGACCTCAACATCCCCCCCCCCAGTGTTCGAAAACGCCCTCGACCGTGTCTCTCGCATTTCCCGCAACTCATCCCTCACACCCCGTCCCCACAATAACAACCAAAAAAGAGTCCCCCTCGTCCTCACGTACCACCTCACCAACCTCCGGATCCAACGCATCATCCTCCAACACTTCAGCCATCTGCAATCTGACACCACCAAAGACATTTTTCCCTCCCCACCCTTGTCTGCGTTCCGGAGGGACCACTCTCTCCGTGACTCCCTTGTCCGCTCCACACTCCCCTCCAGCCCCACCACACCTGGCACATTTCCCTGTAACCGCAGGAAGTGCTACACCTGCCCCCACACCTCCTCCCTCACCCCAATCCCAGGCCCCAAGAAGACTTTCCACATCAAGCAGATGTTCACCTGCACATCTGCCCATGTGGTATCCTGCATCCGCAGTACACGTTGTGGCCTCCTCTACATCAGGGAAACCAAGCGGAGGCTTGGGGACCGCTTTGCAGAACACCTGCGCTCAGTTCGCAACAAACAACTGCACCTCCCAGTCGCGAACCATTTCAACTCCCCCTCCCATTCCTCAGACGACATATCCATCCTGGGCCTCCTGCAGTGCCACAATGATGCCACCCGAAGGCTGCAGGAACAGCAAATCATATTCAGCTTGGGAACCCTGCAGCCCAATGGTATCAATGTGGACTTCACGAGCTTCAAAATCTCCCCTCCCCCAACCGCATCCCAAAACCAGCCCGAGCTCATCTCCGCCTTCCTAACCTGTCCTTCCTCTCACCTGTCCCCTCCTCCCACCTCAAGCCACACCCCTATCTCCTAACCTCATCCCGCCCCCATGACTTGTCCATCCTCCCTGGACTGACCTATCTCCTCCCTACCCCCCCACCTACACTCACCTTTACTGGCTCCATCCCCGCCTCTTTGACTTGTCTGTCTCCTCTCCACCTATCCTCTCCTCTATCCATCTTCTATCCGCCTCCCCCTCTCTCCCTATTTATTTCAGAACCCTCTTCCCCTCCCCCATTTCTGATGAAGGGTCTAGGCCCGAAACGTCAGGCTTTCCTGCTCCTATGATGTTGCTTGGCCTGCTGTATTCATCCAGCTCCACACCTTGTTATCTCTTATAAGTTGTTGAGGCTGCCTTGAGTGGTTTTAAGGCAAAGATGGATTTTTGAACAGTAACGCAATTAAGGGTTATAGTGAGTGGGCAGATAAATGGATCTGAGTCCACAAAAAGATCAGCCATGATCTTGTTGAATGCCAGACCAGACTCGAGGGTCCGGATGTACTCCTGCTCCTATTTCTTAAGTTCTCATTGTATTGCTAAAAAAATTAGAGTCTGCTGAGGTAAGGAAACCATTAACTTTATTCAAAAAACCTCTGACTGATATCCTTCAGGGAAAGAAATCTGCCATCTTCACCTGGTCTGGCCTGCAGATGACATATGACAACCCACAGCAATGTGGTTCACTCTCAAATGCCCTCTGAAAGGGCCTAGCAAGCCACTCAGTTCAAGGGAAGCTAAGGACTGGCAACAAATACGGCCAACCAACATTGCCATGTCCTCTGAATGAATAAATTACTGTGGCTTCATATTGCCACAATCTTCTGCAACAGAAGACAAGATCATCAGTTTCTGATATTGTATGCTCTCTCTCATTACATATCCCACAACCAGTCTTTTCTGCTCTCCCAATCCATCAAGCAACAACATTGTCAAATTACAACATGGAAACATTGACAGGCCAGCCCAAAATTCTGCTGCTTTCTACTCTGGATCCCAGGCTACAGACCTGATGGCTGGTTCATCGAGATTAATGAATTGGCAGTGATAAATCAGAAGTAATTTTCCTCATAAATCAATCAATCTTAATTTGTCTGTTCATTAATTTAATATAACTTTAATAGATCATCTCTTAAAACAAGCAACAGAGAAAGAAGAGATAACAAGGTGTAGAGCTGGATGAACACAGCAGGCCAAGCAGCATCAGAGGAGCAGGACGTTTCAGGCCTAGGCCCTTCTTCAGAAAAGAAGGAAGAGTTAGTTTCCTGAACTTGTTTAGGAATCGACTTCCACAGATGGCTTGTCTGTGGGTTGCTGTAATGAGACATTTTATTGTATATTAATGCCAAAGGCAATTAACATGATCTTTTCAGTGGGTTCCAGACCCCAGTAGTTAACATGGAATCTAAATACAAGAATTGCCCAAATATTATGCGTAAGGATTCTTTATTCCATTGGCAGAGTCCTTACAAAGGTCTAGAAAAATTAAGGCTAACATTAGGAAAACAGGGCATTAATGTTGGACTAAGCCTGTAGTTGCACATGTTGATTTGAGGAATACTTTATCCCTGGCTGGCTCGCTCTCTCCAAAGCCTCCTGCTCCATATGCAGCTTGACAAAGGCACCCCTTCCTTGAGGGAGACTCCACAGAGACATTCTAGATCCCCTCTTTTCTAAATACCCTCCCTCAAAGTCACCACCCGCTACAGGAAGCCCTGCTGCAAGATGTTTCAATGTTGGGCAATTTCGGCAAAGTCAACCTCATCAAGACTCCCTCATGGTCTAACATGCAATTTCAGTCTACACTTCAACAATGACTATTGTCCTATCATAAAATCTGAGCCATTATAATTTGAACATTGATATGGTGGGGTTAATTCACTGAAATCGGTTGACTCTGAGTAGAGGTAGAACCCAAACCCACAAGCATCCAGTTCTCAAAATAGTTTGGATGTTGCACAGTGTCATGTTAGAGAATTTTAATTTGATTCTTTGTTTAAATAATACTGGTCGCATATCTCAGAGATTCAACTAGTTTGTCTAAGGGGAAAAAAAGATAGACTTCAGGGAAACCTAGCAATGGACTCATGTACATGAATTACTATGGGACACTCACTTTCCTAAGGTTATTGGCACAGGGTCATATCTGTGGATTGCAATTTATAGTGAAAGATTTGCTATTTTGTGTACTACTGTAAATCTGATATTGTCTTTAACAGAAATAGCTGGAAAAACTCAGCAGGTCTGGCGGCATTTGTAGAGAAAAGAAACAAAGTTAACATTTCAGGTCCAGAGAGCTTTCTTCAGAACTTGTCGTTTCACTGAGTACACAAATTCAACACTGGAAGGCCAATGAAACAGGATTTTTAATCAAGTACACTTGATGTGATCAGACTCAACTCTTTAAGTCAGAATTTCTTTTCCATTGTGGAGGCAGGAATGTGGCGAGGAATGATAAAAACATTCTCTTGCCTGCTGTGATTTGGAATTTCCTGAATCTTACTGATCGCATGTCATTTTTGTATGTCCATTTTGCAGGTCAGCCTCAGCTTAGGCTGTGACTTTGTAGGTGCATCTGCCCATCTTAACTGCTCAGAGAAGATATAAAAAAAGTCACCTATACAATGAAAATCAAAATAACTGTGAATGCTGCAAATCAGGAACAAATACAGAAGTTGCTGGAAAAGCTCAGCAGGTCTGGCAGAAAGTTCTGAGAAAGGGTCACCGGACCCAAAATGTTAACTTTGATTTTCTCTTTACAGATGCTGCCAGACCTGCTGAGTTTTTCCAGCAACTCCTGTTTATGCACCCATACACACAGACTCTGACTGAGCAGACCATCTGACCAGTCAATGCTTCGTCACTCACGTGGAGGGGGGTCTAGTACAGTACACACCCGTCCTATGGAATTGTAACTTGTCCCATGCATTGTGAAGGGGTCTGGCACTGGAGCCTGAGGATGTTGAGGGCGGCTGCCTCCCTTTGCAGAAAGATGAAGAATCTTAGGAGGAGAAAAAGAGCGAGGAGGAAGGTCCACAGCAGTTACCATAGAGAGAAGGTGAACAAATGGACATTAAGAGAATGAAGAGTCCACCCAGGCTGACATAGTGGTCTGAGAACTACTCATCCAACATCCCATTACATGATGCAAGGGAAACTCAAAAAGAGCGCAAATCAGGGAGCTGGGGACAGGAAAATTGAGGTATTGCACTCACCATTCAGCTGGTGAGCTTTGAGAAATGGCAAATGGAGACTGCACACAGCATCATTGAGAAAATGACGATATGTGACCGCACACTGAAATGAATGTTTTGTACAGGGATACATTTGTAAATAGTTAGGAGGAGCTCACACTGAGCAGCTTCAGCAGGCAGCCAATCTTCTCAAGAGCTTAAATAGATTTTCTATTCTACAAGGCCACATGCTGTAGAGAACTGATAAATGCAGGTATATACAGGTCATTTTTGTTCAAAGCACTTACCTTGCAGCTGCCAAACTGAAATGTTCATCTCAATTGCAGATTTTCCATGTTTGAAACTACTTTGGGATAACAGTAATAACAAATCACTAAGGCACTATCACAAATGCTCCTTTAGCTAAACCTGCCTATTTTAGATTCCTCGGATGAGGGTAAAATGGTTGATGTGGTGTATATGGATTTCAGGAAAGCGTTTGATAAGGTTCCGCACGGCAGGCTATTGTAGAAAATACGGAGGCATGGGATTGAGGGTGATTTAGCGGTTTGGATCAGAAATTGGCTAGCTGGAAGAAGACAGAGGATGGTGGTTGATTGGAAATGTTCATCCTGGAGTTCAGTTACTAGTGGTGTACCGCAAGGATCTGTTTTGGGGCCACTGCTGTTTGTCATTTTCATAAATGACCTGGATGAGGGCGTAGAATGATGGGTTAGTAAATTTGCGGATGACACTAAAGTCGGTGGAGTTGTGGATAGTGCGGAAGGATGTTGCAGGTTACAGGGGGACATGGATAAGCTGCAGAGCTGGGCTGAGAGGTGGCAAATGGAGTTTAATGTGGAAAAGTGTGAGGTGATTCACTTTGGAAGGAGTAACAGGAATACAGAGTACAGGGCTAATGGTAAGATTCTTGGTACTGTGGATGAGCAGAGAGATGTCAGTGTCCATGTGCACAGACCCCTGAAAGTTGCCACCCAGGTTGATAGGGTTGTTAGGAAGGCGTACAGTGTGTTAGGTTTTATTGATAGAGGGATTGAGTTCGGAGCCGTGAGGTCATGTTGCAGCTGCACAAAACTCTGGTGCGGCCGCACTTGGAGTATTGCGTACAGTTCTGGTTGCCGCATTATAGGAAGGATGTGAAAGCATTGGAAAGGGTGCAGAGGAGATTTACCAGGATGTTGCCTGGTATGGAGGGTAGGTCTTATGAGGAAAGGCTGAGGGACTTGAGGTTTTCGTTAGAAGAAGGTTCTTAGGAGGTGACTTAATAGAGACATACAAGATGATCAGAGGATTAGATAGGGTGGACAGTGAGAGCCTTTTTCCTCGGATGGTGATGGCTAGCACAAGGGGACATAGCTTTAAATTGAGGGGTGATAGATACAGGACAGATATCAGAGGTAGCTTCTTTACTCAGAGAGTAGTAAAGGCATGGAATGCCCTGCCTGCAACAGTAGTAGACTCACCAACTTTAAGGACATTTAAATGGTCATTGGATAAACATATGGATGATAAGGGAATAGTGTAGGTTAGATGGGCCTCAGATTGGTTTCACAGGTCGGCGCAACATCAAGGGCCGAAGGGCCTGTACTGCGCTGTAATGTTCTATGTTCTATTAACAGATTGGAAATTCCCCCATATTCTAAATGCCACCTCCATGCTAAAAGAGCTCGTCAAGTGTAAGATTTATTATGTTCAGTAACTTTGATTGGATTTTTTGGCACCAGTTCTCACACACACATCTGCATCATAATGCATGCTCTAGGAATGCAAAGTTGCAATGTAATAATAAATTCTTCATGCTACAGGATTCTCACCAACTGTTTCACCACTTTGCTGGGTTCTGGTTGCAAATTTGTAGTTTTCTACCATCTGAGATGTTCCTCCAATTTGGTAATGATTGTTTTGAACGGTGCACGTTTTGCCTTGTTGATGGCAAGAGGACTTGTTGGAATGCCATACACTTCCAACCATTCTCCAATTGCATAATTACTCTTACACTCAAGAGTTGTCTTATTTTGAGACTGTACCTTCTGACTGTCACCTTTGAGTTCTATCATATGATTAGCTCTGAAAACCATGCCCATTTCTTCAATAAATAAATAGTTCTCAAACACTCTGATATGTCCCTGGCCTGCTGACATGCAAATATCCTGTCTCCCATGGCTAAACCACATTGCACTTTCCCCATATTCCAACTTAATGGAGTTCTGAAGAAGAGTCATTGGACAAGAAACAGTAATGCTCTTTCTCTCTCCACATATGCTTTGTTTCTACTTTAGATCTCCAGCATGCACAGTGCTTTGCAATTATTTAATATTTTACTATAGCTGTCCATAATAGCCCACATCAGTCTAGGTAGGACCATCCAACCCAAAGTCGTGCAGTCAAGTTCTTGAGCCCTGCGCCAGCTCAGTGTAGCCACATACTGAGGGGAACAGGAATGCTCAGCACAGTCCTGTCTGCCATCATCACTGGGAGCCTGCTGATCCTATTCATTACAATCCCTGGAGCTTTTTGCTGCCAATACTTTGTTTTCATTTTGATTCCACTTTGCCAAATCTGTTACACACAGAGAAGCACTTGCAAAGAAAGACAGATACCAAGATGAACAGTTCATGCTTTTGACGGTATATGAACACAACATCTTGCATATGTATTAATTCTGAGTGACATTTCATGCATGTGTTCGCAAAACAACTTTATAACCTGTCTAGAAACATGGAGACAGATTAACACATCTCCTGTGATTGATATCATACTCCAACTGAAGCAAATCAATTTAAAATTGATTAAGATGCGCTCAAGAACATACTTAGAACACACACACATATTCTTGTGTATCTGTGAACAAACTGTTAACAAACTTGAATAATGACATTGAAGAGAATATCATTTGACAAAATGTATGCCAACCCAAATTTTAAAAATCTACAGCAAGTTTAAATGGAAACACCCAGTAGCAGTATCTGTGGAACAATATGTGCCAAGCTTAGTTGTTAGGTATTTGTGACAAATATATGTACGTGTTCTTTGTTAAGTATATTCATTATTGCTTGTAGTAACTTGAGGAAAACTTCTCAAATGAAGAACCATGAGCTGGCACTTTGGTTAGAACGTGCAGTGTTAAGGAAAACATTTAAAAAAAATCAAAAAGGCTAATTATGTTAAACAGAGATAGTAGGAACTGCAGCTGCTGGAGAATCTGAGATAACAAGGTGTAGATCTGGATGAACACAGCAGGCCAAGCAGCATCAGGGGAGCAGGAAGGCTGACGTTTCGGGCCCAGACCCTTCAGAAATTTTCTGAAGAAGGGTCGAGGCCCGAAACATCAGCTTTCCTGCTCCTCTGATGCTGCTTGGCCTGCTGTGCTCATCCAGCTCTACACCTTGTTATCTCTTATGTTAAGCAGCCCATGTTATATGGCACACACCAAGCATCGTAAATGGCTTTTTAAAAAAAATCAATGAACAAAGCACAGGCACCTCAGAAATGATCTTATTATTTGAGTCAATGATGTGAATGATTTCTAATGTCCCTGACTACCTGAGGGAAATTGTTGCCTGCTGGTCATATCACTGACCCATTCAGGTGGTACTGACCATTTCCTTAGTTCTAAGGAACTGCAAGAATCAGAAGTCCAACAAGAAGACAATCAATGTTTCAATCCTAAAGCAGCCTGACTAGACAGGAGAATTCCAAACACAGTGCACAGTCAATTTGGAAGATCTTCACACATCCAACTCATTTCCAGAACAGTCCAAGCAACTAAAGTCAGCTCAATGGACACCATGTCTGTGTAAGTATCATCATCACCAGGACTGTATTGATGAAAATGATACAGGGATGTGTGACCTCCTGGAAGAAAAACAATTGTCTGACAGAAAAACACAAAGGTTGTGAATCAAGGTGGCAGCATTCCAGCAACTCAAGACTGATACCTAAAGGCAAGTCAGGAAAAATAAACACAAGTGGTGGAAAGAAGAAACAAAAAGAGATCCAACAACATACCGATCATCACTATCAGTGACGACAAGGTGTAGACCGAAGGGTCTAGGCCCGAAACGTCAGCCTTCCTGCTCCTCTGATGCTGCTTGGCCTGCTGTGTTCATCCAGCTCTACACCTTGTTATCTCAAATTCTCCAGCATCTGCAGTTCCTACTATCTCTATCACTATCAGTGATTTTTTTTTTGAAGGTGCCTTAAAACCAAGGTCCAATAGACAAGATCAACTTAATTCAGAGGATGGTGGTTCCCATGCTTCTGGTTGCTCGGCTAATCAAAGAAAAATATTGAGAGCAACTCTGCATTGCATTTATCAACCTGACCAAAACATTTGATTCAGTAAATCATGAGGCTCTTTGAATTGTGGCCCAGGGATTTGGATTTCCAAAAAAACTTCTTCATAATTCTGCAACTGCTTCATGATATTACTGCAACTGATTTTGAGTAGGAGATCTGAAACAGTTGCTTTCAAGAACTGAACTGGTGTCAAGGAAGGTGTGCAGTAGCCCCTATGCTATTTACGAATTGATAGTGACTATTTACCTCATAAAAGATCAACTCACCTCCAGTGTGAGTATTAACAACTGTTTAGACAAAAACCTTTTTAATCTCAGTCATCTCTATGCCAACACTGACCTGAATAGGCACACGTGATTGATAGGTACTGCTCCTCCTTCTTTTGTTGGAATCATTCATTCCACTCGATAGTCACTACTTGGTGTTTGGCATAGCTTCAAAATAAGGGACAGCAAATTTATGATTGAGTTGAGGATGAACTTCTTCACCCAAAGGGCTATGAATCTATCAAATTCCTTGACTAGTGAAGCAGTTGAGGCTACCTCATTGAATATTTTTGAGGCAAAGATAACTAGATTTTTGAACAGTAAAGGAACTAAGGATTATGGTGAGCAGGCAGATAAGTGGATCTGAGTCAATAAAAAGATCAGCCATGATCTTATTGAATGGCAGAGCTGACTCGATGGGCCAGATGACCTACTCTTGCTCTTATTTCTTACATTCTTTTGAAGGGTGAAACAGATCATGACCATTCAATAAAATCTGGTAGGTAGTTATCAGAACAGTTTCACCGAAGTAGTCCAGACAGCAAAACCATGCCAATGGGAGGGCTGATCCCTGGTACTAATCATAAAGCCTTCTTACACAGCACCTTCCAAACTAATGACAACCACCATCTGGAAGGATAGGGAAGAAAGATGTGTGGGAAAACCTGCAAATTCCCCTCTGAGCCACTCACCAACCTGACTTGGAAATCTGGCATCAATCCTTCATTGTCACTGGGTCAAAATCCTGGAATTCCCTTCTCATGGCATTGTGGATCTAACTAAAGAACATGGACAGAAGCAGTTTGAGAAGGCAGTTCATCACCACTTTCTCAAGATCAGTCCTGCCAGAACACCCACATCTTAATGAATGAATAACAAAACCTCTGGCGGTTTTATACGTGCTGTTCATAAAACGTTGGAAGCATCCTACTCTAAAGGTAAAAGCAGAAACTCCGCAGACCAAGTAGCACCTGTGGACAGAGAAACAGTTCTCATTTTGCATCAATGACTCTTCTTCAGAAAATGTTTCTTCTAAATTCCTGATTGGATTTCTTGGTTTAACTTCTTCAATTGAAGGCTCCTAGCTATGTACTTCATCACATTTTACATTGTTTAGTTTATTTAATACAACCCCTATCTCTTTGGTCACATCATTATTCAATGTCATATATGTGTGCTCTATTTTTCTGGTGAACACCAAAACAAAGAGTTATTTACTATTTCTGCCATCTCTCTATTACCTGTGGTATCATCCTGTCAGTTCTGTAATGATTCTATTTCCATCATAGCCTGTTTGTTTTATTGATGACCCTGTACAATATTTCATTATTTTCTTTAATATTCCTTAATAATTTAATTTCATCATTCCTCTTTACCTTTCTTATCATTTTCTAGTTTCTCTAATTATCTCACCTTATTTTGAATCTCACACTCTCATGTTGTCTACATACTTAATGTCTGCCTGTTTCCTAATTATTTGATGTCTCTTATATCCTTGTTCATCTATGAGGTTCCATTTGTGTTTAGTTTCCACTTTCTTTCTAATTTAATAGCTCCAATCATCCTACAGCTGATTCTATGAAAATTGCCCAGGAAGCTTAAGTTTCCTTAAGGCAATTGGCTGCCCTTTGGAACACTCCAAGAATGTCCTCAACTTTAAGCTAGAGTCAGGCACTTTGGAGGGTCTAAGCTCACTGTGCTTAATAGTTACTCAGGAAAGATTAGATGAATTAAAAACTATTCTAATCCTGGATGGCTTTTAAACTGACCTCCTTATCACCATTGATAATTGCAATTGATAAATCCCTGCTTCTAACGTATCCAAATGGCCCCTCTATTTCTCACACACTATTGAATCTGCCCCCACCCGCTCCAAATCCCCCAGTGCCAAATGGACTGGCAACACACCACCTGGACATAACACTCCAATATCCTCAGAGGCCCATGGACTCTGACACCTCCATCACTATCCCTGACCCAACATCAACTCTCCTCTGATACTGCTCCCCAGATCTAACCACTTCCTTCTCTCTTGCACTCTGTCAAAGCCTTGGCAATCGGCTGTGTGCGAGGCATCTGGGAATGGACAGATTCAGAAGTCTGGTTGCAAATAACATGGAAAGGTACATCAGCATGTGTGAATGCAATTATTATTGAACATTCCAAAGGTAATCAGAAGTTCTGTGCCAATATAATTTTCTTGAACTCTGTTGAACAACATTTTAAATGTTTTCCATTGTTATTCTCTAATCATTATATTGAGGCTTCATTCAGGTACTGGACAACAGAAATTTTAATGTAATTATGCAACTGGGCTTAGTGACAAGGTCATACTGTAAACCAAAGATGGCAACTGGGATGTCTCAGTTGAATACCTCATTGACAGGGCAGGGCAGACAACTGTTTGTGTGGAGGGGCCTAAATGATAGTGCCCTCCCACATCAGGAATCTCAGTTGCTTGTACATCCCTGTTCATGCACAAGCAGATTATCATACAACAGAGTACAATGGTTGTTTTGTATAACTCTCGGGTCAGTCTATGTCCTTGGTCGCTTTTCCATGCATCATTGATGTGCTCTCTCATAGGATAAGTTCATAAGGAGCCCAAACACAACTGATATTGAGTCGTGCAAACCCAAAATGGCGATACATTCTAGAATATGACATTTAATTGCCTGGCAGAGGAACAATTCCAAAATGCGCCCTCAGCATGTTAATTATCTCTGAGATGTGGTTCAGACGTTTTCTGCCTTGCCTTTGAAAGGTGGTTTATATGAGCAAAAGCAGCTGCAGAGGATCTACTGGTGTCTTATTTTTACTTAGTGTAGGCAGAATTAGTCGTTGTCACGTATTTAGATTTTCACAAAGCATTCAATAGAAGTTATCATGCAAAATAGCATCAATAAGATTAAGTGGAATGTATTATCATGAATTGAAGACTGGTTATTGGAGAAGAGAACAGGAATAAACTAGCTGTTCTTAATTTAGCAGCTGTAATTTGAGGAGCACTGAAAAGATCAGTGCTTTTGCCTCAGTTATTTGAGACTACTTCCAACACCTTTCCAAGAAATATGTTCAAACCATAACAATGTGTTGTGTAAGAAAAAACCCTCCGCGTTTCATAATGATCTTAATGAGTGCATGTTCCCAATATACGGCACTATTATAGGTGCTCACCGAGAGCTGACAAGAATCAAGAATCTCAGTTGTCAGTTTGCTCCTGCACAAGTGCAATGACATCAATGGACAATCCAGAATGAGCTGAGATTCTAAATTAATGTTCACTGGCTCAGCATGACCCACACACACTTCTACCTCCAACACACCTAACTCGTAACATTAATACATGGTGCAGTCAACTAATATACGCTTAAAATAACCAGGTTTATTTAGGTGGACATTAATATACTGTATAGGCACAAAGACATTTCTGGCTTAGGTCAATCTGACACTAAACTTTATTTATTGATCTTTCTATCAGCCTGGTGGTGGCAATATTGTGAAACTATAGCATTTGTGTTCCATGATATAATAATGACTACCATGAGATGGCTGGTGGAATCCATAGCTGTATTCCAGAAGACTAAAACCTTCATGATCAGTGTTTAAGATTGTCGAAGCCACTCTGGAGCTTTTGCCCTGTAAATATACAGGCAGCACCATCTTTATTATACTCTACCATGGTGGTGACGTAACTCTACAATGTTCTAATTCTGTACAGGCACACACAACGCTCCACCTGATGGTAACTTTGTTTTCAAGCACAGGCGGTAATCAGAACTAGATCTATTTGGTCCAATTCATCCATGTCGACCAGATATCCCAAAGGGTCTCTTTCCATGCTGTATAACTCTTTGACACTACAACAGACATCCCCACCAAGCCTCTGACCTCTCAAAACACAGGTAATCTGGGTGTTCCACGTTCATCTCAGAATGCTCTTTCTTTGGACTGGGATAAATAATTAGTCTATTGTTTAAGAACTGTTGACCCCAGTTCTAATCTGTGAATGACCTCTTCACTGGAGATTTTTTTTTTTGTTTTGGTTATTGTTTGTGGAGAAAGCGGTTCCTTGAATGTATTGTCACAGGTTCATACAGCACAGAAACAGACCCTTTCTTCCAACTTGTCCAACCAGACATCCCAATTGAACCTAGTCCCATTTTCCAGCATTTGGCCCACATCCATCTAAATCTTTACTATTCATATAGCCATCCAGATGCCTTTTAAAATGTTGTAATTTTAGCAGACTCCACCACTTCCTTTGTCAGCTCAATCCATACACACACCACCATCTGCGTGAAAAAGTTACACCTCAGGTCCTTTTAAAATCTTTCCCTTCTCACTTTAAACCTATGCCCCCTAGTTTTGGACTTGCCTACCCTGGGGGAAACAAAACCATGCCCCAGTTTATTCAATCTCCCCCTATAGCTCAAACTCTCCAAGCCCAGCATCATCCTTGTTAATCTTTTCTGAACTCTTTCAAGTTTGAAACATCTTTCCTATAGCAAGGAGACCAAAATTGAATGAAGTATTCTGAAAATGGCCTCACCAATGTCCTGTACAGCCCACCACTTTTAACACACCACCCTATTCCCTGGCCAACATCCGTCTCAGGTTTGCTGCAGTGTTCTAGCAAAGCTCAGAACAAGCTAGGACACCACCACCTCATTTTTCACTTGGGGACCCTGCAGCCCTCCAGATTCAATATCAAGTTCAACAATTTTAGGGCCTGAACTCGCCCATGTCCGAGTCCCTACCCCAGGCACCAGGCCTGGTTATCACAGTCTGTCATTACATACCATCCACCATTAAACACTTAACAGTCTCCATTAACAGCTATTCACCCACCTAGCCAGGTCATTATCCATTCCATTGTTTGTCCAACTGTTCTTCTCTCTTTGGGCTCTACCTCCACTTATCGTTAACTTCAGACCTCCTCTCCCCCATCCTATCTTCTGCATATAAACTGATATTTTCCTGGTTACCATCAATTCTGATGAAGGGTCACCAGACCCAAACATTAACTCTGATTTCTCTCCACAGATGTTGCCAAACCTGAACTTTTCCAGCAACTTCTGTTTTCATTCCACTTTCAACAAATACCTGCAACCTTTAGGTGCCTTTGTTCAGTAACACTCCCTAGGGCCCTTCCATTTAGGATGCAAGTCCCACCCTCGTTTGCCTTAGCAAAATGCAACAGCATTTATCTAATTAAAACTCCATCTACCACTCCTCAGCCCATTGGCCCATCTCTTGAAGGTCTCCCTGTACTGCGAGACAACCTTATTCACTACACCACTTATTTTGGTGTCATCTACAAACTTATTAAACATACTTCCCATATAAATGGACGAAAAGCAGTTGTCCCAGCACTGATCTCTGGCATACCACTGCTTGCACGACTCCAGTCCAAAAAACAACCTTCTACCACCTGCTGTCTTCTACCTTCAAGCCAATTTTGTATCCAATTGGCTAGCTCCCCCTGAATCCCATGTGATCTATTCTTACTAACCAGTCTACCATGTGAAACATTGTCACTTTGCTGAAGTCCATGTAGACGAATACCACTCTACATTCGTCCATCTTCTTTGCCATCTCGTCAAAACAACTCAAAGTTAGTGAAACACGATTTCCCATGCACAAAGCCATGGTGACTATCCCTAATCGGTCCTAGCCATTCCAAATTCATGTGAATCCTGTCCCTCAGAATCCCCTCCAACAACTTACCCAGTACTGATGTTAAGAATCACCAGTCTAGAGTTTCCTGGCTTTTCATTACAGACTTTCTTAAATAAAGGGATCATATCAGCCAACCTTCAGTCTTCCTGCACCTCGCCTATGACTATCGATGATACAAACATCTCAGCAAGGAGACCAGCAATCTCTTCCCTAGCTTCCCACACAGTTCTGGGGCACACCTGTTCAGGTCCTGGGGATTTATCTACCTTTATGTGTTTTAAGACCTCCAGCACCACCTCGTCTATGACACAAACTGTTTTCAAAACATCACTAAATATTTCCCCAAGTTCCCTAGCTTCCACGTTCTTCTCCAGAGTAGACCAGAACTGCACACAATATTCCACAAGTGGTCTGACCAGTGTCCTATACAGCCATATAAGAAGGACATCGTTAAACTTAAAAGGGTTCAGAAAATATTTACAAGGATAAAGTTTTTGGAGATTTGTAGCTTGGGTCATGCTTGAGGTGCAGATTTGCCCACTGAGCCGGTATGTTTGAATGCAGACATTTTTCACCTTGCTAGGTAACATCATCAATGTGCCTCTGGTGAAAGTGTTGGTGTTCTGTCCCACTTGTTATTTATATGCCTTGTTTGCTGGAGTGGTTGGCATTACTTTCGGTTCTGTTTTTCAGTGGTTTGTATATTGAGTCCAGTTCAATGTGTTTGTTGATGGAGCTCCGGTTGGAATGCCAGGCCTCCAGGAATTCCCTGGCATGTCTCTGTTTGGCTTGTGTTATTGTCGCTATGTTGTCCTAGTTAAATTTGTGCCCTTCTTTGTATGTATTAAGACCAATGAGAATTGGTCATGTCTTTCAGTGGCTAGTTGGTGTTTGTGTATCCTTATTGCCAGTTTTCTTCCAGTTTGGCTTATGTAATGTTTCTTACAGTCCTTGCATGGAAATATTTTGTATATTACATTAGTTTCATTAAAGAACAGGAGCACTTATACAGAGTTTTTGAAAGGAATGGATGCCCAAAAAGCACAATCTGTTTGTTACCTCTGCAACAGACCACAACAAGAAAACACAACACGACCAGACACACTAGTCACTGTACTGTACATCAGGGACATATCAAAGATGACCACGAGACTACTCAAACCCTTAGGTATCAGGGTAACCGACAAACCAACCACCCTGCGACAGCTACTGATGAACGTAAAGGACCTGTACACATAACCAAGAAAACTACTGTAATATACAAAATACCGTGCAAGGTAAAATAATCTTTATTTTTAATCTTTGAAGTGCTAGAGTTCTCATGAAGGCCTTCATTGCTCGCGAACAAGAACAGAAATTGATAGGAAAATTCAGATCTGGCAGCATCTGTGGGAAGAAAGCAGAGCTAACATTTCAAGTCGAGTGGCTCTTCATAACATTTACACATTCAGCATTAGAAGAAACTGCTTATAGCAACTGGTGAGAGAGGATAATTATCTCCAGGTTTCAGTTACTTTGCAAGAGATATATAGACCCTGCTTCTTCTGGTCAAGAGATGTTCTGCCCCTGTACCATTCACACATGCCAGCTGTTCAGCTGTCCAAGAACCAGAGAATTATCGTCAGGCCACTGACCTCTGGCATCCACAACTGGTCACAGTTACACAATCGGCAATCTGTTGCTAGCCAAATCTCACCCTGCACCCCAGTGCTGTGGTACCTTATCTTTATTCCCTCACTTTTTGCTAAGCAACAGTTTAAACAACTCCCAATGAGTTTGAATGACTTGTTTTTCTTTTCTTCTAAAAAAAAAGTAATTTTTTCCCCCAAATCCCTTGGTTTTCAAAAACAGCCCTTTCCTCACATTAGTCCAGAATCAAAAGGAAAGGTAAAAAAGATATAATCTATCCACAAGGCATAATCTTGACTGCAGAACTACAAAATCAGAAATTGCATATAATTTGCTTATTTCTAATTTGCAGTTGTTAGGTGAGTACTTAAACCACTTTAGCACAATGGTGAACTACATTTTTATCAGATGCATTCATGCACATTTTGAAAACTTGACAGACCATTTGGTGTAGTAAAAACGGGCACCAGTGACACAATTTAAAGACGGCCCTTCCATCTTATATCAGGCACTATGTAGAGTGAGAAAGAAAATTTGTACATTATTTTCTGTACCAAGAACGCCCGACACGTTACCCACAATTATTTCTGTACTCAGGCTACTTGAAAAGATGGGATTTACTGGTGGCGTTATCCATTCCTATAGCTTGTGTGCAATCAATCACAATTCCTTTACTGTAATTTGTGTCTCATTTTTGCTTACCAGGATATTCAGTAGAAAGAGACACATTCAGATCATAGATGTTCACGGGAGTGTACAGTTATACTGAACCTAAGGAAATACCTTGGGTAAAAATCTAAAAAGATTACAACACTTTTCTAAATAAATCAGACGTGATATAGATTAGAACGTCCACCTTCACACATTTTAGCCTTAAGGGAAAGGTTCAACTTTGCTTTGTAAAGCATGTTGCGGCTGGAAGGTAATCAAGCAGAACCAGAACAACACATTACACATTCCTTTCAAAATGTTGTCCAAAATAATATTAGTAATTGCCTCATGGAACAGAATATCCTCATGTGTCTGAGGCCATCTGGATATTATAATGAGATCTGCAAAACCTTGTGTTGATCACAATGAATTTCCATCCTAACTGATTAGTTGTTCAACAAAACCAGAAGAAAAGTACAGAATTTGACGACTGCAGGTACCCTAATCTTTTGCGTTTTGTTGCTGTCAATATGTCCATTGTGTAAATGGAGAACAAATGTCAGATTTCCACTTCAAGTGGCAATATTATTCAAATTATGACTATATAATTAAGGTCCTATAAAATAGGTAGGAGTGAAAAATGACTTCCCATCAAGACATTTTACAATGACCAAGATACATGAAGACTTATGCATACCAATATTGCAAAGATATAGTATATCTCCATGTTTTGATGTTAAATCCTGGGCTTAGAAATCCTAATTACATAAGGGGTGGGAACACTAGCACAATTAGCTAGACATCACGTTCCCCCATTCCTTCTTTGTTCTGGGGACATATTAAACAAAATGATCGGTCCTCTCAACTGTGTATCTGACCACTTCCAAATGTTCTCCTATTTGATACCGGGCAGGAAAGATGTCTGAAAACCTCTGCCCTGTTGCCGTTAGAGTCCACTTAATGTAACTGTCCAGTTAACAGCCAATTAACACCTCAACCCACAAAGGCCACGATTTTAAGTGCAATCGGTGAAGGCAGAGGCAAGGCAGGTGGCTTAGTAGATTTAACTGAAGACTGCTGTTGGGCAAGAAAGGGAGAATTGCCTTTGGGGTATCCCCTATGCCTATTGGAGGCACCCCACCATGGTCATAGCCACTGTAACTGACAGGCAGTCCCAAAAATGGTCACTATTCAATTCTGGCACAGCTGGGCGTACAGAGCTACTCACAGACTTGCAGGGAGAGGTGGATATACTATTCTGAAACAATAGAGGCCAGACCCAAAGTAATATTGCTTTCTGACTGCTAGATTTCACATGTATGAGCTGTCAACTGACTTTCTCAGGGGACTAGGGAAATAAGGTTTTTCATTGCTTGCAATGAGTTGGTCTCAGATGCAAATTTTGAATATTGTGGAAGCTTTTCATCTTATGCCCATAACACAATAAGTAGCAATTCTAGAGGAAATCACTATTTATACTACAAGAGAAGAGTGCTGATTGGTTGGCAATTAGGTTCTAATTTGTAGAGGTGTTATATCAACCATTAATGATCGGCACTTAACTGCCACGCTTTGTTTAAATTGTAATACATGCAGGTAGACTCTGATGGGTCAGGGCCATCAGATTGATCAAATTGAATTATTAAATGACAAACACCTATTTTGCTGCATTGAGGCAGCTGTAGCGTGTATAAGTTCTAAGATCTGCAGATGCTGGAGTCAGAGTTGATATAGTGTGGAGGTGGAGGAACACAGCAGGTCAGACAGCAGCAGGGGAAGTAGGACAGTCGACATTTCAGGCCGAGACCCTTCATCAGGACTGTTACGATCCACCAGTCTTTGGAACATACGGTCTAGGTACATGGAATTAGACCAGTACTCAAATTCAGATGTAACATTATTAATGCAATAGGCAGAACATCTTTTTGGTTTGAAGGCAGCATCCTGTTAATGGCAAACACCACTTGCAGCAACATGGAACAGCTAGCTTCACCCAGTGCTCAAAACTCTCAGATGCCTTACCCTTCTAAGTTTATTCAAGGTAGGCGGGACTCTTCTCAGGACCAGTAGTGACTTCAAACTCATGAAAGGTCATCATGCAATGAAATTACAGGTCCTGAGCCTTGTTTCGACACCACATTTGCACAGTGAAGGGCTCAGGCCCTACTTGAAAGGTTGCCAATGAGGCCCATCTTATAGCATGTCGTACCATAGGTGCTCCAAAATTTATAATTATCAGTGGAGGTCAACTTATAGCATACTAAAGCACAGAACCTGCTAACTAATTTGTCAACTAGGGCATCAAGTAAAGTGTACTCATTTGACGGTTCAGTTTTAAACACAAAACTGAAAACGTTAAACATGGAGTGCATGCTGGACTTGTAAGAACAGCAAAATGTTAGATAAACAAGGTTTTATCCTATGCTCAGGACAGAGACAATGATGTCACTTCAAACAAAATTATAATCTGTTCTGAACAAAGGAACTGGTCCAAAGCTAGGTGAATTATGATGAGTGGTTTTAGGCAGGTTTTCCCACTTACTTGGTGAATAATACTATCGTATTTGCACAGACGATACAGGGTTTGAAGGTTGAAAACAAAACATTCCCCCTGTGCTCATTGAGACTACTAGCCTATTCAGCAATACACCACTGAAGGAAACAGAGGTATCTGTACTGCAGTGGTACATACACCATAGTGTGCATGCATATATATATGGACCTGCCACCAGTGTGAATCAGTATATGTGGAACTTATTAACTCAATGTGGAGGCTGTTTAGGGAGCACTTGTTACGTATACTGGATAGGTTTATCGCACTGAAGCAAGGAAAGGATGGTAATGTGATGGAATCTTGGATGACAAGTGAAACATTTAGTCAAGAGGAAGAAGGAAGCTTACTTAAGGTTAAGGAGGCAAGGATCGGACAGGGCTCAAAAGGGCTACAAGGTAGCCAGGAAGGAACTAAAGAATGGACATAGGAGAGCTAGAAGAGGGTATGAAAAAGCCTTGGTGGGTAGGATTAAGGAAAACCCCAAGGTGTTCTATATTTATGAGTGTTAAAACAGGGTGGCCAGAGTGAGGGTACGGTCGAATCAGGGATAGTGGAGGCAGCATATGCACAGAATTAGAGGTGGTAGGGAAGGCCCTTAATGAATACATTGCTTCAGTATTCACCACTGAGAAAGACATTGACGTTTGTGAGGACAGCGTGAAACAGGCTGATATGCTCAAACAGGTTGATGTTAGGAAGGAGAATGTGCTAGAAGTTTTGAAAAACATGAGCATAGCTAAGTCCCCTGGGCCAGACGGGGTATACCCAAGGCTGATACGGGAAGAGACTGCTGCGTCTTTGGTGATCTTTGTGTCCTCACTGTCTACGGTAGTACCAACAGATGATCGGAGGGTGGCAAATGTTATTCCCTTGTTCAAGAAAGGGAGTAGGGATAATTCTGGGAATTACAGACCAGTCTTACATCTGCGGTGGGCAAATTATTGGAGAGGATTCTGAGAGATAGTATTTATGATTATTTGGAAAAGCACAGTTTGATTAGAAATGGTCAGCATGACTTTGAGGGGGGCAAGTCATGCCTCAAGACTTACTGAATTCTTTGAGGATGTGACAAAACACATTGATGAAGGCAGAACAGTGGATGTGGTGTATATAGATTTTAGCAAGGCATTTGATAAGGTTCCCATTGGTAGGCTCACTCTGAAAGTAAGGAGGCATGGGATTCAGGGAAATTTGGCTGTCTGGATACAAAACTGGCTGTCCAATAGAAGACAGTGGGTGGTAGATGGGAAGTATTCAGCCTGTAACTCGGTGACCGCAGGGATCTGTCCTGGCACGTCTGCTCTTTGTGATCTTCACAAATGACTTGGATGAGGAAGTGGGAGGGTGGGTTAGTAAGTTTGCCGATGACACAAAGGTTGGTGGAGTTGTGGATGGTGTGGAGGGCTGTTCTAAGTTGCAACGGGACATTGACAGGATGCAGAGCTGGGCAAAGAAGTGGCAGATGGAATTCAACCTGGAAAAGCGTGAAGTGATTCATTTTGGAAGGTCGAATTTGAATGCAGAATACAGGGTTAATGGCAAGATTCTTGGCAGTGTGGAGGAACAGAGGGATCTTGGGGCCCACGTCCATAGATCCCTCAAAAGTTGCTACCCAAGTTGACTGGGTTGTTAAGAAGGAATATGGTGTGTTGGCTTTCACGGACAGGGGAATTGAGTTTAAGAGCCTCTAGACTATGCTGCAGCTCCACAGAACCCTGGTTAGACCACATTTGGAATATTGTGTTCAGTTCTAGTCGCTTCATTATAGAAAGGATGTGGAAACTTTAGAGAGGGTGCAGAGGAGATTTACCAGGATGCTGCCTGGACTGGATGGCAGGTCTTATGAGGGAAGGTTGAGGGAGCTGGGCATTTTCTCATTGGAGCAAAGAAGAATGAATGAGCGGTGACTTGACAGAGGTGTACAAGATGATGAGGCATGGATAGCCAGAGACTTTCTCCCAAGGCGGAAATGATTATTGCCAAGGGGCATAGTTTTAAGATGATTGGAGGAAGGTATGGGGGAGATGTCAGAGGTAGGTTCTTTACACGGAGAGTGGTGGGTGCGTGGAATGCGCTGCCAACAGGGCTAGTCGAGTCAGATACATTAGGGACATTTAAACGACTCTTGGATAGACACATGGATGATAGTAAAATGTAGGGTATGCAGGGTAGTTTGATCTTAACAGCAGGATAATAGGTTGACACAACATCATGGGCCAAAGGGCCTGTACTGTGCTGTCCTGTTCTATGTTCAACAATTAGATCATTTAAGTTGTTTTACTGGCACCACGTATGCCCAAACTAATGGCATTGCCATGGCCATGGAATTTCTGCTGGACCCAACTCTTGCAAACATATTTAGTTGAATTCTCTGAGGAATTAGTCTTCTATCAAAGTATTTTAAAATCATCTCATATGACTTCATGAAAGTACTACCTATTCCGGATGGAAAAAATGTTTCTTCTCCAACAGTGGCTTCTGAACTTCTTCTAAAGAAACTTGAAATCTCTACAGAGTTTTATAGAAGACATCAAGTTATTGCTTACAAATTCTTGAAATTGGTTGGGGATTTTGCCACAGCTTTCAGTTTAATTGGTTTCGACTTTAAAACGTTTCAAACACTTGGGCTAGGATTGAATCATATTTGATATAGACAAGCCTCTCTAACAGGTGTCCAGTAAAAATTTCTATCTAGTCTTGGTTTTGCAGCTTACATTTTTGTTCTAAGAAAGATAATAGATTTTTGTTTTCCTTGAGCAAAATTCTACTGAGTTATCATAGCCAAGACGGGATATTGTTGGAATGCTCACCGATTTTTCATTATTTTTATTCTTTTATCAAGGTCGGTTGTGAGCTAAAGATGACCTTTAATTTTTTGAAAACAGCTTGTGGTAAAAGAGAAGGAACAGACCAAACAATTTTTTTTGTTAATGAGGCCAGACTGGGAGGTAAATTCCAGACTGAGTCTCGATCAAAAAGGTTCCTGCAGACTCAGTGACCTGTGATGGGCATTCTGTTTAAACAGATACAAGATAGCTACTAAAGACGTCAGTACCCTGAGAACTGGTTCTGGCAATCTGGAAAGAACCGAGAACCACATGTATGTCTACGAAACATCAGGAAAGCCATTTTAATGATCTGGCCTGTTTTGTTATTTACTTTTACCAACCGCTTAACTATTTGGTTGTATGTCCTTTGTGTGAATCACGGCTAAAAACAGATGTTTTAGGTTTAAAGCACAGATATTAGCTAGATTATCTTGTTATTTAATTTTTCTAAAGTTACTGAATAATAAATCATTAAGTCTTTTGTTTAAGATACAAAACCAGTGTCAGGAATTATTCACTAAGTCTGGGGCTGGTCATTCAAAGTCTAGTTAGGAACCATTACAGGAATTATCGGGGGTCTTCACAATATAATTTTAGAGGTAGAAAGGCTCATTTGGTTCAGCTATGTGTCTCCGTGTCCTAACGATATAAGTGGACTTCCAAATCAAAATCATGATTTGGCTCAAGTGCCTTGATCGATGTCCACTGTCTGGTGTCCCCAAAACCCTTGATTTCTCAAACACATGCAACAGAGTTACGAGAGGATCCTTCATATTTCAAGTCCAATTTTCAACAAATTTCAAAGACAAGCAGCTTAAAATTCTCTAATAAAAATGCACAGTTGATGACTACTGAATGATTTCCACCCTTGCTCAATGACAAAATAGGAGGTCAGGTATGCCAATTATTAACTTCATAGAATCTTTGCTAAACACCCTCTCCCTCACACAAAACTGAATGGATGGTTAGATCTAAATAAATACCCAAGTAATTTGCAGGATCTTAATTCAGGCAGAGAATACAGCATTTCTTAAACTTTTCTTATTTCAGAAGCATTCTTTTTTCAAATTCCAATGCTCCTCTTCTGACTGACACCAAAATGTATGGCAAACAGCAACATTAAATAAATTACTGTTTTGTTACATGAACAGATCCCAAAGGTTGCTTGGTGCAGCAGCAATGTTCCCCTCTGAGCCAGAAGGACTGGGTTCAAATCCCACCTGCTCCATATGCAAAATAACATTTTTTAAAAGTAACCTGTTCATGTCCGAGATATTACGTAGCTGAGCTGAGGGACTCTTACAGCACAGTGGTAGTATCCTGATTTCTGGGGCAAAAGCTTGGTCCAGAGGTGCAGTGTAAGACATCCGAACTGATCGATTATAGATATCTATGACTAGAAGCTACTGTAAAGATCTCAAACTTATGCACAAGTGAACACTTGAAAAAACACCAAAACAACAGTGAATGAATAGACGTTGCAGTTATAACTGTTCAATGATGAAACTGAAGGGACGAGCAACCAAAGCAAAAAGTTTAATTTAACAAAAACCAACCCTAAATAGCAAAACAGGAATATTTACCCGCAGTAAGAAAAAACCGATCTTGGTCTGACATTTTATATTGTTTTAATTACCCTTCATTGGTTCAGAAAGCATTCCTCTTTAAAAATGGTACCAAATCTTTCATGATGTCATTTCGATATATGGCAGTCTGCTTCATGAGTAGAAATAAAAGCATGATATTAGATATAGCATGTTTGTATGATTTCTTTTCAAATCAACATGACAACAAATAATTAAGTGGGTGAAATTAATGGATATGCAAACAAGGGTTGATATCAAACTACTCACACATGAAACACCACCATATATGTATGGATACCAATTTATTTCATGGGTGGAAACTGCTGACACTCAAAAATTAAAATATGTTAAACTGGGGAAAAGATCTGAACATTAAATGTCAGACAAAAGAATGCATCAAATCCATGCAAAAGGTTATCCAAGGCTAAGGCATAGTCTAGTACATAATCAATTGGAACAGAGGAAAAAGTTCATAAGCTGCTTTTACAGTTGAATTTGTGACAGAAACCACAGTATTAAATTTATACTAAAGCTTCTTCCATTCCATGTCATCTGGAGGATTCACAGCCACTGTTTTTTTGCCCACCTCAGACCAATTTGTGCTCAGAACCGTGCCTCCAGATTCAGTCTGCAAAAAGACATTTAAAAACATGAATCTTAATTGTTAGACCAAAATAATCACACTTGTCATAATCCAAATTTCTGTTGATAATTTAGACTAGTACACTGTGATAAGAGTACAGTTTGTACAGTACAAGTAGCAAAGTTAAAAATTGATTGAAGTGCAGAACAGTTACAATCTATACTGTCCAAATCTTGCTGCATGGCAAAGTTCCTGAATTGTTTTGAGATCCCAGGTTAAAAAAAAAAACACTACGGAAATACTCTGGCTACATTCAGTCACAACTCAAATTTATTGAATTAAGGAACGTTAGTAGATACACCTCCATTTCAATCAGTCCCCCATTTATGGGCTTCCAACTTAGGAACACAATCTCGTACACAGGTGCAATTTCACAAACCTGACATGAACACCCCCAGTACTTATGAAAGACTCCTCTACAGTGTCCTGCAACGTGTTCCGACTTGCATACAAATCAACTGGTAAATGGATAACCGGAATGGAACACATGCGCAATGCAGAAACTGCTTGTATGTGCAAATACCAGTCAAGAAACAATTCTGGAAAACGAAAGGGCAAACATTATAAATGGATTACCACTGCCATACTGGTGGGAGAAACAAAAAGGAAGGAAATGAAGATGCTTTCTGAGGCGATTACCGCAAAAAATGTTTACACCAAGTGTACCAAGATAGCTTTAAGGAGCTGACCCGTTACTGGAGCGTGAAGTCAGACTCAAAAAAAAATTCAGTGATGTTGGCCAAGTAAATAATTGAAAATAGTAACCGATTGCTCTAAAATCAAATATTAGTGCTCATAGTACATGGAGTCTGCAGGTGAGGTGGCCCTCAGAAGCCCCAAGAAACTTACTCAATGTCATCCCAAGAAAGGTTGCAGCCATACTCCAGAGAAACAGAATCTTTGAG
This sequence comes from Ginglymostoma cirratum, assembly GCA_024137785.1. Lineage (NCBI taxonomy): Eukaryota > Metazoa > Chordata > Chondrichthyes > Orectolobiformes > Ginglymostomatidae > Ginglymostoma > Ginglymostoma cirratum. The sequence continues at coordinate 6,176,965 of JAHRHZ010000009.1, forward strand.
CAGCTGCTTTTCCAATCTCAGGCTGTTTTCGGCCATGCTTTCTGATAGTTTCAACTGCATATCACTAAGCGTATCTGCAGAAAACATGCAGCCTTTCATAGGAGCACAATGGAACAGGAATAAGCCATTCAGGTCCTTGAGCATGTAAAGGATTGGGAAGTGTGGTTTCTGTGAGACAGCATGAGAGGGAGAGAGTGTGCGGGCACGTGTGGCCAGGGTTGGGATGGTGGTGGCGGTGGTTGGGGGAGACACTGGAGTCAGGTAGCATGTACCTCCCACTGTTCCTGATTAATAAAGTCTAGGCCTATGCCATTTTTAAAAGCTTACGTAAACTTCTACTGGTTCAGTGAATTGACACCCCCCCTTACATTTTTAAAATCTTTCTCAACCAAGTTATATAGTTATTGGGTCATTATATGTACTATGTTGCAAATAACAGTAGTCTCTGTTAAGCTATTTTACAACAGTGAGTTCATTAGCTCTTCCAAAAAGTTAGACTTGATACATCTGGCATCTTTGTGTATTGTCACTATCTTAATACAGTAAGGGTAGTAACAGCCCAGATGAAATATTACGGCTTTGTGCAAGTGATGAAACACATTTAATGTCATGGAGTCTGTGGAAAAAATGAAAAGAGGAACCCTGAATCTAAAAATATAGCCCTCAAGAAAATTCTCAAGTGCCCTTGAAAAGAAGATTTTTAGCATTAGGTTCATATTCAGCAAAGGTATATGGAATCACGGGTGTCAAAAAAGACCATAAAAACGTAGATGCCTAAGCACTTGGTAAGTAAGATGAATCAACCAAACAAGTGTGGTTATCAGAAGCAATCATGCAGGAAACAGCATGATCTATATCCTAAATAAAAACAAAGAAGTGCAGAAGCTGTAAATCAAGCAAGAACAGAAATTGCTGGAAAAACTCAGCAGCTCTGGCAGCATCTGAGGACAGAAATCAGAGTTAACGTTTCCGGTCAAGTGACCCTTCCCCAGAACTGATCTATATCCTGTCAGTGTAGGCACAGTCAAATTATGGATGCAAACACGGTTCAACGTATCATCCACGAAAAACCCTCAGCAATTTGAGTGCTATAAGGAGCAGCAAGCTGTACCAATGAATTTATTTATACTGAAACAAAATGAGACCAAATCAATATATATGAATGATGGTGAGCCAGAACAATGGGGTACTGTTGTAAACTATGGTAACTAAAGATAGCCAAAGATAACAATCAAGTAGGCAGCTTGAAGGGAAAGTAACCTTTAGTAGTCAGGCAGAATAAAGAGGTTAGGCAACAAATGATAACAAAACACATCAGAATTGAGCATGTTAAAAATGTGGACCTTCAAACTGAAAAGTATAGATATTAAATTACTAGATGCATGAAATTAAACAAAAGAACCAGACACATTAACTAAACACAATGATATTGCAACTGAGAGTTGGCGCAACCAGTTTAAAACTTGCAACTGCACGTTCCGAGGTACAAACACTTCAAGAAGGATGGGAGTGGGAGAAGTAGCAACATCAGCTGGAAATATTAGACGCACAAAGAGAGGTGACCCAAATTTGAAAACCATTGGATTGGGTTGATGAATTGCAAGTGATTGGTTTATAATACACTACCAGTAATGAACAATCAATATAACTGGACAACTGAAAAAGAACTGACCAAATATGAACATCTGAACGGGTAAGCATTAAACCTAAGAATGTAATCAGAAGTCAACTGCCATATGGAAAAGGTTTGTGGTAAAACAGTATATTTAGAATGGTTATGCATCCCAAAAAGTAAACAGCCACAATTTGACCTAATTCTGGGTAACTAAGTAGACAAAGGGAGTAGAAGCAAAGGACCATTTACCTTTGGGAGACATAACCATTATACAACCCATTTCAGCACAAGAATTACAAAGAGCTTTAAATTGAAGACAAACATTTAAATAGGAAACATGGAAGACTTGGCAATTGAATCACAGGTTAGAAATATGGAAGTATTTCTTGTAAATGAAATCTATACTAATAAAGTGCTGCATAGAGGTGCACAGCCATTGTTATTTCATAGAAACTAAAACAATCTGTGCCTGGAAATTGAGCATGCAATAATGAGCCACAAGAACTAAGTTATAACAGTGTCATGCAAAAATAAAAAAATTTACAGCATTCATACCTTGTTCTTACAAAAGAGACTTTGCACATGCATACAATATTGAATTATTAAAGGGAAAATATGAAATCAAGCAACCTTCAAAAGGAACAGCATTTTCAGGGAGCATTAGTTAGAAGATGACAGAGCTAGACTTCTATTCAAACGTGGGGAAAAAAACAAAAAAAAAATCAAGATTGTTGGTCAGTTTTTTTTTGATAAGTGTTCCATACAAGTGCCAGCATTTGCCAACATTGAAACGATAAGCCTTACTGTTGTGACAACAGAACATGTTAGAAAACTTGGCAGGTCTGGCAGCATCTGCGGAGCGAGAAACAGAATTAATGCTTCGAGTCCGACATGCAGATCTATTGTTGGACTGATGATACATGCCGCCTTATCAAAAATAAACAAATAATCACTGGTGTTCACTACTTCAAAATTATTTATTTTTGCATGGTCTAATGACTCCAAACAAGGATAAAACAAAGTTGAAAATTCCTTTATTTTACACTTTTTGCAATACAAATACATATATAATGCAACACAAATACATTAGAAATAAACACCCAAGAAAAATAATACTTTTAATACTTACAAATGACTTGTTCATAGCACGCTTCACTTCATCAGACCCATCAGCATAGATTTTCTGAAAGAGCTGGTTTAGAGCAGCATCTCCCTCAGGTTTCTCATCATTTTCCTCTTGTTTAATTTCCATTACGAGTTTATCCCAATTCTTCGTGCAGTGAGACGAGGACGGATACCGTTGTGGCTGTACTAAAATTATAGAAATTAAAGGGACATTTAATAAGATTATTCAGACGGCTGAATAATCAAAACACTATCTTCAATAAATGCATTCAAAAGAAAAGTACATCAAGGGTCAATATTATAGAAATCTAAGAGAAGCTTCAGTCAAATATACCAGCACTAATTGAAAACTGCCAGTAACTTCAACAAACTGTATTGCTCTGACTTAATCATGTTTCCAAGTCATGCATTCGAACAGAAAACCCAAATTATTTTAATGAAGCCAGATAAATTATTGCTCCAAACTACCAAAACAAGTTCATGTAAAAATGCTACCCATAATCAGTTATTTTCTAAGCAGTTTAAACTCAAAATTCAAAACTAACTTTCTTCAGTTATTGTTCATAAGAATTCAAATATTTCTCTCCATCTACATTTTGGAATTTCATAATTCTTTTCATTATATTCCCTCTTTCTGCAGTGTTAACTTACAGCGTGGCAGAAGTTTTTGTTTGAAATTGTAATGTTTGGTTGAAAAGAACTAGATTTTCTGTCAGCCATATGCTAAAGATCAGATGATTGACAGTGAATAATCTGTAACACACATGCATTATTAAACAAAGCACAACATCGAGCCAGAGGAAGGAAATAACAGTTTGTCTTTTCCCCACTCTTTCACCAAGAAAGAATAATATGGCAAAGTCTAGCATTTGTTGTTTATCCTTAACTGCACTTGTGGTGGTGGTGTGGGCCACCTACTTTAACTGCTGCAGTCCCAGGAGTTTGACCCGGCTAAACTGAAGGAAAGGCAATACAGTCTCAAGCCAGCACAGTGGGTGGTTTTTTTTAAAATAATTCACTTGTGGGACGAGGGAGACACTGGCTGGATATATTGCCCTTCCCGAATCGCCCGAGGGAGGGAGGGAATTCCAGCATTTTGACCCAGTTGGAAATATATTGATAGTGTTTATTCTAGGTCATAAACATATGTAGCTTGCAGGCGGTGGTGTTGTAATGCATCTGCTGCCCTTGTCCTTCTGCATGGAAGTGGACATGGGTGTGGAAGGTACTCTCAAAGGCTTTTTAGCAAATTTCTGCAATGCAATGTAGCTAGTACAAGATAGTAGTCAGACACGGAGAAAAACTTCCAGGAAGTAGTGTTCCCATGTAATTGGCTGCATTTGTCCTCCTAGATGGTACAGGCCATGGTTGAGGTGCTTTCACAGACGGTAAGTTGCTGCAGTGCATCTTGCAGATGGCACATAATGCTGCCACTGTGTGTCAGTAATAGAGGGTGGACACATGTAAGGGGGTTCAGGATGCTAATCAAGCAGGCTGCTTTGTCCTGGGTGGTGTTCAGCTTCCCAAGTGCTATTGGAATTAAACTCATCCAAGCAAGTGGAAAGTATTCCATCACACTCTTGACTTTTGTCTAAAGATATGGACAATTTTTGGACAATTATGTGGTCAGTTAATTGCCACAGAATTTCTTGTCTCCGACATGCTCTTCTACCCACAGTACTTTTATGGCTGATCAAGTTCAGCTTCCGGCAAAGGTAATCCCAGGATGTTGATAGAGGGTGTTTCAGTGAAGGTAATGTGACCAACATGAAGTGGAGATGGCTAGATTCTCACCTGTTGGGAATGTTATTCACGCTACAAAAATTGCAGGCAATATTATTTGCTACTTATTAATCTAAACCCAAATGTTCTTCAAGTCACACTGCATTTGGATTTGGTTTGCCACATTATCTTAAGAATGTAGCATACAGTACCATTTGCCAAAGTCATCAGCTGACATTCCTACTTCTGACTTGACAACAGAGGGAAAATAAATGACAATGCAATAGAACAATAGAACACCGTGAGGTGCACATGGAGTGATGCCCTGGGGCCAAGAGATGATTAACTTTCAATAAGCTCAACAATCTTCCTGTGCGTTAGGTATGACTTTTAGCCAGTGGAGTTTCCTGATTCCAACCGACTTCAGTTTTGCTAGGACTCCTTAATGCCACATTCAGTCGAATGCTGCTTTGATATCAAAAATGCTCTCACCTCACCTCTTGGATTCAGCTTTTTGGTCCATGTTTGCACCAAGGCTGTAATTAAGTCAGAAGCTGAGTGGCCCTGGCGAAACCAAAACTGAGCATCAGCGAGTAGATTATTGCTGTACAAGTGTTGCTTGATAGCACTGTTGTGACACTTTCCACAACTTCCATCCAAACGTATGTTGGCAAACTGTTGACAATTGTAATAGCCACAGGATTGTAGGGGATTTTGATTATCCCAATATTAAATGGGACATTTTAGACGTTAAAAAGTCTTGGAGCGAACAGATTTCCTGAGGTGCATTCAAAAAAATATTCACTGGGCTTCTACATCACAAGTCCAACAAAAGGTGGGAATATATTAAGCGCAAACTGAGAGCAGCCTGTATGACTGACATTCAGGGAAGATGTGGCAACAGAACGAAAGCTTATATCAGGCACAGGAAATGTAAAACAACAGAAAGCCAAGGGGAGTATAACAAGTCCAGGGTGATACCAAAAAGAAAGTCTGGAAAGCAAACAGAGATCAACAAATAGAGTAAGAATCATACAGCACAGAAACAGATCCTTTGGTCCAACTCATCTACGCCGACTAGATATCCTAAACTGATCTAGTCCCATTTGCCAGCATTTGGCCCATATTCCTCTAAGCCCTTCCGATTCATATACTCATCCAGGTGCCTTTTAAGTGTTGTAATTGTACCTGCCTCCACCATGTCCACTGGCATTTCGTTCCATACACACACCACCCCTGCATAAAAAAGTTACATCTCAGGTCCCTTTTAAATTTTTCCCCTCTCACCTTAAAACTACACTCTCCAGTTTTGGACTCCCCTACCATGAGAAAAAGGCCTTGGCTATTCACCCTATCAATGCCTCTCATGAATATAGAAACCTCTATAAAGGTCACCCTCCGCCTCAGACATGCCAGGGAAAAAAAGCCCCAGCCTATTCAGCATGTCCCTACAACTCAAACCCTCCAATCGCGGCAACATCCTAAATCTTTTCCAAGCACTTCCAAGTTTAACAAAATCTTTCATATAGCAGGGTGACCAGAACAGAACAGTATTCTAAAACTGGCCTCACCAATGTCCTGTATAACTGCAACATGATGTTCCAACCCTTATACTCAACACACTGACCGATGAAGGCAAGCATGCCAAATGCCCTCTCGACTACCCTACCTACCCGAATAGCAAGTAAAATCAAGAGAACCCAAAGATGTTTTCCCAACACATTAGAGAAATTGAGTCATAAGTCAGAGACGTACAGCACGGAAACAGACCGTTCAAGAGGAAGGGAATTATTAGGGAATGAATACGACCGTTAAATGGCCAGTGAGCAAAGCGGCACAGAAGTTTAAGTCATGAGTAAAGTTCATCATGCATCTGACTTCAAAAGTGAATCAGGAATTAAAGAACAGCAGCATGAAAAATTGGATGAGATGAACAAAGGGATAAAGGAAGTATTTAAGGGATTAACACCCTTAGAAGCGTATAAATCACCAGAACAAGATGAAAAACACCTCAGGCTGTTAAAAGGAAGCCAGGAAGGAAGAAGTGGAAGATCTGACCATCATCATGTAATCCTCACTGGATGCAGGTGCAGGAGGACTGCAGGATAGCTAACAGTGTACTTTTTTTTTTTAAAAATGAAGAGTGACGGATAAACTGAATAACTACAGTTCAGTCAGTTTAACCTTGACAATGGCAGTGGAATCAATTCTCAAAGACAGGATAATCTGTTGCTTAGATCTGGACTCAAGGACAGTCAACATGCGTGCAATAATGGAAGGTCTGTTTGACTAAATGGATTTAATCTTCTGAGCTTGTAACAAGATGAACTGATGAGCGTATTGCAGTTGATGCGATGTACATGAGTTTTTAGCAATGCTTCTGACAAAGTCACACACACTAATAAAAAAGGGCCTGAGCAATCCTGGGAAATGTCACATACTGGATACATAATTCACTCAGTGGCAGGGAACAAAAGATAATGCTGATTTTATTGTTAGCATTTGGAAGCATGTTTCTAGTGAAGTTCTGAAGTGGTCCCCCGCATTCTCTGCCATATATTAATGATTTGGCCTTAAATACAAAGGGGTGTGGTCAAGAAGCTTAAAGGTGAAAAACATTTCTTGCATGCTTGATAGTGAGGATGTAAGCTGTAGAATGCAGGGAGACATTAACAGACTTGTTTGGAGGGCAGACAAATGTCAAATAGAATTCAACCCAGAGGGGTAAGAGTTGGTGCATATGGGAAGGTCAAATGAGTAAAAGCAATATACAACAAACGGGAAGATACTCAGATGCTTGGAGAAGGTTAGGGACCATGAAGTGCTTGCCCACAGATTCTGGATGATGTGGTTAAGGCCATCTACAGACTATTTTCTTTTATTAGCCAAGGCATATAACCTGAGGGGAAATGCTGGGGCTATACGAATCACGGGTATTCATGTGTAGTTCTGGTCAACTTGTTACGAGAAGGATGTAAATGCACGAGAGAATATATCGAGAAGATTACTTAAGATCTTGTCAAAACTGGAAAACTAAAGCTGAGGAAAGACTGAACATTATGGGCTGATTTCTTTGGAACACGGGCAGCAGAAAGAAGATTTGAATGAAGTGTGCACAGTTAAGGGGAGCCTGGACAGAAAGGATAGGAAAACTTACTTTCAGTAGCAGAGGCATTAGTGACTAGAGTGTATCAATTTAAAATAACCGACAGAAGAATTAGAGGGGAGAGGAGGGAAGGTAAAGATCCTACTGAAACCAATTTACATTTGACATGTATTTTGAGCTCAGGAGCTAGCAGCAGACATGATTTGGCAAGACTAATGTTATACTAAGTCACATTCCATTTAACTTTTGGTTATCAATACAAAGGTGCAAGAGAAGAATTCTTTAGCAAGGAAAAAAAAATTTTACAAACTACACAGTCAATTACTTTGCATGATCAAGGAGGCAAATTATGAATGCTTTCTGATCCGTAAGACAGCACACTCACTGCCAGGATAAGAATGCTGCTAATATCTAGTTTATAATACATAGTTTAGAGCATAATTGAGTTTTAGGAAAACGTTTTAAACGTATGATAAATAGCAGTACGATTCAGAAACTGATATAGACATCGAACATAGAACAATACAGCGCAGAACAGGCCCTTCGGCCCTCGATGTTGTGCCGACCTGTGAACTTATCTAAGCCCACCCCCTACACTATCCCATCATCATCCATAAGCTTATCCAAGGACTGTTTAAATGCCCCTAATGTGGCTGAGTTAACTACATTGGCAGGCAGGGAATTCCACGCCCTTACCACTCTCTCAGTAAAGAACCTGCCTCTGACATCTGTCTTAAATCTATCACCCCTCAATTTGTATCTATGCCCCCTCGTACTAGCCGACGTCATCATCCTAGGAAAAAGACTCTCACTGTCCACCCTATCTAATCCTCTG
>JAHRHZ010000009.1:6185467-6209859 GCA_024137785.1 Ginglymostoma cirratum
CTGCACATCCACACTACCAAGAATCTTTCCATTGACCCAGTATTCTATTATTCTTCCCAAAGTGAATCACCTCACATTTATCTGCATTGAACTCCATTTGCCACCTTTCAGCCCAATTCTGCAGTTTATCCAAGTCTCCCTGCAACCTGCAACATTCTTCCACACTGTCCACCACTCCACCGACTTTAGTGTCATCTGCAAACTTACTAACTCATCCACCTATGTCAGCGTCCATGTCATTTTTATAAATAACTAACAGCATTGGTCCCAAAACAGATCCTTGTGGCACACCATTAGTAACTGGACTCCAGGCTGAATATTTTCCATCAACCACCACTCGTTGCCTTCTTTCAGAAAGCCAGTTTCTAATCCAAACTGCTAAATCTCCCTCAATCCCATGCCTCCGCATTTTCTCCAATAGCCTACCACGTGGAACCTTATCAAAGGCTTTACTGAAGTCCATGTACACCACGTCAACTGCCCTACCCTCATCCACATGCTTGGTCACCTTCTCAAAAAACTCAATGAGGTTTGTGAGACACGACCTGCCCTTGACGAATCCATGTTGACTATCTCCAATCAAATTGTTGCTTGCTAGATGATTATAAATCCTATCTCTTATAATCCTTTCCAAAACTTTTCCTACAACAGATGTAAGGCTCACTGGTCTATAATTACCTGGGTCATCTCTACTGCCCTTCTTGAACAAGGGCACAACATTTGCAACCCTCCAGTCATTTGGTACTAAACCTGTAGCCAATGACGACTCAAAGATCAAGGCCAAAGGCTCTGTCATCTCCTCCCTAGCTTCCCAGAGAATCCTTCGAAAAATCCCATCCGGCCCAGGGGATTTATCTACCTTCACACCTTCTAGGATTGATAACACCGCCTCCTTACGAACCTCAATCCTTTCAAGTCTAATAGCCCGTATCTCAGTCTTCTCCTCTAACATTATTCTCCTTTTCCTGAGTGAAAACAGATGAGAAATATATGTTTAGCACCTCTCCGATCTCCACAGGGTCCGCACACAACTTGCCACTTCTGTCTTTGACTGGCCCTATTCTTACCCTAGATATGTATCCAATTTACACACATATCAAATAAACTCAAATTTGTTATGTTTAATAAATAAGCCTATGCTTATCTGACAATGTTGGAGGTAAACGTGTAAAAAAATTTAAACACCGGATGGCCACTCATTGAGCTTGTTAATACAGCCTGGTGGTCTCCATTTCAATAAAACATGCAAAGTGCATGAGTAGTTCCGAGATAAAACGTTAAAACAGCTGGTCAACAAGGGAGTGCCTTGCTGTGCAATGGGAGAAACAGTAACATTCTATTAGGGACATAAATTATTCATATGGGTTACAGAATCAAAAGGTTGTGTTGAAGACAAATCTTACATTTTTGAAAATACCCTTGTCACAGCTCACTCAGTTGAGAAACTAAAACAAATATTAGTCAAGCCTGCATTTAGAGAAAATACTAATTTGATCATTCACTCTTTGGAACATAGATGGGGCTCGAGCTCAGTTTAGATTAAGTGAGGAGGAATGAATCTGGGAGATATGTCTAGCTTGAAACTGTTAGATCAAATCTACAGTGCTCTTTGCAGTGAAAGATAGTTGTCTTATGACAAAGAGTCAGACTTATTGCATAATCCAAGCTTTATTTGAACCGGGAAGTCTTCAGGATTGACTAGCACGCTTTCATTTCTAAGTCTGGAGGATTATCAAACGCTAATGGAAAAAAAAAAACACGAAATTTCAGACCTCGGAGTAGCTGGAACATGGAGGAGAAAATTAAGTGAACTCTGGAGGCCCATGGCATTACTATGGTTTGGTCTCAGGAAGGTGAATGAACTTTCAAGATTTTTTTTTAAAACACATGTAAAGGAACACTTGGGGGAAGGGATATTTGTTTTTGTAAGATGATGTGTCAAGTAGTAAATTAACTTTTATACACCTAAATTCTGTTTTAGCTTAAAATGTAAAATATTGGAGCAATTGATTTCAGTTCATTAATGGATGCCTGAATTTTTCTTTAATTGGCAAGAGGTCTCCAGCAATACACAGGGACCATAACAACAAAAAGAAATAAAATTAGAATCCATAGCATGAACAGAATTGCAAGAGAGGAGAATGTATGAGAGCACTTTACTGCATATAGTACATACTTGTACAACGAAAGATATCACCATCAGGCAATTTTCTTTGACAACAATGACCTAATTATCGAGGGCAAATGAATAAGAAACCATTGATCTCCTGGCTAGTAAATTATATAATTTAAGAACAGAAAGAAGCACACAGATTGATCTGAAATAAATTCTATTACAATTCAAAGTAAACTGAAAAGATCAATTAGAGACAAAGGTCAAGTCGTAATTTCCCAACTATTGTTTCTGGAGAATAATATTAAAAAAGTAGCTGTTAAATAGAGTTTTCAAATTAGGAAGAATTGAAATAGGTTATTGGAGGTACATTACTGATATTTTCTTATTCTTAGGAGGGCACTGAAAATATATTAACCTGATGTTCTTCCTCAGTGGAAGAATTGATCATATGTTTAAAAAGTACAGCATAAAACTAATGCAGCCAACTCTTACCTGGCACAAAATGCTTTACATCTGGGACAAAGCCTTCCAGCTTTTCCCAACGAATGGCTTCAGTTTTCTTCAGCTTTATTTCAATCTACAAAACAAATAATTCATTTTTTCTTAATACAAGCAATACTTAGGTTTGATAATTTGTTTAAGTTTGGACTGACACTTCATAATTGAAGTACAAGCTCCATATGTAGAATAACTCTCTCATGCACTGGGGAAAATCAGTCACTGTCATGTCATTGCAAGAAGTTGTCTTTCAAATGCAATGCTACGATGATCACAGAATCCCTACAGTGCAGATAGAGGTCATTCATCCCACCGAGTTGTACCAGCCCTCTAAATAGCATCCCACCCAGACACAACGCCCCCATCCTATCCACGTAATCCCACATTAATCATGGCTAATCCACCTCATCTATACAACCCTGGACACAATGGGAAAATTTAGCTTGGCCAATCTACCTAACCTGCACATCTCTGGACTGATACTTTAATACTTTCAGTTCTTCTACTGAAAACAGTAGTCTGAGATCCAAGGAGGTGCAATCTTAAATTATTAATACAAGTTTTAAAAAAAAGGGGCAGCACTTCTAGAAATAAATCAGTAACTGAAAATTGAACATCAACCGAGAAACGAGACAGAAAGTAATCATTGATAAAAGGTACTGCAGATGCTGGAGAATCCGAGATAACAAGCATGGGGCTGGATGAACACAGCAGGTCAAGCAGCATCATAGGAGCAGGAAAACTCGACGTTTCGGGCCGAAACCCTTCATCAGAAATAGATTACTTTCTCCAGAAGTAATCATTCCTTCCTTTTTAAATAGCAGAGAAACCAGAACAATTTTATAATGGATTTGACAGTCTCAGTCATTTCAGGTCAGCTTGAGCACTGGTGTCATAGTCCATACCACCATGCATTGACAATTCAAGATCAGAACCTAAAGTACGAGCAAGTATACTATTCAGTTTACAAAGAGATCTTTCCTTAAGAAACAATGAATACTCTCCCCTGCTGGGTTTAATACTAGCAAGGAGTAATGTCACACATTGTTAAACTGTGTCTGGTTGAGGCTTTTTCCCGAAAGAACATATAATTGCCTGGGTTAATCAAAATGATCAACTAAGGCAAGCGTTTCCATGACATACAAGTTGCCAATTGAAATTTTGGTATTACAACTGTCCGATAGAAAAAGTTCACATTTTACTTTAGGGATGAAACTGTAGAGTTCAACACATCTTAATTTCTGACATTTAAAAAAAAAACAACTGCAGATACTGAAAATCAGAAGTAAACAAACTGCTGGAAATATTCAGCAGGTTTGGCAGCATCTCTGGACAGAAGGCAGTGTTAATGTTTCGGGTCCAATGACCCATCTTCAGACCTCTGCTTTGCTTCCACAGATGCTTCCAGACCTCTGGGTTTTTGCAACAATTTGATTTTGTTTCTGAAATTCTGATACCCCTGACAGCAAATATTCCAAATAAGGGGCATGAATTTGTAAAATTTGTCCCATTTGTCCCAGCCAAGAAGCTGCCATTATCAATTTGAAGTTCTCATATCAACACATAGGTTTGCTATTTAAATCAAGAACAAATTTACACTTTCTCAAACCTAGCTATGTCTTAAACGTTTGCAGAGTTAGCTATTTCTTGGCTATCCCTGTATTAGTTATTCTTGTTTCAAATTTTATCCAGTGCTCTTGTTGGGTAGTAATTTTGCCCAATGAGTCCTTTGGCAGCCAAATTGTATGTTAAAATCATCTTATGTAAATTATTGCACTACTAAGCATAACTTTGTTTACAACTTGACATAGATGGGGTCAAGTGATTAAATCTAAATTCATATGGTGCAGAAATGACCAATAATTTTGGCCAAAAAGCAGTAAGTGCTGGAGAAACTCAGGTCTGGTAGCATCCACAAAGACAAAATGCATTAACATTTCATGTCCAATGATTCGGCACTTTTGTGTTTATTTCAGACCTCCAGCATGAACAGTACTCAGCATTTCTTTGAGTGAATAGTTTTTCCCTCTCCAGTGAACAGGATTTAACTTCCCAATTCCATTAAGCTTGCTGCGAAGCAGACGGTCTCAAAGTTTGCATCTTTAAAGTCATGACCAGAGTTATTTAGATGAATTTTCTCTGGGACGTATTAAACTTAGATGAGACTCATCCAGAACTCGCTTTTCTGTTCAACTGAAACCACAGTATAGGAAGTATTTAGAGGCAGAGTCACAATTGCACAGCTTGAAAACAGACTCTTCGGTCCCGTGCATCCATGTTGACCAAATATCCTAAATTAATCTGGTGTCATTTGCTAGCATTTGGCTCATATCCCTCTAAATCATTCCTATTCATGTACCCATCCACATGCCTTTTAAATGTTGTACTTGTACCAGCCTGCAACAGTTCATCTGACAGCTCATTCCATACATACACCACCATCTATGTGAAAAAGTTGTCCCTTAGGTCCTTTTTATATCTTTCCCTTCTCACCTTAAACATATGCTCTCTGGCTTTGGACTCCCCTAGCCTGGGAAAAAGACCTTGGCTATTCAGCCTATCCATATCCCTCTAATTATACAAACCTCTAAGGTCACTCCTCAACTTCTAACACTTAGAGAAAATAGCCCCAGCCTATTCAGCCTCTCCCTATAGCTCAAATCAGTCAACCCCGGCAACATTCTTGTAAAACATTTCTGCACCCTTCAAATTTCACAACATCTTTCCGAAAGCGGGGAGACTAGAAACGAAAACAGTATTCCAAAAGCGGTCTAACCAACTCTTATACTCAATGCACTTCCCAATAAAAGTGTACCAAATGCCTTCTTCACCACCCTGTCTACCTGTGACTCCATTTTTTCAAGGAACTACAAACATGCACCCCGAGGTACCTTTATTCAGCAACACTCCTCAGGGCCCTACCATTAACTGTATAAGTCCTGCCCTGATATGCCTTATCAAAATACAACACCTCACATTTATCCAAATTATACTCCACCTGCCACTCCTCAGCCCATTGATCCATCTGATCAAGGTCCCATTCTACAGAGATAACCTTCTTCACTGTCCACCACACTACCTGTTTGGCTGTCTTCTGCAAACTTGCTAACCATTCCTCCCATATTCACCTCCAAATCATTGATGGAAATGACAAAGAGCAGTGGACCCAGCACCATTCCTTGCTGCACACTGCTGCTCACAGGCCTCCACTCTGAAAAACAACCCTCCAATATCACCCTCTAACTCCTACCTTCAAGATAACTTTGTATCCAAATGGTTAGCTCTCTCTGGATTCCACGTGATCTAACCATGCTAATCAAGTTCACAAATTTATGTCATCACGTTAAAAACTTCCCAACATGAAAGGAAGCCACCACCAACCAAGTTATTGACAGTAAAATGCATTCCTCAACTACAACTGATGTGAAGATGCCAGTGTTGGACTGGGGTGGACAAGGTCAGAAATCAGACAGCGTCAGGTTATAGTCCAACAGGTTTATTTGAAATCATGTAACTATTTAGCTTGAGGGAGTCTCGTTCATTATTGGAATTAACCAGACAAATCGCTCCACCAAATCGAGACTCCCTCATGCTGAATAGTTATGCAACCCCAAATGCGATTTCAAATAAACCTACTGGACTGTAACCTGGTGTCATCTTATTTCTGACCTCAACTATAATTGAAGAACAGCCATGACTTCCTCACATCAAACAGAATTGTACAGATGTAGCAGATACACAGTGAGTGAGCTATTCAGAGTTCCAGGTAAGGGCACCCCATGAAATAATTTCTGTCCTGCATAAATGGCCGGAGAAGGGAAGAGACTTTGGAAACATGACACCCGACAACCCATCATTCACTCCAACTATATCCCAAGTGTTAGTCTTATGACAGATTAAATAAATCTTGAGGATGCACCTTGAAGCCAAAGAAATACAAGTACTAGCTACCAGTACCAAATAATCAAAGCCAAACCCAAAAACAGGAAAAATGGTCACTATGGAATGTTAATTCTGATAACATCTTTGGTTCTGTGCAAACGAACACTCCTGACTGTTCATTTCTGCCAATTGCTACGTTTCATGAATAAGGCCCTTTCAATTGTACTAATGCTTCACATCCAATACTGTTTTTGAAGTATTTGGCACCAATAAAGGTTTAGCATCAATAACTAGGAGAGGAGAAAAAGGTCACTGACACATTGATCTCATTTCATAGTATCCCTACAGTGTGGAAACAAGCCCATTCCAAAGAGCATCCCATCCAGACTCACCACCCCACCATCCCTGTAACCCTACAATTCCCATGTCTAATCCACCTAACCTAGACATCTCTGGACACTGAGCAATTTAGCATGGCTGACCCACCTAAACTGCACATCTTTGAACCGTGGGAGTAAACCACAGCACCCAGAGGAAACCCACGCAGACAAGGGGAGAACGTGCAAACTCCACACAGGTAGTCACCTGAGGGTGGAACTGAACCAAGGTCCCTGATGCTGTGAAGCAGCGGTGCTAACCACTGAGCCACAGAACCCTGACAGTGCGAAAGGCAGCCATTTGGCCTATTGAGTCCATACCGAACCGGCAAAGAGCATCCTACCCAGTCCCAGCCCCTACCCTATCCCCTTAATCCCACATTTCCCATGGCCAATCCACCTAACCTGCACATACATGAACACTACAAGCAATTTAGCCTCTGCACGTCTTTTAAACTGTTGTATTAAACAACACACTGCATACATCTTCAAAGTTTTCACAAGTTGGACCATCATGATAGAGGAATAGAAGAAATTTCACCAAGATAAATTAAATTTCTTTTGTTCATTTGACAACTCAATACCGAAGTTAATTCAACCAGTTATCATTACAATTATTCTGTTGACAAGAATTTCCTGAAATCATCTCTTAAATGATACAGGTTTCAGGAAACCTACTATTCAGATAAAATTTCTGATTTTGAGATCTGGGCTAACCTTTAATGGTATATGAACAAAGATGAACGCATTAATTTGCCCCTTCACTTGGTATGTGGTGATTCTTAAAGTAATGTTGCATGCAGTTACAAACTAATCAATTGACTAAAATTTCATTCAACCCCGAGTTTCAAACATATATTGTTGATCTGACAAGACATTCAGCACCTGGCATTGACCTGGTAAGGTAGAAATAGATTTTTATTTTGATAGGTTTTTGGTGCGAAAAACATGCAATGTATACTACATCACAGTAACATCCTGCATCCAAATCTCTGCTGGCAGCATGCTCACTGTCACAATGATCTTCACTGCTTATAACACAGCTCAGACAACATTCTGAAATCTCATCTGGATGAATTTAAGTTTGCAAAAGATCCTGCATGTATGTCAGTATCTTTCTGGAAAATATGTAAAAGTAAATGGTATGCACAGTGTACAAGCTCCAACATTTAAAAAAAAACTACAGCATAAACACTATCTTTGAAGCAGGGCATGGTTGTCCTATATTTCCCCCACCTATTTTTAAGGACTTATACAAGCAATGCCCAGACCATACTGATTCCCAATGTTGGGGGCGTAATCACTATTGCTGAAATGGGACACATTCTAATGCAGAAGAATCACAAAGTTAGTTTTTGGAGCGCACTTCGATTTCTTTCCCATTATTTCTGCAGATTTTAGCATGTAGTTTGGAACAGAAACCACCCTCAAATTACCTCGCTAATAACTACTTCACGTGAATTCATGACAGCAGCAACACTTACATGGTAATTATCAAACACTGATTGCTACTTTAAAAAGAAAACAATTCAGTACATGTATCTTCATGTAACTCTTAGGCACATTTATATTTCTTCGGAGACTTTTATTACCTCACTCTTAACTGACAAGAAACATTTGTTCCATGTCAGCCCAGAGCTTGATGCTGTGCTGGTTTTGTTGCCTGCAGACATGACTGCCTTGTTACTTGAGTAACTATGTAAGGGTAAACGTGTGCAGTCAGAACAACTTCACTTGCAGTTCTACAATCAAGGGAAATTAACTGGGCAATTTTCTACATCATTTTGTAGATGCCGGTATTATAGCTTATACTGGAACAGCTTAACATTTAACACTGGAACATAAGCATTCAGCAATACGGCTGTGGCCTGTAGTGAGTGCGCACTGGACACAAGGTGTGTGTGGATGTCACAGGAAGTGTGTGTCAAACTGGTATTTGTGATAAGATTAAAAATAGTTTAACCCTGTACTGTGCATTTGTCCGAGCCACCAGTATTACTGGGCATCTTTAGGGAGCCTCTACTACTAATTTCAAGTTTAGCGGAACTTTGATCTGCTCATTGTATCTACTTTTACGCTGTGCTGCCTTTGCTATTAATTGTGCAATATGGTAGGAAAGTGGAGTTGAAGCCAAGATGAGATCAGCCATAATCATATCAAATGGCAGAGCAGGCTCAAGGGACTGAACTGCCAACGCTTAGTTATGTTCTGAAGAACCTTGCAAAATTTGAGGGCATCTTGTACCTGGTACATATTGCTGCTACTAAGCATCTCTGAAGGGGGGACAGGATGTGATGCCAAATGAGTGGGCTGCTGTGTTTAGATGGCATCGATCTTCATGAGTGTTGCTGCAGCTGCACTTATCCAGGCAAGTGAAGAGTAGTCCATCTTGACTGGTGCCTTATAGTTGGTGGACAGGCTTTGCAAAGTCAGAAGAAAATTACTCATTACAGGATTTGTCGCCTCTGACTTGTTCTTGTAGCCAGTAGTTATATGGCTAGTCCAGTTCAGTTTTCATCGATGGTGAACGCTTAGATGTTGATGGAGGGGGTTTCAGCAATGGTAATACCCTCGAATGTCTAGGGTCAATGGTTTGATTCTCGCTTGTTAGATAGGATCATTGCCCGAAATAAAAACAGAAGTTGCAGTTCTGAGGGTCACCAGACCGGAAACATTAAAACTGGTTTCTCTTCATTGTTGTTGCCAGACCTGCTGAGCTTTTCCAGCAATTTCCGTTTTTGTTTCTGATATACAGCATCCACAGCTCTTTTGCGACCAGGGTTTTTTTCCACCTGTCAGCCCAAACTTGGATATTGTCCAGATCTTGCTTCATTTGGGCATACTGTTTCATATTTGAGGTGTTGCAAATGGCGCTGAACAATGTGCAATAATCAGCTAACATCTCCACTTCTGACCTTACGACACAGAATACCACTGCTGACGCAAATGAAGATGGCTGGCTTTCAGTCACTACCGTGAGGAACTCCCTACCTCAGAGCCACTCATGAAGGATTTAAATGCATCGGAAGCAGTTCAGAGAAAGTTTGAGACTAATAACTAGAATGGGTAAGTTCTGAGGAAAGATCGTAAAGGATAGGTTGTATCCACTGGAGTTTAGAATTGAAACAGACAACCTGATTGAAACATACACGATCTGGAGTCTTCTTGACAGGGATCACAAGTTACGATTGCAATTATTCTTTTGGCAAGAATTTCCTGAAACCACCTCTTATTAATACAGGCTGGATTTCCAACCCAGATGAGATATTCTGAACCCAGGCACTAGGAGGACAACACAGTCTTTGGGACTCTTCAGCCTGGCTACAGAGTATAGAAGCAAATGTCTTGTTGCAGCTGCACAGGGCCTTGATGAAAGCGCAAGGTCTAGGCCCGAAACGTCAAGCTTTCCTGCTCGGCCTGCTGTGTTCATCCAGCTCCACACCTTGTTATTCTTGAAATATTGTACGCAGTTTTGGTGTCCTTACCCAAGGAAGGATAAACATGTTTATAGCAGCAGCACTGCAATGGTTCACCAGACCGATTCTTAGAATGACAGGTTTGTCCTACGAGGAGAGATTGGTTTGACCAGCTTGTATTTACTGGCCTTTAGAAAAGAGAGATGAAATGTATATCAATGAAATTCCAAGTTCTAATACGGCTGGAAGTCACCCATAACAATCTTTCACCAGACAGCCTCAGGGATTTCCACTGCTGCTTTGAACAGCAGCTTATCTGCAACAAGCATCACTCACTTTTGACTTCACTTAGTTCTTTCAAATAACGAGACAGTACCTATCTTTCTTTATAATATCAATTCTACCCAGGTCCCCTCCCAGATCTTTTTCTGGTATGTCATGAGTGAGAAAATGTCATCACCTTTGCTTCCAATTTCCTCCCTGACTTCACATGATCCAACACAAGTACCCCCTTATCCAATTCTTTTTATTAACTTTTGATGTCAACCAACATCTTCCTTCACATATTACTTGCTATCAGTGTGACACCTTTTAGAGGTCTATTTTGTCCTGTTTTTGTAGAGAGGTTTTGAGCCACAGAAACTGAGACATCTCCTCCGCACCAATCAAGTTATTGGTTGAGGCGCCTTGATGATTCTTAAAACGAGAAAAGTTAGAAGAGAAGCAGCAATGGGTGGAGTCAGGCTGCCACAGAAACAGGTTCAGTTCAGCTTTCAGGAGTTGCTGGGATTTTGAAACTGGTTGTGGAAACTGCTACATCTGTTCCAGCTAAAAGCTTGGGTTCTCTTTCTGCTGCCAGAATTGCATGCGAGACATGCAATTGTACTGACTTTGCCTTTGCCAAGGGTATATTTATGCGGTTACCACATTGGAACAGCTGTTTAGTAGCTAAAAAAATCTATTCTCCTCTTAAATTTTCCAACAGAGTTTAAGTTATGATACTTGCTCTTTCCATTTGTTTGCATTTTAACTGGAGGTAGAAATAATGCGCACTTTGCATAAAGCCGAGTACTGTGACCAATCGAATTTGATCTGGAGCACAGCATCTTTTCACTTGTCTCTAAGACAGACAGAAGTTGGGTCTAGGCTATCTCCTCATATATTCAGTGGGTTTGGCCTGCTCCATAACCCAAGGACAATTTCATATTCTCAATTTCTCAGTCTCCAATTTATATCCATTGCATCTGTTCTGGCTATAGAAAAGGCCATCGACTATATCCATTCCGGTTCCAGCGCTTCTGTTCTTCGCCATGTCCCCACACCGCCCACCCCTGCCCCTACCCCCCACCTCAGACCTACAGTAGGGTGTCCCTCATCCTTTCTTTCATCAACCAAACAAAAGTCGTCTCCACATTCATTGGATTACCCTTTGCAATTTCCACAGCACCTTTCAACATTCTGATGGTTATCATTCTGCTTGCGGCATACTGGTTCACTCTTCCATCAGTTCCAATATCTTCCCAATTTTCACGGCACTTTGCCATGTAAGTGCAGGAAGTGCAACATCTGCCCCATACCTCCTTCTATTCCCAACATCTAGTCACCAAACATTCCTCCAGGTGAATTATTTAGCATACTGTACATGTTGCAAACATGGCTATTAGCTTTAAACCTTGGGGGAACCAAATAATGCCAGAGTGTGGGCCAATTTAGATACAGGGGCAATGTCACCTGTAACATGATACTACTTGCTGACTGTTGCCAAAATTCACATAGTAACAGTAACCACTTTGTTGAGACAATAGATAATGCTGAGACCTGGTGAACTGCACAAGTTTGAGGAATAAGGAATAACGTTTTGATGAAAAATAGTACTTTTTTTTCCTAGGACAGGTATTTTCAGGATCTGTGGTAAAATCAACTGGCAAGAGAACTACTTATATCAAAAGGTGAACAGACAATTCCCATTCTGTGCGGAGTCATTTCAGCTGAGATCAAATGACAATATGGATGAAACAACCGTCAATAACGCTGAGGCTCAAGGCAGATCTGGAAAAAAGTCAGATTTGTAAGTTTGTGGATTCTGTAAAAGAACATGGGTAAGCATCCAATGAAGGCCTGCACACATCAAGCAAACTCAGAATTCAGTCTAATCTTGTTTGTGAAGAACAGCTATACAAGTAATTGTTGCAAAGTTGGATAGAGTATTTATGGATTGGAAGGCAGAATTTAATGTTTGTAAAGTGATTTTTGGGGGTCGGGGGGGAAAAAGAGGGGTGCACAGTCCCTTTAAATGATGGCGTGCTTTTCAGGTTTGGAGATATAAAAAGTAAGCAGGTGCACAGAGAGCTCCTGAAATTGAAACACTCTCAAAAGGCTGTGCGGTTAACAACCCGGGCTTTTGGTTTTTGTTTTGTTGTTAAGGTTTGAAAATCAGCTAATTAATTTGAACAAGGCACTTAGAAACTGAAAACCAATTAAATTTGATTCTGATGGTTTCAGCACCTTAGGGTCAGTCCTATTCTAAGAAATTAATAGGTCATCAAGGGGATAAAAGAAGAGGACATCTGAAAATCAGTGTGAGAACAACTGGCATCTATTAGACTTAACAACCAGCAGCTCTAAAGAGAAAATCACTCGCTCTCAGAATTACCATCATTTAAAAGGTATAGTGAAATTCTTAGTATTTCTGACACAAGAATTCAAAGGAGAAAGACGTTCCTGACTGAAGATCAGCAAAGGCGGCACAGAACATTCCAGAAGATGTATCCTGGCTGTAATTTGAAGAGATTTTGATTTTTTTTTATTAATTTGGTTTTTATAAGTGGCACTTCTATCTACTGGAACATCACACCATTAGAACGATGTTTTATTCAGGGTTAGTTAGTAGTTAAGGGGGAATTATTTGATTTGTTATAATTCTATTAATTTGTTCACTGTTAGTTAAATAAATTGTTACTTGTTGATTATAGAGCGAGTGAAAGGGTTTTATTTAACCACTCCTTTATGATTGATTGGGAGATGAGGCAATTTATACCACTTTTCAGACTTCTTCATAACAGATTACGAGGCAAGCTGAGCCCAAGTGTTTCCGTTTTAGTTATCATACCTTTAGGCAAGGAGAGAGTACCAAATAAAACAAATGAATAAAACGTGGTTTTGTATCTTTACGCAGCCCCTATTGTGCGGGAGAATGAAATCAAAAGGGTGGGGAGGAGAAATCAATTAGGAACAGAACACTACACTCCTTTATTCAACATGAATTTGAAACCTAACATTACCCAATAAAAAGGAAAAATGCATTTAAACAAAACTAGATTTTCAATTTAATCAAGATTTATAGTGACATTAATCTGCATTATGTGCACAAATACTTCATGTTAAGATTTGTCAATGGTACTTGCCAGCCTAACCTAGGGAACCATTTAGACCTTTGAACAGATAAACCTTTGTGTAAGCTGCCTTTGGACATGCAACCAGCAGGCAAAGAAGTTGCTTTACACAAAATCTCAACCTGACATACCAAATGCGAACAACCTTGAGCTCTCGCTCTGCAGTCTAATTATTCACAGAGCAGTACAAATGTCAAGAATAATTCTTTTTACTTAGCTATCTTCCAATGTATTCATTTATATGAACTTCTGCAAAATCCGACTTAAACAGAGCATGCATAACAGGGAGACACTTCCTCATAAGTCAAGCTTTTTTCAAGACGGCTAAACAAACTTCAGCCAGCGAAAATTTTGATTTTGAAAATATATTTGATCATGATTCTATTTTGGAACAAACCACAAATTTGCAAAAATTTATAGGAAAAATCAAAGAGTAAAAAAAGTTTCAAAAAGGATTTTTACTCTGAACTTGCTAATTATCTTGCCAAACTGTCATAATTTTGAACTCTCATTCTTGGTATGATGAGTAGACAGCACTGATGAACGTACACAATTTCCCACCACCTGAAAGATCAATTTCTGGACAGCAAATGTTCTCTATACTTATATAAACGTAACAGATGCTGGAAATCTTAAACAAGAATAGCAAATGCTGGAATTAATCTGGTCAGGCAACATCTATGACCAGAAGCATTAACGTTCCTTTTCTATGACCTTTCATCAGGGGTGGAAATACTTAAATGCAATTGGTTTTATGCAAGTAAGGAAGAAGAGAGAGCAAAGACCAAGTCCAAAAAATGGTAAAATGCAGACACATTTATGATCCAAACTAATGGTAATACTGAACAGGTCAGATGTGCCCAGAGTGAAATTTGCCTTGACGGACCAGAAGTTTTATTTCTCTTTTCATTCTCCACAGAGATCCGTCGGTACATGTATTTACAAGAGGCTGCCAATGTGCTTTTAACAAAAGATAAAACACTTATACACAAAAATTAAACAAACTAAAACCATAGAATTTTATACCTTCGGAGACCATTTAAACCATTATGTCTGTGCCAGCTCCCAAAAGAGCTACCAAGGTAGTCAGATTTTCCAGCCCTATCCACACAGTCCTCTAAATTCATCACTTTCAAATCTATACCCAATTCCCTTTTGAAACATCAAATGAATCCACATTCCAGACTCCAACAATTGAGTAAAATCATTTCTCCTCATCTCACTATATCACTCAAGAAGAATTGTTGCAATAATCTCATTATAAACATCATAAACAATTATTCAACACTTAGTCTAATAACACCATCTCAGACAAATTTCAGTGAAGGATCACACCTAGCACCACGCTAAAGCTTCTTGCTCAGCTGTTAAGAGTAACTGGTATTACTTTTGGAACCTTTCTGCAACTTGATGCAATCTTCTTTAGTTAATGTCTCTCAAGATACTTGAAACTGTGATTTCAGATCGCATTACAAAACATGGGTTTCCTAACTGATATCTTTAAGAGCTTTTAGGATGTCTTCCTCTCAGACACCTGTGCAGCCTTCTACTTCTAATGGACTTCTAAGCAAGTCTGAACTTCTTTCTATACTTGGCCGCTTTGACACAGCTGACAGCAGTAGCTATGCTTTCAAAGGCCTTTTCTTCTGGAATGAGCTTACTTCTGCTCACCTCCTCCACCATGTCAAATGTCCATCACCTCTCTAGAGGTTATACAAGTTAGTCAACAACTATCTTAATCATTTCACGAGATCAGCTGAGGTTCGTTTTGCTGAAATTGCATGACTTCTATTTGGACTCAGTATTCAAATCGACTTGGATCTTAAATAGGCTAAAATAGTTACAGGACTAAAAAACAAACTTTTCATCCACCTAGAACAAAGTTCTCGAACACAAGTTATAATAAATCATAAATCTTCATAACATACCACACTGTTGCTTCTCCTCCCCGCCCCAACCAACATTTTTTCCTGTCACTGTGCCTTTTTCATTCAGGGATGTGGGATTTGCTTGCCAGCTCAACATTTATTGCTCATCACTAAATGCCCTCAAGGTCTTGGTGGAGCTGCCTTTTGAACCACTGCTGTCTTTTCATTTGGACACAATGCTGTTATTAAGCGAGCCTGACTCAGCGACAGCAAAGGAATGGCGATGAATTTCCAAATCAAGACGGCAACTGGCTGGGAGGGGAACTTGCAGGTTGTGGCGCTCCCACATATCTACTGTTCTTGCCCTCCTAGACTTTAGTATCTGCATGATTTGAAGGTGCTGCCCAAGGAGCCTCAATGAATTTCTCGCAGCACATCTTTCAGATGGGCAGTGTCAATGAATGGCGTTAGGCTTAGAGTTCTGTTGGAGCTTCACTCATCAGCCAAGTGGGGAGGTTTCCAGCACATTTCATTTTGCTCCTTGTAGATAGCGGAAAGGCAGTGAGTCTGGGTTCCCAGCTTCTGACCTGCTCTTGTAGCCTCCGTACTTAAATGGCTAGTCCAGCTCAGTTTCTGGTCAATGATAAAGCCAAGATATTGATTATGGGCAAGGTTAAATCACTTTTACTGGAGGTAGTCATTGTGCCACAAGTGCCAGGCAAAAATCTTACTTGTCACTTGCCTAGATGTTGTCCAAGTTTTGCTGCATTTGAATGTGGTCTGCTTAAGTATCGAGGAGTCACTAGTAGTGCTAAATATTGCATGATTACCAGCGAACATTTCCCATTTCTGACTTCATTGTAATGGGAAGGTGTCTGATGAAGTAGCTGATGACAGCTGGGCTTAGAACATCATCCTCAGGAGCTCTTGCTTAAATGCGAGTAGTTACAGCTTTTCCTGTTTTGTTGTTTTACATTTACACCGTGCCAGGAATTTTTTAATAAGTGGATCAGTAAGCTTCACAGAGTCACGAAGAAGAGGTCATACCCTGAATGAGACACAGTCCAAGTTCAGGGAATTTGGAGGCAATGTGGGAATTCAGTGCAGTGGTTAAGAGGGGTTTTTTGCTTACTTCTACAGGTTCATTGTTTGTAAGGTTTGTTTTAACAAGATAAATCGTAGCCCAGCAAGAAAGTGTGACATCACAGGTAAACCACAAATTTATTGGTTAGGTGATAGCTACTAATTTAACAATTCTATTAGAGGCTACTTTCAGATTGTAGTTAGTACGGGAAATATTTACAAGCTACAAACTAAAAGACCAGTTTAACTTTTTTTAAAAATCAAATTAAGAACCAATTAAGTAAAATAGAGATGTCAGGCCAGGCGATTTGTTGTTACTGCATGATATGGAAGCTGGTGGACACAACCTGCGGTTCATAATGGCCACATCTATAGCAAGCATTATGTTGCTGAAGGAACGCATGCTCAGAGCTGGTGAGCTGCAGCCTGAGCTTCAAACACTGCGACACATCAGGGATCAAGGATAGAGAGTGTTATCCAGATGCTGTTTCAGGAGGCATGCACACCCCTCAGATTAACGACCTCAACCTCGGTCAGCAGAAGGAAGGTGTGGCTACAAGCGAGGGAAGTAGTGGAATCCAGGAGGTAGCTTTGAAGGAGCTTCAGCCCTTGAGCTTGTCTAACAGCTTTAAGATTTTTGCTTCATGTGTGGATCAAAGTGGGGTTTGTAGGGAATATTAGGGAATTGATCATAGCACAGTGGCACAAGGAGCCATTCAAGAAAGGGAAGACAAGAGAAATGTACTTGTAATCAGGGATCGTATAGCCAGGGGAACAGACACTTTCCTGTGGCCAGGATCGAGAGATTCGAAGGCTGTGATGCCTGCCTGATGTCCAGGTTGAGGATATCTCATCTGGCTGCAGAAGAACTTGGAGTGAGAAGGGAAGTTTCAGTTGTCCTGGTTCATGCAAGTACTAATGACATATGTCGAAAGAGGAAAGAGGCTCTTTTGGGGCAATATGAGCCACTAGGGTCCAAATTAAAAAGCAGAATCAAAAAAGTATTCATCTCTGGATTATTACCCTAGCCATAAGCAAATTGGCACAAGGTCAACAAGGTTAAAAAGGTGAACATGTGGCTCAAAGATTGCTGTGGAAGAAATGGATTCTAACTCATGGGACACTGGTACCAGTACTGGGGAAGGACAGAGCTGTACCAATCGAAAACCAGAAAAACTGCAGGCTCTGTAAATCAGAAATACAAATACAGATTGTTGAAAAAGCTCAGCAGGTCTGGCAGCATCTGTGAAGAGAAATCAGAGTTGACATTTCGGGTCCGGTGACCCTGCTGAACTTTTCCAGCTGCTCCAACTGGATTGGCTCCTCCTGAATCATTCTACAACCAGAGTTCTGGTGAATTGCGTAACTAGTACATAAATTATGGAAAAGACTAAAGGGTGAGGGAAGTTTCCAGAACAAGTAACAGGACAGAGAATGGCAAGGGTCAGAAATCTAACCTTAGGAAGATCAGATAGGAGGACAACAATTGGGGGGGAGGTGGTGGTGGCAGTCAATGCAGGGCTGAGGGCATTCCACTTAAATGCATGCAGAATACAAAAACAAGTTAAACAGGCTTGTAGCGCAGACGGAAACTGGGAGGTATGAAGCCAAGGGTACCGCACAGACGTAGCTGAAGGAGATCAGGGCTGGCAACTTTATACCTGAGAATACACGTCCCCTCAACAGGACAGGCAGATAGGCACAGTTGCCTTGTTACTAAAAAAAAATTCAAATGATACCAAACGGTTAAACAGAATCCGAGCGTGCAGAATCCATGTGGATAGAGTTGAGGAACTGCAAGGGAAGAAAGATCCTGGTGGCTTCTTAGTAGTCAGGATATGGGGCAGAAAATAAATCAGGAAAGGTACTATTACAGGAATTAGGGGGACTTCAATATGCAGGTAGACTAGGTTAAGCAGCTTGGTAGCTGATCAAGAAAAAGAATGTTTGGAATGTCAGAGATGCTTTCTGGAGCCATTTCTGGTGGATGCCACCAGGCAACAAACAATTCTGGATTTGGTGATGAATAATGAGGCAGACTTATTTAGGAAGTTTAAATAGTAGGAACCGTGAGGGGGTAGTAACCATGATGCGATAGAATTCATCCTGCAGTTTGACAGAGAAGCTGGAATCAGATGTAACTGTATTACAGTGGATTAAAAGGTAATTACAAAGACACGAGGGAGGAGTTGGTCAGAGTTGATTGGAAGGGATGCCTAGCAGGAAAGACAGTGGCAGTGGCAGAGGCGGAATTTCTAAGGTAATTCAACAGGCACAGCAGAACTTCATCCCAGGGAAGCAGCAGCCCACTAATGGGAGAATGGGGCAACCATGGCTGACAGGGTAAGTAAGGGACAGGATAAAAGCAAACAAAAAGCATATGATGTGGTGAAGGTAGTGGAAAATCAGAATTGGGAAGACTTTAAAAACCAGCACAGGCTAACAAAAAAAAAATAATGGGGGATATAGCTGGTAATATAAAAAGATGACTGCATGAGTTTTATTTAGCTACCATAAGATAAGACAGGGAAGAGTGGACAGTGGGCCACTGGAAGATGAAGTCAGAGTAGCAGTAATGGGGAACAAAAATGGAGAAGGAACTAAATACGCACTTCTCATCAGTTTTCAGTCAGTCATCAGCAACATACCAGAATGTGAAGAGTGTCAGCAGGCAGAGGTGAGTGTTAGTGGCTATCACTAAGGAGGTGGTGGATAAGCTGATAGGTTGAAAGGTAAATCACCTGGACCAAGTGGACTACACCTTAGAATTCTGAAGGAAATGGCTGAGGAGATTGCTAGGCATTGCTGGTGATCTATCAGGAATCAGTGGAATCAGGGAGGGTCCCAGAGGATTGGAAAGTGGCTAATATGTAACACTCCTATTTAAGGAGGGAGGGAAGGAGAATGCAAGAAACGACAGGCTGGTTAACCTGACCTCGGTCATTGTTACTATTTGAGTCCATTATTAAGGATGAGATTGCAGAGTACTTTGAAGTGCATGGTAAAAAAAAGGGCTGAATCTGCACAGCTTCGTCAAGGGGAGGTTGTGCCTAACAAATCTGTCAGAATTATTTAAGGACATAACTAGCAAGTTAGACAAAGAGCCAATGTTTGGATTTTCAAAAGGCATTTGACAAGGTGTCACACAGGAGGCTGTTAAATAAGAAAAGAGCCCATAGTGTTAGGGGCAAGGAACCGGCATGGAAGAAGATTGGCTGACTGGCAGAAGGAAGAGCGAGTGTACAGACAAAAGGGTCTTTTTCAGGATGGCAGCCAGTGACTAGACAGAGGTCCTCAAGGGACGGTGATGGGACCATAACTATTCACATTATACATTACTGATCTGGACGAAGGAACTGACAGCACTGTTGCTACGTTTGCAGCTGACACAAAGATTGGAGGGGGGACAGGTAGTGTTCACAAACCAGAGAGGCTACAGAAGGACTTAGACAAGCTAGGAGAATGGGCAAAGAATTCACATATGAAATACGATATAGGAAAATGAGAGGTTATGCACTTTGATGGGAAGGAGAGAGGCACAGTACAGTATTTTCTCATTGGGCAAAGGCTCCAGAAATCTGAACAACAAAGGGATTTAAGAGAATCGTAAACTTGGTCTCCTGAAGTCAATATGCAGGTTCAGTTGACAGTTAGGAAGACAAGTACAATGTCAGCTTCATTTCAAAAGGGCTAGAATACAAGAGCAGAGATGTACTGTTCAGGCTGTGTAAGACTATATTTGGAATACTGTGAGCAGTTTTGGGCCTGGTATCTAAGGATGGATGTGCTAGCACAAGATAGGGTCCAGGAGGTTTACAAGGATGACCTCAGGGATGAAGCATTTGTCATAGGTGGAGCTGCTGAAGACGCTGCATCTATACTTGGAGTTTAGAAGGATGACTGGCAGTCTCACTGAAGCTTACGTAATACTGAGGGGTCAATCCAGACTGGATGTGGTGATGATGTTTCCATTAGGAGAGACTAGGACCTGAGGACACAGCCTCAAATTGAAGGGTTGGCCCTTTAGAATAGAGATGAGGAGGAAGTTCCTCCACCAGATAGTGGTTAATCTGTGGAACTTATTGCCGCAGAGGGTTGTACAGGCCTGGCCCTTGAGTGTGTTCAAGACTGAGATAGATAGGTTCTTGATTGCTAAGGGGATCAAGGGTCTCGGGGGTGGGGAGAAAAGCAGGAGGATGGGGTTAAAACATATTAACAATGAATGAAAGGTGGAGCAAGCTTCAGCAGAGTGGCCTTATTCTGCTCTTACATCATGTGGTCTTATGAGCAAAGGCTAAGAGATCGGGACTCTACTCACTGGAGTTTAGAAGAATGAGAGGTGATCTAATTGAAACATATAGGATTCTCAAGGGGCTTGACCAGGTAAATGCAGAGACCAAGTTTAACCTAACTGGGGAGTTGAGGATCAGAGGGCACAGTCTCAGAATAAAGGGGTGCCAATTTAAGACTGCGATGAGGAGGAATTTCTTCTCTCAGATGGTTGAGTGTCTTTGGAATTTTTTGCCACAGAGAGCTGGGAGGCAGAGTCCTTGAGTATACTTAAAGCTGACACAGATTTTCGATCAGGAAGGAAATCAAAGCTTACACGGAAACGCAGGAAAATGAACTTTAGGAATGTCGGATCAGCCACGATCCTATTCTATGGCAGAGAAGGTTCGAGAAACGGAACGGCCTACTCCTGTTCTTATTTCTTACGGTCTAATCTTTCTGCAATTACCTGCAGAACCAGGAGGCAAAACCTGATTAGGCTTTAATCATCAGTCATTTTAAAACATTGACTAAACAAAAAAAAAAAAATCAAATCTTACTCTTCATTTCGGAGAATTAAAAGCTACTATGGCAGTAAAAAAAGTTTTCATTTTAAATAAAAAAAACGTGCTGTTGAAATTCAGTCAGCAGAGCTGGCAGCATCTATAGAGAGAGGTACAAAGTTAGCATTATTGAGTCCAGTGTGATGAGACTGTTCCAAAGTGTCACACTGGATTTGAAATGTTAACTCTGCTTCTCTCTCCAAAGATGCTGCCAGATCTGATCAGTTTCTCCAACACGGTTTTTATTTCTGATTTCCAGCATCTGCAGTATTTTGCTATTAGAAAAAATATGAATTAAGCTAATAAGACCACTTACAATAATTATCAATCAAGCAGCATGTTTAATTCGGAGCTTCATAATAAATTTTAAAAAGTGACCTGTTTCTTTAACCTGATTATCTCTGGCATTCACTGCCAGAAATAAAGCCCTTATTAAATTGTAGAGGATTTTAATACTGAAATATCACATGCATATTGAGAACTAAACATATAAAAACTAAGTACTCAATATTCAGAACACAAAGCGCATTAGCACATTAGTCATTTATTTGACTTTTAAAAACTTTCTAAAATTATATACGCTGCTTTTTGTTAAAGGCTTTGGCATTAAAACTTCACGGCATTTGGCTAAAATTATAGTGACATTGGAAAACAGAGAATCCATTCATAACATACCAGACAAAACAAACATAATTCAATTTCTAACAATTTCAAAGCAGTAGAGGTGTTGGTTCTTCTGATTGCCTGCTGAAACTTGAGCAGCAATTGCAGTTACATGTGAATAGCATTTCACAGTGACATAACTGACCAAGAGAACATCTGAGAATTGCATAGAGGAAAATATTCCACCTGAAGATAGGAACACCCCTCCACCATATCCTCAGCAATGTTATATTTATCTCTCACACGGCTCTCGCATCAGGCTGACATGCTTTGGTACTTATAGTTCACAAAATGCAAACCCTGTGTTTAAGAGTACTGTAACCAGTGCAAAGATTTCTTTACCACCATGAAATTATGGGACTGAAGGCAGACAAGTCTCCAGGACCTGATGGCCTGCATTAAAAGGTTTTAATACAAGTGGCTGCAGAGTCAGCAGAATCATTGGTTGAAATATTCCAGTAGATTAGAAAACCACTAATGTGGCATGCCTGTTCAAGTACAAGGAGATGGAAAGCATCTTGTTGTAGATAGACCCCCAAATGGTGGTAGTAATGTTGAGGAAGGTATTAAATAGGAAATCAGAGATGCAAGCAAGAAAGAAACAGCTGTAACTATGGGGTGACTTTAATCTGCATATAGATTAGACATATCAAATCAGTAACAAGGCCGCTTGAGGAGGCTATTCCTACAGTGTACACAAGATGGTTTTCTGTACCAACATCTTGAGGAACCAACTAAAGAGCAGGCCATCTTAGACCGAGTATGATGTCATAAGAAAAGAACAATTGTCAATTCAGCTCTGCAAGGCTCCTCGTGATACAGTGACCAGAACGTGGTAGAATTCTTCATTAAGATGAAGAGTGATTTAGCAGATTTTGATACTCGGGTCCTGGTTCTAAATAAAGGAAATGATGATGGTATGAGATGCGAGCTGGTTATGATAAATTGGGGAATGTTACTTCACACATGGAAAACAAAGCAGAGATTAATTTTGTTTTTTTAAGTGGAAGAACAGAACTAGGCTCAAGCATTTATGAGATGTATGAATGACTTGGAGGTAGGGACAGAGTGTAATGTGCCCATATTTTCTGATAATACAAAAATTAGTTGGATGGCATGTAGTGTTGAGGACATGATGAATTTGCCAAGGGATACAAGTTACAAGTTAGCCAGGAAGGACCTAAAGAGACAGCTAAGAACAGCCAGAAGGGGACATGAGAAATCTTTGGCAGGTAGGATCACGGAAAACCCTAAAGCTTCCTATAGGTATGTCAGGAACAAAAGAATGACCAGAGTCAGATTAGGGCCAGTCAAGGACAGTAGTGGGAAGTTGTGAATGGAGTCCAAAGAGATAGGAGAGGCGCTAAATGAGTATTTTTCATCAGTATTCACACATGAAAAAGACAATGTTGTCGAGGAGAATGCTGAGATACAGGCTATTAGACTAGACAGGATTGAGGTTCACGAGGTGGTATTAGCAATTCTGGGAAGTGTGAAAATAGATAAGTCCCCTG
The DNA here is from genome assembly GCA_024137785.1 of Ginglymostoma cirratum. Classification (NCBI taxonomy): domain Eukaryota; kingdom Metazoa; phylum Chordata; class Chondrichthyes; order Orectolobiformes; family Ginglymostomatidae; genus Ginglymostoma; species Ginglymostoma cirratum. The sequence continues at coordinate 6,209,109 of JAHRHZ010000009.1, forward strand.
GGCCGGTTGGGATTTATCCTAGGATTCTCTGGGAAGCTAGGGAGGAGATTGCACAGCCTTTGGCTTTGATCTTTATGTCATCATTGTCTACAGGAATAGTGCCAGAAGACTGAAGGATAGCAGATGTTGTCCCCTTGTTCATGAAGGGGAGTAGAGACAACCCTGGTAATCATAGACCAGTGAGTCTTACTTCCGTTGTGGGTAAAGTGTTGGAAAGGATTATAAGAAATAGGATTTATAATCATCTAGAAACAAATAATTTGATTAGGGATAGTCAACACTGTTTTGTGAAGGGTAGGTCGTGCCTCACAAACCTTATTGAGTTCTTTGAGAAGGTGACCAAACAGGTGGATGAGGGTAAAGGAGTTGATGTGGTGTATATGGATTTCAGTAAAGCAATTGATAATGCTCCCCACGGCAGGCTATTGTAGAAAATGTGGATTGAGGGTGATTTAGCGGTTTGGATCAGAAATTGGCTAGCTGTAAGACGACAGAGGGTGGTGGTTGATGGGAAATGTTCATCCTGGAGTTCAGTTACTGGTGGTGCACCGCAAGGATCTGTTTTGGGGCCACTGCTGTTTGTCATTTTTATAAATTACCTGGATGAGGGCATTGAAGGATGGGTTAGTAAATTTGCGGATGACACTAAAGTCGGTGGAGTTGTGGATAGTGCGGAACGATGTTGCAGGTTACAGAGGGACATGGATAAGCTGCAGAGCTAGGCTGAGAGGTGGCAAATGGAGTTTAATGT
>JAHRHZ010000009.1:6209959-6258453 GCA_024137785.1 Ginglymostoma cirratum
TAAAGGATGGGTTAGTAAATTTGCGGATGACACTAAAGTCGGTGGAGTTGTGGATAGTGCGGAACGATGTTGCAGGTTACAGAGGGACATGGATAAGCTGCAGAGCTAGGCTGAGAGGTGGCAAATGGAGTTTAATGTGGAAAAGTGTGAGGTGATTCACTTTGGAAGGAGTAACAGGAATACAGAGTACAGGGCTAATGGTAAGATTCTTGGTACTGTGGATGAGCAGAGAGATCTTGGTGACCATGTGCACAGACCCCTGAAAGATGCACCCAGGTTGATAGGGTTGTTAGGAAGGCGTACAGTGTGTTAGGTTTTATTGATAGAGGGATTGAATTTCGGAGCCGTGAGGTCATGTTGCAGCTGCACAAAACTCTGGTGCGGCCGCACTTGGAGTATTGCGTACAGTTCTGGTCGCCACTTTATAGGAAGGACATGGAAGCATTGGAAAGGGTGCAGAGGAGATTTACCAGGATGTTGCCTGGTATGGAGGGTAGGTCTTATGAGGAAAGGCTGAGGGACTTGAGGCTGAGAGAAGAAGGTTAAGAGGTGACCTAATAGAGACATACAAGATGACCAGAGGATTAGATAGGGTGGACAGTGACAGCCTTTTTCCTCGGATGGTGACGGCTAGCATGAGGGGACATAGCTTTAAATTGAGGGGTGATAGATACAGGACAGATGTCAGAGTTCTTTACTCAGAGTAGTAAAGGTGTGGAACGCCCTGCCTGCAACAGTAATAGACTCGCCAACTTTCAGGGCATTTAAATGGTCGTTGGATAAACATACGGATGATAATGGAATAGTGTAGGTTAGATGGGCTTCAGATTGGTTTCACAGGTCGGCGCAAAATCGAGGGCCGAAGGGCCTGTACTGTGCTGTAATGTTCTATGTTCTATATCGGTTGAGAGAGTGGACAAAAACTTGGCATAAGGAGTTTAATGAGCGAGAGAGGCCATGCACCTCAATAAGAAGTATCGAAACACATTAACATTTAAGTGGTGAAGGACTCCAAAACTAGACAGCACAGAGGAAGTTTGAGTTACACTCAAAAAATGCTAGAATATAGGTACAGCAAGTAATTAAGATGTCAAATGGAATTTTGGATTTTATTGCTCAAGGATTGAAGTTTAAAAATAGCAAAGTTTGTTACAACTGCACAAGGTGTTTATGAGCTCACACTGGGAGTACTGCACGGAGTTTTGATATATGTGTTTAAGAAAGGATATGCTGACATTGGAGGCAGTTCAAAAAAAATGATTCAGTAGGCAAATTCAAAGGATGAAGAGGTTGACTTATGCAGAATGGCTACCCAGTTTAGGCCTTAGCTCAGAGTTCAAAAAAAGGAGGGGTGACCTTATTGAAATATACAAGATTCTGAGGAGGCTTGACAAGGTAGATGTTGAGGAGAAGATGATTACACTGGAAGCAATAAAGATTCAGGAGACTGAGGCAACAACTTGCAACATTTGTGCTTTGCACACATTGAAAACAAAATAAGATCACACCTACAAAATCGGAAGCGACTGGAAAGCTCAGCAGGTCTGGCAGCATTTGTGAAGAGGAATCAGAGTTAACATTTCAGGTCCACTTCCTCAGAACTGATGGCAGCTAGGAAATTGTTAGTTTATACAGAGAAGATTGGGTGGAGGGAAGGGGTGAGGAGTGAACGATAGGTGGGGATAGAGCTCAGAAAGAGAGACGAACAGTTGGACTGACATAGGAGTGGATAACACTCTGGTTGGGACCTCCAGCGAGATGCCACCATACATTCTCCTCTGCAGGGACCATTCCCTCTGAGACACCTCAGTTTACTCTTTCCTTCACTCTTAACACACCCTTCCCCCCACCCCCCCCCACCACCCATATCCCCAAAGCACCTTCCTCTGCAAACATTGAAGGTGTGACAGTGGCCCATTTACCTCCTTCATCCTCAGTTTTCAAGGCCCCAAACATATATTCTGGGTGAAGCAGTACTTCACCTTCACTTCAATCAATCTAGGCTACTGCATTTGTTGTTTACAATACGGTCTCCCCTGTACTGGGAAACAAAGTGTCAACCGGGTGACTGCTTCGCAGAACACCTACATTCTGCCTGCAAAAATGACCATGAGCTTCCAGTGGCCTTCCACTTCAACACACCACCCTGTTCCCTGGCTAACATCTGTCTCAGGTTTGCTGCAAAGTTCCAGTCAAGATCAGCGCAGGCTCAAAGAACACCACCTCATTTTTCATTTGGAGACCCTGCAGTCCTCCAGATTCAATATCCAGTTCAATAATTTTAGGGCCTGAATTCTCTTATGTCTTAGCCTGCTACCCCACATACCTGGCCTTGTTATCACAGTCTGCCATTACATACTGCCTACTGTTAGCCACTAACAGTCTTCCATTAACAGCTATTCACACTCCTAGCCAGATTGTTAGCCACTCTCTTGCCTGTTCAACTGTCCTTCTCTCGCTTTGGCCTCTATCCCTCACCGTCCCCCCACCCTAGCTTCTGCATAAACCAACATTTTCGCAGCTCCCATCAGTTCTGAGGGTCATCGGACCTGAAACATTAACTCTGATTTCTCTTCACAGATGTTGCCTAACCTGCTGAGCTTTTCCAGCAACTTCTGTGGGGTTCGGATTTACAGCATTCCCAGTTTTTAAGGTAACACCTACACCCACGGTCAAGAGTAGCCAAAGATGAAAAGGTCTGAAATTTTTGGCGATAAGGAATCATACAATTATAACGTTTTTTTTTTTTAATGAGCTGCTAGGCCATTTCAAATGGTTCAAATTATTAGACTTCAATAGGATAACATGTTTTCTCTTTATTTATCTTAGATTACTGTCAAGGCAATGGATCAATGCAACTGCGTAAAATCACCACAGTGGATCTCAGTATTCAGTGAGTACTGTAATACAGAATGAAGTCCATTCTAACAACAAAACATGACCTCACAATCGTATTCATGCAAGGCTAAGCGAAGGACACCAGTATCACATTTTCCAACGTACTTCCATTTTAACTCTCCACCATCTTCTAAAAGACAATTAGCAAATGCTTAAAGTCTGGCCTTACAAGTGGTACCATGAACAAATTTGTTCAGAACAGTTAAAAAGCCATCTTGAATATTGCTGTGAGTGAAGACACCAACAAAAGCAATAACTAATAAACTGGCATGTTAATGTTTATTGAAACTGCAAGTTCCAACTTTTTTCAATGTTTCCTCCAGATACCAGGTTGGAAGGAGGTACAATGCTAGACATTACAGCTTCTATTCAAAAGAGCTAAATTACAGGTGAAAACAAGGAGACAGCTAACAGAGCGTGGCATGAAATAGTCTGAGCAAACTGGAGGGAATTAACTTTTCATTGTTTGGAGTTATACAGGAGGGTTTCCGATTTAGAAACATGATCTCATATAGGGGTGCAATTTTAAAGACCAGATAGACAAACATTTCCTATACTTACGAATGTCTCCTTAATACTGGCCTGTACTGTGTTCTGACTTGCACATAACTTGACTTGCGAATGGACTCCAGAACGGAACACATTCACAACCAGAGTCTGCCTATACCTGGAACAAAGCAAGATAATTGTTTTTGTCAGAGGCCAATCGTCACAGCCCCCAAACACTGCTACTGCCTCAGGTTAGTGACAAAGGCCCAATCATTTTTAGTTGCTGCAGTGACCTTCCTTCACAAGGTCCACTACACAAGTTTCCCTTCATGCCACATGCCAGCCTGAATCAAATCTATGTCACAAATCCTTCAATGTTGCTGGGTCGAAAACCTGGAATTTCCTTTCTGACAGTATGGTGGATGTCACACTACCACTGGGGCATTAATGATTCAAGAAGACACATTACCATGTCGAGTGATGTGAGCTTCTATGATTTAAAATTTAATCTGACCAATTGTCAGTCCAGTCTAAATCAGAATAATGGACTGAGTTGGCAGAAGTGAATACCATACAATACTTACTTCACTGACTAAAAATCAGTTTGGACTTCACCAGAACTACTCAACTTGGGGCAACATTAAAGCCTTGACCTAAGCAAGCACAAAATGGTTGAATTCCTGGCAAACAAGTGACGACCTTAAGATTCAACAAACTGTGGCACCACACGCCCAAAACCGAAGCAGGCAGGGATCAGGGGAAGTCTTCAGAAGCTGGAGTCATACTTTGCATATAAAAGGTAGTTATGGTTGCTGGATGTCAATTATCTCATCCCTCAAGTATCAGCAAGGCCACTGCGCATGCTCGCATGTATTAAGATCAAGTCAACTACTGTGGTTAAGATGATAAGTAATAAGTAGCATTTTCACCATGCAAGTGCCAAGTAAAGAACACCTCCAACAAGAGAGTCTAACATTTACTGTTTTGTACCATCAACAAATCTCCAACATCAATATCTGAAGTCATACCAGTGATAAAAATCCTTACAGGGCTAATTACAGAAGTATCAAGTCTGTTACAGAGTAAGTCAGAAGCTTGGTATTCTGAAGTGCACGGCTGACTTCCAGACTTTCAAAACAAATCAGGACGTGTGAGTGATACCTGGCAACATACAAAGCTCTACGGTAGGCAAGACAAAGTATTGGTCAGTGGTCCATTCAACACCACAGTTAACCCCTTCTCTATTCCACTGGCACACAGGGATTGCAGTGCATCTTATCCACAGGATGCACTGCAAAAGCTCACCAAGACTTTTCTTAACAGTGCCTCCCATCTACCACCTAGAACAGCAACAGGTCCATGTCAATAACACTGGTTCCACGTTCTCACTTATGACTCTCACTATGCTGAAATGGACTTATTTTTCCATTTTTACTGGGTCATAATCCTATAATGCACAACCTAACAGCATTATCGGAACAAGTTCACAACATGGATATAAGGAAATGATTTTTTTCCTTAAGGATGAAAGATCAGCAATAACCATTAGTTTTGTTAGTGATACCCATGGTCAGAGTGTAATTTTTTTAAGATGTACTTCATTTGTCATAAACTGTTTGAGATTCAGAGGTGCTTAAAGACACAATGCCAGTCTGATCTTTCTATAGTTGAAAAAAGATACAATCACAGAGAAAACTGAAATCACAAATATTATTTGCTTATGCACATGCGGTCTAAAGCATAGATTATCTGCATATAGTAATCTGGATTCTTCCATATATCTGTAGAGCTTAGAATATGCATCAATTAAAGCTCTGAATTTAACCAAAGAACAAATTTTGCTTAGAAGCAAGTAGTAAACAAGACTTCTGGGAGGGAGCTTCCCAAAAAAATGCTTCAAATATAAATCTCTCATACGTGAGACGATAAAACTGATCAAATATGAACTGACCATCATTCCTGCTAGCAATCTAGGCTTCTATGGTAATTTATTAAAAAAAAGGACAATTCAAGTTCAGGCGTTACAGCTATCTATTATAGATGTCATTTGAGAAGACTCCACAAACTGACATTTTTCTTCAGGTGACCACAATCTCTCAGTAAAGCATGATCCATCACGACAATTAAAGAGATTTCGTGGGAAACCACAAGCCAAGTCTACTTCCATAGAAAAGAGTTTTCATGCAGGGATCAGAGACGGTGCTAGATATGAAACACAAATATAGGTGTAACTACTGAGCTAGATAAACTTCAATAACAGACAGAACACTATGCAAACATTCAAATGTATTAAAGCTTGATAGGTTGCCTTGGTATTTGTGGTTATAAGATGAGAATTAAATGTCATGAAGCTTCAGCATATAGCCAAGTGATTTACACAAATGAACAGAGGTCTAATTCAACCTGCCAGTGCGCTGAGCAATCTGCCTGGCCAATTAGGAGCACTTAAATATCTGTAATCTTGGGTTTACAGAAAAATGATCAAAGGTCCTCAGAGAACGAGCATGAAGGTGGTTGGGGGGGGGCGGGGGGGCAGAGGGGGGGAGGAGCCGCGCGGGGGCGGGAATGATTGGGGGAGGGGGGCAGGGCAGAGCCAGCGTGATTTTGGTGGGGGGCAGGGTCAGGGAGAGAGAGAGACTTCTGAATATTTGACCTATGTAGAAGAACAAATAAAATTATTCATGTTTCTAATTAGCAGGATTTGCTTAATTTTTGCCACAGTGACGATAGAAATCATCTGTTAGCCACTTGGTCAGGAGTTTTCAAGCAGACTCCGAAATGCATTCAATTATTAATAAAAAGACAAGGAAAAAGGTAGAAGGGAAAAGAACCCACTTCCAAAGCCTTGACTACTTTCCCAATCCATACGTCTGTACTGTTCTCATATTCTGATACAAGAAAAATTTCACTGGTGTCCATCAGACCAAGAATTTGCTGGAGAGCAAGTAGAAGATGAGTATTCCCACAAAACAAGGCAAAAATCTTAGCAAGACAACTCGCTCAGAATCTACATCAGATTTCAGCAAAGGAGTTTCTGACAGCTGGAAAAATAGGTGCACAAGGAACAGAAACACGAAGTCCCTGCTGCAAAGTACTTGAAAGTAAACAGTAAAATCGGGGTGAGTTAGCACAATTTCAATCCAGAAGAGGTCATGCCCATCAAATCTGTTAGAATTCTTTGAGGAAGTAACAAACAAGTTAGACAATGGGCAGCCAGTGGACATGATCTATTTGGATTTCCAGAAAGCATTTGACAGTGTGCCTCACAGGAGGCTGCTAAATAAAAAGCAGCTCATGGTGTTAGGGGCAACATACTGGTGTGGATAGAGAACTGGCTAACTGGCAGAAGGCAGAAAGTGGGGATAAAGGGTTTTTTTTCAGGATAGCAGTGACCAGTGGAGTTCCACACAGGTCAGTATTGGGATGACAAATATTCAAGTTTATATTAATAACCTGCACAAAGAACTGACAGTCAGAAGTCACATGACACCAAGTTACAGTTCAACAATGAAATCACAAGCTTTCAGAGCGCTTCTCCTTTGTCAGGTGAAGAGTCTGCTAAGCTGCTACGTTTGCAGATGACACAAAGATAGGTGGAGGACAGGCAGTGTTCAGGAAGCAGGGAGGCTCTAGGAGGACTTGGACAGGCTAGGAGAATGGGCGAAGAAGTGGTACAAGAAACAGGTGGAAAGCGTGAGGTTATGCACTTTAGTGGGAAGAATAGAGACAGATTATTTTCTAAATGGCGTAAGGCTTTAGAAATGTGAAGCACAAAGGGATTTAAGAGTCTGAGTTCAGAAAGGTCTTAGGTTAACATACAGATTAATACAACAGTTAGGAAAGCAAGTGCATTGTTAGCATTCATGTCAAAGGGGCTGGAACACAAGAACAGAGATGTACTGCCAATGCATTACAAGGATCTAGTCAGATTGCATTTGGACATTGTGAGCATTTTTGGACTCCATATCTAAGGATAGATGAGCTGGCATTGGAAGGGGTCCACAACAGGTTTATAAGAATGATCACAGGGATGAAGGGCTTGTCACAGGAGTGGTTCAGGACTGAGGGTCTGTGCTTGAATAAGTTTAAAAGGATGCGGGGGCATCCAACTGAAACTTACAGAATATTGAGAGACCTGGTAGAGTGGACATGGAGAAGATGTTTCCACTAGTAGCGTTGAAGGGTGCATCCTCATAATGAAGGGATGACTCTTTTGAACTGAGATAAGGAGGAAGGTCTTCAGCCAGAGGGTGGTGAATCTGTGCAACTCATTGCCTCCACAGCCTTCTGCGACAAAGTCAGAGTGCATTTAAGACAGAAATAGATAGGTTCTTGATTAATAAAGGGATCAAGGGTTATGGAGGGAAGGCAATAAAATGGGGATGAGAAGCATATCAGCCATTATTGAAAGGCAGAGCTGACTCGATAGGTCAAATGGACTCATATTCTGCTCCACATCTTACAGTCTTCTGCTGATTCTAAAAAGCAATTAGTCCCAAGCTTTTTGGTTCCTTATAAAAGAGAGCTCAACAGATCTCAGATCAACATAATGATGCTGAAGGGTTAACAGCATCATTAGATGTTTATAATTACCCACTGGTACGTTGGTATTGTACTTAATAATATGTGGAATCAAAGGAAAATTGAACCAACACACTGACTATTGACTCAAGTGAAGAGTTACATCAAAATATTTAAAGAGTTAAAAATAATTAAGAGTTACATTAAACATTTAAAATTAAAACACATTAAAATATTTCATTTTGAAATTGTAACAGTGAGGCAGTATGGTCATTCACTATTTACTACTGGAGATACATAGAATCCTTTTGACACACAAAGGGGCCATTTGGCCCATTGAGTCTGCACTGACCCTCTGAACAGCAACCCACCAAGCCCGTAACCCTCACCCCACCTTAACCCTGCATGGGGTTTTTAAACCATGATTTAACCCACCTAGTCTGCACATCCCTGAACACTTAGAACAGGCAATCTATTTAACCTGCACATCTTTGGGACTGTGGGAGGAAACCCACAAGAAGAATGTGCAAGCTACACATAGTCACCCAAGACTGGACTTGACCTGTCCCTGGCGCTGAGGCAGCGGTGCTAACTGCTGTGCCACCGCACAGCACCACCCAGAGGGAACCAAGTTCTTTCCAACTAATTACTGATCCAACGTTCAAAGTTGCTCTTAATACACTTATCTGAAAGCGCTAAAGGATCAACTATTCAAAACTCCTGCGTTATTCATACCGATAACACAAGTATGGCAAAATAATTACATAACAGCTAAAAACAAACAAAAAGTCCTCCAGAAAATTTAAAAAACAATATAAATGATCACTTTAAAAGGGCCATTCTACCGGTTTAGCACAATTCTACATCCTATTCAAAACGCACCTCCAATTCAATTTCTGTTGGATCGTACCTTTGTTCCAAGCACTTTGACTGTGCAATACTGAGGTACTATGGGATGCAGAAGGCTGAGTTTCAAACTGTAATCATTTTCTGGTGAAAGCTTCACTGTTGCACTCACCTATGAAAATAAATTACAAATCATTCATTCATTCAAATTAATCCTATTCAATTTCCCTTTGAAAGCAATCTGTAGGAAGCAGGCAAAAAATGCATATTTATTTCAACATCTATAATTACCAACAACAAACCTCAGTCCTTACTGTTTTGCAATGCACAAGATTTAAAGCAAATTGCAAGTAAGCTTAGCTGACATACACCCCCATCCCAGCTCCCCTCTCAATTAGTTGAGTTTAAAATGAATTACAATGAGTCAGACTGGGGCAGAGGAGAATTGCTTTATGCAAAAAAAACTACCACTCAGCAAGCTATGAATCAATTTATACAGTATCAAAGCTTCAACTGACTTTCACAAATGGTAGCAATAAGAAAGCCTTAGGCTATGAAGGTCAAGGATTTCTTTGGAAGGCCTACAGATGGATGGCTCTTCCACGCCACTGAAGGAGTTTTAAAACTTACCTTTTAGCTCTTTTGTTTCCTGTGCGTTTTTTTAAAAAAAAATGAAGTGATTGCCTTGCTCAGCTCAAAGTTAATATTTCAGTGGGGTCCAAAAGAAACTTTAGATCCTCAATTTCAACAAATTAATGAGACTGTTGCGTGATTCAATGCAGCACCCTGGCAGCTTTAAACATAGCCAATTAAAGCAGGAGCAGGTGAAAATACGTGAACAAGGCGGTATGCTTTAGCGACTATTTTAATTGTGTGACCAGCTAGCTTCTCTTGAATCAAGAGAATTTAGAGTTTAAAAGGAACATTTCTACAAGGCTTTGTGAGGTTAATAACTTGAACATAATTTTTCAACTGATAGTACAGCAAATTTTACTGCATTCTCAGCACGTCTGACATAGTAACATTATGTTTAAACATTAGTGAAACAAGCAGTTCACTGGTATAGCACAGCAATCCCATGCAATCAGCATAACTGCTGGCTGTTGGAGTCGCCCATGGCTGTAGATAACAAAATGGTTGACAGTGGTTTTTAGCTAACACAAGATGGCTGAAGAGAATTTAGTTAAACAACACAGCTTCCACAGTCGGAAACATGGCCTTCATGCTCATAGCAACCAGACAAGGAAACAACTCCCACAATCAGCTTTGGATGCAGAGAATGGTTCTGCTAAAAAGTGAAGTATAAACCAGGAGTATGACTTTCTCCCAATTTTTAAGTAGCTGGTGTACATGCAGGTATCAACATAGAAAATAAATCCAATTGCACTGATCTTTCTCAAATACAAAACACCTCTAACCACTTTGAGCAGGGAGCATACAATGCCAATAGATAATTGAGTTTAATTTATTAGACTTCATTTACCTTCTTGATCATTTTATAATAAATTCTAATAAATTTTATGATCATTTGCATTAACTGATTTAATCAAAGCAGAGCACAAGCACCTGTCAAAAGCACATCTGCAAGCAATTTAGAAAACTCTTCCGACTGTTGTTTTAAGATTGATTATAATTTTTGTTAATGGCTTTTACATTTAAAGCCAAAAAATTTTTGCAATAAACTGAAAAAAATTTTGCATAATACTGCATTTATTAGAAACTATAAACAAAGAAAGATTTAAAAATAAGATTGTGTCATGACAATGCACACATCAAAAATACTTTCAGTGCCATACCATTACTTAAAATGTTCAAGTTAGAACATCTGTGGGTTCACATGAAGGCATTTGCTCATCCCAAGTGCAGTATTTGCTAATAAGTACTTCTGACACTTACACTTCTTTCTGAAAACTCGACGTTCACAGCATCTTTGCTTGCATTCTTGATCATTATTGTGATGATAACATGAGAATCTGTCTGATACCAATCATGTCTAAAATTTAAAAAATGTTTAAATTAATTTTTTAAAAATAATTTAACTTATATTTAACAATTAAAATGGATTAAGCAGCCTTTTAGTTTCTAACTAAATGCTCTGCCAATAACAGTTACATTATTCACCATCAAGGTATGACAGCTCCATTATACATCCCCACTTAACTGGCACGAGCAGTTTTTCTGAATGGACTACCCACAAATGTTAAAATAACACGATTAAAGACAAACTCTCATTTTTGAAAATTACTCCATATGCAAAGATTTAATTTCAAAAAACGAAATACTTTAAATGGCAATTGTTGAAAAAGAGCTGACATGTTGCTATGTAACAGATCATCAATATTGACAATGAAGCTACATTCTCCTTTTGCAATCAGTGTTAAGTCTTCGGATATGCATCTGTAAACAGATGCTGGCATCCAGGACACAGTTATTTCCATTCAAATAGAAGCATCGGAAATATTTCACAACGCAAAATATAAACCACGCTGGAGTCTATGCTAATCTATCATTCATGAAAAACTACTCCTCAGTTTGTCATTACTAACATATCAGCATATAAATTATTTTACAGCCAGTCTTATAAGTGGGCTGCATTATTTCTAGGAAGTAGCAACAAACCTGATCAAACTTTCAGTTTTTTGTATAGGGATAATTTTGTGCATAAAGGCTTGCATCTAAAGCAGTTAAAAATTTTTGAACTGGTACCCATATAATTGGAGACTTGACAGGATGGATGCTGAAGGGATATTTCCTTTGTGGAGCAACGAACTAGGAAATATGGTTTAAAACTCAGGGTCTTACATTTAAAAACTGAGAGGTGGGTACTCGCCCCAAGGAGTCTCTCTCTGGAACTCACTTCCAACAAGAGTAATGGAGGCATGGTTTTTTATTTTTTTCTTTTTACAGCAGAAGTAGATAGGTTCGTGACTAACAATGGAGTCAGTGGTTATTGGGAGTACATACAACCATAGAGTTAAGGCCACAATCAAATTTGCCATGATCCTGTTGAATGGAAGAGCAAGTTAGAGGTGCTAAATGCCACACGCTCGCTCCTAATTCATGCACGTGAGCTTGCCATTTCCAAAATTTGGCAAATAAAAGGTTATTTGTAGGAACATATACAAATGAATATGCTAGCAAAAGCAAAAGAAAGATTACAATATTGGTTGAAATAAGACATAAAAATTACAGTATACATAAGTGTATTATTTGATACAAAAATCAAGTAGTACAATATTAAAGATATAGCTGATTAAGTTTACTCACTTGGACATTTATTGTACAGAAAACCTGTTGCCAACATTATTGCATTGAAGAAAAAGATACATTGATTCAAAAACCAGAGAAGTTGCACAACCTCATCCAACTTATTTTCTGTCTATTCATTCACCAGTTTTGATCATCACTGGTACGGTCAACATGCAGTGCCCATTTTTAGTTGGTCTTGAACTAGCTTTTTGAATTGCTGTAGTGCATTCGTATTCTGGAAATAAACTCCTCTTGGAGTGAGCTCCAGGATTGTGATTGGCAACAATGAAAGGATCTTTTTGACTTGGAGGGGAACTTACGTGTGGAATGAATTGGCAAACTTTCAACCACTGAACTTTTAAAGGGAGAGATCCTTGATTTGGGAAATGCACTTGAAGTGCTTCATTACATCTTGTAGATGATAATCTAATACTCACCAAACTTGATTTCACTGTGATCTCATCTTGATAGTGGCTTTTTGGGAGCAGTAATCAGACCTCAATGACTGGTAAATTAAGCCTCACCTATCATTACAAAATGTGTGAGGATTTAAAAGGGGCCTCACAGCTGTTGAAACTCAGTCATGTTTTGAGGTTGTGGTTCAGGTTGGAAAACCCCATGGTAAACACGAGATAACAAGGTGTAGAGCTGGATGAACACAGCAGGCCAAACAGCATCAGAGGAGCAGGAATGCTGATGTTTCGGGCCTTTGGTCTTTAATTTCCTAGGCATCACTGAATTTAAATGACCACACAATGAGTATACGTTAACTAAAGATTTGCTTTCCGAGATAACAAATACACATCTATACTCAAAACATCTCTTTCGCAGACAGGTGAGATCACAGCGAATGTACTTTCATTGCACATACACAAATTTGGAACATTTCAACGAGACAGTTAACATTTTCACTATAGCTCAAGTCTCAACTTCAGATGTAAATGTAATTGACAATGTTCATTATGATAACACCTGCTATATTCTTCTCCATATCATAGCTCCTGAAATGATGCATCCTTACAAATCCCCTATTAATTTGAAAGGAATTTATTACCACAGTGATTTCAAGTTATCCTGGTGCCCATTTAGCTAATTCTTTATTTGGTGACGTTTAAAACTGTTCTCTTCCCTGTGCAATCTCTCCCCTAAAGGAGCCTCCCTTCCACAACCTCTCACCACCTGCAGCCTTCCCCACCACACTCCATCTTGAGTATACGCCTCTTCCACAATCCAGCTCTGAAAGTCACTACCTCTAAATCCCCATCATTCTTGGAGCCCCTTGCAATTTCAGAAACCTCTCTTCATTATCACTTATCAGCTCCCAGCGCTAAGCAGGACTGAACCCAATCTATGAGAAAAGCCCCAGCAAAAGATATTGCACATGACTCCAGCTCCCCTGGAGACTACCACCACACATTTTCTTAACTGCTCACTGCTTCTTCAACCACAGGTGGTTTCTCTACTTTCTGCTAACAGGCCGACTAGTGAAGCCAGAGGTCACAGCTGCTAAAAGAACAGAGTGGAGTACCTCACTCCTTGACTCCACAAAGCTTGACGATCACCCAAAAGGAACGAATTAGGAAGGTAATGGATTACCCTCCAACTGCCTGGATAAAGGGATGTTGGGTTGCTTGCCCACAGATCTCTGAAGGTAGTAGGACAGTTTACTAGGGTAGTCAAGGTGGTACAGTGAACACTTGCCTTTATTAGTCATGGCCTAGATTTTGAGAGAGAGATAATGTTGGAGCTGCACAGATCTTCGGTTAGGCCAGTGCTAAAGTACTGTGTGCACAGCGACGGCCCAGTTGTATTATTCTGAGACCCAGGTAATATTGTGGAGACCCAGGTTTGAATCCGCTGTGAAAGATGGGGGAATTCAAAGTCAATAAGAATCTGGATGAAGAGTCTAATGACCCACCATGAATTCATTGTCAATGGAAAAACCCAACTGGCTCACTGAAAACTTACTTATTCAGTACAAACCCCAAGAAAACAATATTACTTATTTAATATGCTGCTTTTGACAGCTGAAGTGGGATCTTTAAAAAATCACAACCAACCAAGGGGTTAGCTGGCATATACTCTTACTCTTTCAATGTCAACTTGAATAGACAGGTAACAAAAATTAACTGCATCAGCACAACTTCAAGCAGCAAAGGATATGAAATGTCGATTTTGTGCACAACAAAAGAATTGACAGGAGAGAATACTGTACTTAATTATATTTTATTGCAAATCTCTGTTCTCAAAAGGCAATAAATCCTTCAACTAGTACAGACTAAATACAATTGTGAACTATTCAACAATAATTCAGGTGACTTGTTAAAACTAGTTTTTGGTTTGTATTGTGTTTAATAAAACAAATCAATATTTTTCTATCTAATTTAAATGGGTTAATACTATACTGAACTGTAAAGTAATTCTATTATCCATTAAGGGAAGAAAGAGTACCTTCAACACTTCCCACAAGAAATCTAAACAATCATTTCACAACAATTGGGCTGTCAAAAAGCAATGTATAAATATTAACAGCTTGGATTAACAGAGGCTGCAAGTGATCTGAAGACAAACAGCTCCATCATCAGGCAGGAAGCAACAATCTGAACATTGCAGAATGGCGAGAATTCTTTCAATAGTTTACCATTGGAAAATCAGTTTGCGAGTAAGAATTGCATGCATTTAACTATGAACTCTACGCTGCCCACAAAGAATACATCTCCAGAACACGAATCATCGGATTTCTTCTAGCCTCCAAATTAAGACACAAGTTAAATAAAACAGTAATTCAGCTTAATTTTGAAACTACTAAAGGTAGACATTTGAACAAAGTGCATTTTGGTGCTCAATCAGTAACTTTTCTTCGTTAATTGGTCACTTACTCTTGCCAGCTACTAAGCAGCTAGACTTTGTTTAATCAGCTGGAACAGTCAAATGTAAATGTAATGCAATCTCGTTCTGCAGTTCAGAGGAGGATAGTTTCTTATTTGTTGCTGGTGATGAAACTTTTATGATTTTGCTAAAAATAGCATAATACCAGAAAAGAAGTTTACAGATCTACAAATAGTCCAGCGCTTATTTACATACCAGTGTGAAACTAAATGTAAATGTGGCATATTAAACAAGAGCTCACTATCAAAACTAAAATGCAGTTCAATATTTTTAGTCAAAATTAATTTACATATTTTGCAGCAAATTTCAAAATGAAGAAAAGCCCCAAGATACTTTGCAGATGTACTAAGGAAATTGATATCAAGCCAAGACAAAATTGGAAGGAGAATGAAAACTAGGTGTGGCAACATAATCTATAAAATCCATCAAAAGTATAAGGGGAAAATATGTAGGAGCGCAAGACAGCACTGCATACTTCAGTTTGAGTATTATCAAATGTTTGCACCAAATTTGAATTGAGACAAGGTGTTAAAATAATTGGAAAAAACACTTAGATAATCAAATTCAGTTTTCCTGTGTTCATGTTTCAAAGGAGTTAAGTGAAAACACATTAATGACAAAATAAATTTATTAGAAAAATAAAGCGGTATATGCACAATAACGTAGATTTCATTTGTACAAAATGCTTGATTTCAACATGCATAATACTTGAACATATACGTGGACTCAGCGCATGATGCAGAACCAATTATCTGATTTATACTGTAACAGGCACTCAACACAATAAGCTAATGGTTGACTGTCAACTCAAATGTTATAAACAGTGTGTATCCGTATGAAATAATCAATTCCAAGTAGCTATTTTAGAATTGCTGTACCTCTATAATCTCTGCCATGGGCTGGGATATAACTAAGCAATGCTTTATTTTGGTCACATTTCTGGCAGGCTCACCTAACTTAATGGGTTGACTTTAATTTTTGTGAAAGTGTTACATTTGTTGTAGGATTCTGACCTGGCCTTTATAATATTCTAGTTAGAGATCGCAACAATCTACTCAAGAATCTCTTAAGCAGTTCAATGTTACTTTTTCCTCTCAGATAGCAAACTGTAGATTTCTTAAGATTCTGGAGACATGGCAACCAGGTACAATTCGAATGCCCTCATCTAGCCATCCAATCTTAACCCTAAGTCTGTCAAGTTGTCAGATAGAGGAATTCTATTATTGCAAGATAATTAGAAATTGCTGGAAAAACAGGGGAGTCAGCAGCTGTAAAGAGCAAAAACAAACTTGGGACTTAAATCCACTTTCAACAAGTACAGTTCTGGTCATCCTGCCATAGGAAGGATATTATTAAATTAGAGAGAGTACGGAAAAGATTTAAGGGTGCTATCAGGACTGGCGGATGCGGGTTATGAGGGCAGGCTGAGACTTTTTTTCCCGTTGGTCGCTAAGAGATGACCTTGTAGGGGTTTAAAAAAAATCACGAGGGGTCTAGATAAGGTGAATAACGAAAGTCTTTTCCCGAGGGTAGAGGAGTTCAAAATTTAATCTTTTTTAAAAAAAAAAAGAAAGAGAGAGAGGGGAAAGTTTTAAAAGGATCCATGGGGCAACTTTTTTCCACACCAGGGGAGATTTATATCTGGAATAAATTTCCTGAGAAAGTGGGAGATATAGATACAGTTACAATATTTAGAAGACATTTTGGACAGGTATATGAATAGGAGGGGGTGACAGGTATATGGGCCGAACGCAGGCAAATGGGACTAGTTTAGATTGGGAAACTTGGTCGGCATGGACAAGTTGGGCCGAAGGGTCTGAGCTGTATGACTCTAAGGAACACATGCCCAAATCAAATTGACTTTTAACATTAGAATAGTTAATATTTTGTATATTTCCAATATTTAGACGGTTTTCCTTCTGCTCCATGCTGCAGGTTTATCCTTTCACAGTAAAAACTGGGATGAATTTCTACCATAACGGTTCATTTCAAAACATCATCCAATTAGAAACGTATGAGACAACAACCAAATGGGGTAACTAATGCATCCTGCCTAATTATGAAGGCTCTTGTAAATATGGCTGGTCTTAAAGATATTCTCCATCTACTTCCCACAGTCAGCTAACACCAAACAAGCACTTGAAGCCCACGGCTGACTGACAAACCAAGGTTTAAAATTTGAATATGGCTGGGTTTGAAGCACTTAGTCAACCATTGACCACAGTGAACTATGGCAACACTACCAGTGAACACTGAAACATTTAAGAGAAATACTTAGAAGTCCAGCGCTTTTGTGATCACGTGCAAGAACTTGTGGAGTTAAACGACTTTGGTTAACAAATGAGATTAAATGTTATAAAACCAAAATAAATGAAATTGAGTGGCAGTAACATGAATGAGGAAGGAAATAAATAACAAGAGATAAATAGCAAGAACTGCCAGAAAAAAATAGTAGAAAGAAATAGTAAGGAATATCAAGGATTGCATTAAACACTTTCTCAAATATGTTACAAGAAAAAGCTGAAGCAGCATTAAGGCTTGACTTCAATCTGTAGGCAACAGATTCAGGTCACTGATATAAATAATGTGCAACAATTTCAACACATCATGTAATAGCACTTATTGTATGTACATTAACATTTAAAATAAACTATTTATTCAATGGGCGTTCTTATTTCCAAAAACCACTAGAAGAGCCTGGTGTAGTAACTCATACTGGTAAACTTACTTTACTTTTGGTACTGCCTTCTGTTGTGTACATATCTGTTTGCAGGGCCGAAGAATGTTGCAATGGAGAGAAAAATAAAAACACAACACATTATTTCAACAAGTAATTAAATACTCAACTCTATATTTTGCAATGATATCAAGTTTACACGTTTCTCCTAATTGAGGCTAATCACAAGAGATAATAGCATATCCAAGACAACACAAATCTACTTAAACGGCTAAAGTTGGCTCACAGATGTTGACTACACCCACGCTTGATGTATGGATCAGTTGGTATAACAATTTACAAAAGAACTTAAAAGGAGCAAGCTAAATTCTGAAATGTAAACCTTGAACCAAGAAAGTTAACTTCTGCAGAAAGAATGGCTTTAGATTTTTCAGTACCAGAATGGGCTAAAGGGCAAATGGCATGGATCTTAGGCTAATTAAAATTGAACTGCTGCACAAACACATGAGCAGAGTGCAGTAGTACTAATAGGTAATGTCCAACTTGAAAATAATTCTGGGATCTAGATCGTTGCAGAGTTTGCTTGGAACATTAACATTTGTTTGGCTCACAAATGCGCTTGGATGAGAAACTAAGTATTACATAGAACATGAAATTTCAAAGCAGTACGGATATTCCAAGAAACACACTCCATCTGTATACAGCATGCTACTCTCCGCCGTATTTGTGGTTACATTAATAAAGCTTTTTTGCACTTTGACACAATGGGGTCAACGGTGGCCAAGGGGAGATGGCAAAGTCAGAAAAAAATTTAAAGGAAAATAGAACCATACAATAGTTACAATGCAGGGGAGAACTCCTTGCAGCACAAGTCTGAACAAGCTACATAAACCAACTGCCCATTCTAATCTTACTTTCCATCACCAGGCCCATTAGCTTTGCACAAGTTAGCGCTTCAGATGTGGATCGATTTCCTTGAAGTTGAAGGTTTCTACCTCAACTACCAAACTGAGCAACTAATTAAAGACACCCATCACCCTATGAGTTAAATTCTATTTCCCTTCTAATCCTTCAACCAATTACCTCAACTGCACCACCTGGTACGTGACTTCCATATGAAGGTAAACAGGTATTCCTTGTCCACTCTATTGATGCCCCCTGATTATTTATGCACCTCTACTGTCATCCCTCAGCTGTGTCTGCTCAAAGGACAATAACCCCAGCTTTGGTTCATATGTTCAAGTCCTGGAAATTTTTTTAAAAATCTCCTCTGTACTCTCTCTACAGCAATTCTGTCCTTCCAGTAATGCGGCCACCTGAACAGTATACAAAACTTTAGTTGCAGCCTAACATAATTCCAGCATTACTTCTGTTTATATATTTAGTGACTAACCTAAATGAAGCAAAGCATCCCATCTGCCTTCCGAACCACCTTGCACAGACTCTCCAAGATCTCTCACTTTCTCTATCCCACGCAATACCGTCCTGCTTATTTTGTACACCTTTGCTTTGTTTACATTCCCCAAATATGTAACCTTGAACTTACTACTCCGAACTGAATTCCATTTACCAGTTTCCCGCTCAGTCAAGATTATATAACCCTGTTGACAGTCATCATCATTATGAATTATATCTAGCCAATGCTCTTGTCATCAGCAAATTTCTCAACATCATCTCCCACATTTTAATTTACATTAGTAGTTTATACTACAAGAAATAAAGGAGACAACAGTTTTGTGGAACATCACTGAAAACTGCTTTCCATTCATTAAAATAGTCACCAACCAGTATCCTTTGTTTCTTGTCACTGAGCCAAGTTTCGAACCAACACATCACAATTCCCTGTATACCATGGGCTTTAAAATTTACTGATCAGTCTACCATGTGGAATTTCATCAAATATCATACTAAAATCCATGTAGACAAGATTCACTACATTACCCTCAATCTTTCTTGCCATTTATTTCCTCAAAAAAAATTTAGTAAGACAGAACCTTCGCTCAGCAAAACCATGCTAACTATCCTGGATAAAGCTGTGCCTGTCAAAGGAAGTGTTAATCCTACCTCAATTCTGACATTAGTAACTTGTCCACAAGAGGTCAGACTGACCAGCCTATAATTATTTGGCCTACCCATCACACCCTTTTTGAACAATGGTACAGTGTTCACAGATCTCTAATTCTTTGCTCCTCACCCATATCTAGTAAGAATTGGAAATCAGACACTATCTACTTCCTAGTTTCCTTTAACAGCTAGGATACAATTTATCTAGCCGTGCTGATTTACTCAGTCCGGCCAGTACTGCCTTTCTAATTATGCCTAGTTTATAAATGCTTGCATCATCCCTCTTTTGTGGAGGCAGAGGCAAAATATTAATTTAAAACCCTGCAATCATGTATAAGTTATCATGTGCATTTGATAGGCTTAACCTTGTCATCCTCTTGCTCTTAACTCTCTGCTAAAAACGTCTTCACATTTTCCTAAAATTTACCAGCCAATTTAATCTCATCCTGCCTTTGTTTTCGTAATTTCCTTTTGTGTTTAACTCTTGTACTTACTATCCTCTAAGATTCTTAAAGTATTACTTTTTTTGAGATTCTTATAAGCTCATTCTTCTGCTTCATCTTTCCCTGGAGAAAGAGGTGGCACTAGATTTGGCAGCACAAAGGAAAAAGTTCCATTACTCAAAAGTGAAAATTCCACCAAATGGTGGAAAGTTCTCATTCCTCTAACTTTTACTTCTCTCTCTGGTTGTTGCAAGACCTAAGCACTTCCAGCATTTCTGTTTTTACCACAGATTTCCAGCAGCCATAATATTTTGCCTTCATAAATTAATTAGGATTCAAGCAAAAAAGAAAAGCCAGAATTCACAGGAAAACACTGCAGCATCTTGAGACGAAGGGAATCCAGCAAAGAATGCATGGATGAATCTACAATCAGGGGCCAAAAGCTGGAAATTTAAAGAATGCAAAGAACAAAGTGAAGAAGGTTTTCTAAGGGATCTTGAACAAATGGGTCAATGGGCTGAAAATGGCAGATGGAGTTCAATCTGGATAAATGCAAGGTATTGCATTTTGGTACAACTAACAAGGATAAGGCTTATACAATTAATGGCAGGGCCTTGGACAATGTTGTTAAACAGAGGGACCGAAAGGTGCAGGTGTGTAATTCTTTGAAGTTTGCATCACATAGACAGGATGGTTAAAAAGGCATGTGGCACACTTGCCTTCATTGCTCAGTCCTTTGAGTATAGGACTTGGGAGACGTTATATTGAGGTTGTACCGGGCATTGGTGAGGTCTCTTCTGGAATACTATGTCCAGTTCTGGTCAGCCAGTTATAGGAAGGATATTATCAAGCTGGAGAGGGTTCCGAAGAGACTTACCAGGATGTTGCCAGGTATGGGTGAGGTCGAGTTATAAGGAATGGCTGGAATTTTTTCCACTGGAGCAAAGGAAGTTGACAGGTGACCAGACAGAAGATTACAAAATAATGAGTTTGAGTTATAAAGAAAACTGGATAGGCTGGGAAATTTTTCACTGGAGTGTAGAAGGCTGAGAGGCGACCTGATAGAAATTTATAAAATGAGGGCTATAGACAGAGTTAATGGTGGTTTTCTTTTCCTTAAGATGGGGAATTTCAAGACCAGGGACAGGTGAAAGGACAGAGATTTAAAGAAGACATGAGGCATGTTTTTTTTTAAAACACAAGAGCGTGGTTCATATGTGGAATGAACTTCTTGATGAAGTGGAGGATGCAGGTACAATTACAACAATTAAAAGACATTTGAATGGATATATGAATAGGAAAGGTTTGGAGGAATATGGGCCAGAAGCAGGCAGGTGGAGCTAGTTTAGTTTGGGATTATGTTCAGCATGGGCTAGTTGGAACAAAGGGTCTGTTTCCGTGGTGTATGACCCTATAACTGAAATCAAAATTAATCTCTGTAACTTAAATCTATGAGAAGTTTATAACCACCAATCATTCGGAATGAAAACCCCAGTTAAACTATTTAAGGGGTACCTCTTCAGCTTTTCCATCTTGCTGGCCTGCTGCTGAAATAAAAATTGGAATATTTGTTAGATACCAAATAATCAACTTCACTTCGAATCAATTTTGCATTCATTTATTGTTTACTACTACTAAATTACAAAAAAAAGACAGTGAAAAGCTCTAACTATCCAGTTTTGATCCCTTTTGCTAATTTAAAAGATACAGTCACCAAAACACTTTCCACTTTAAAGAAAAATACTATCCAAATACTTGATTTATTCCAATAAATTGCCACACCTCCTTTAAATGTCACCAGGGATATCTGCCAAGGGCGAAGAATAGTTATGACACATTTTCAGCATATTACCTTTTACAGCAAAAGTAGTGAGGAGACAGCATTCAGAAAAAATAAGCTGTTTCTATTGTAACAGACTGCCCTCACCATTGGTAATTTAAAGTAAAGATAATCAGGGACTGAACCCCAAACCACATGGATCACATTTATCAGCCCATTATAGGTTCTGTCACTGTGTTAATAAACTCAAACAGCATTAAAGCAAAGTATCTGTAGAATGGTGTCTGAATAATTGATTTAATATTGCACTGGGCATCTTAGCTCAAAATACCAAAGTATACCACTATGATAACTTGGGTTTTCAGGGGATAGGTGCAATAACAAAAGGATAATTTTAAGCAAAAGGATTAAAGCAGACAAGTAAATTAAATCAAAACAAATAAAACTGAACCGTGGATGCTGGAGATTCAAAAACAAAACAAAACTGGTGAAAATTAGCAGGTCTGCTACCTGTGGAGAGGATGCAGAGTTGACATTTCAAGTCCATTGACACTTCTTCAGAACTCAGCAGCTTAAAAAAAACACGTACATATGCCTCGTACCTTAACCAGTAACTCTAGCTGTTATCAGATTTAATGAAGCGTCACCGGACTTGAAACATGAACAGTTTTCTCCCCACAGATGCCGCCAGACTTGTTGAATTTCGCTAATTTCTATTTTTATTGAAGTAAATTAAACTTACATTTCAGTGTTTCTTCACAAGTTTTGATCCAAGTGCTAAAACTGGGATTGTCACCTACAGAATGGAAGATAGATTACTACGATTTCAAAAGAAGAAATGAAAACTTCACAGCACATCACATCGAAACAGACTTCACAATGATTTATTTATGAAATCCAAATTAAAACCCAAAGAATGAACAAAAACATTTTATTCCAATATCTCTGAGCTTATGAAATGAATTTTGGCACTCTTTAGTTATTCCAAATTGCAAAGTTCACAGTTCTAAAATTAGCAGTGTGTACACTAAAAGCAGGACTACACAAATAAAATGTTTTTTGAGTGGACTAAGCACGGTAAATGGAGCAAACATTAGTACTGCATAAAGCACAAATAACATCTAATATTGCACAAAAATAGAATTAACCCATCAAGCGCTGCAGTAATAATCCTGATAGCAATTATTAACCAAGACCAACACAAGGAGTCAACCAAGTCTAACATAAGGAGAATTACAGAAAGAGATGGGGGATGGTTCCAGTGTAGTTGTTGAAGAGGGACTGTTCCACGAACATACAAGGCAGGCATAGCTCAGGCCCATGCAGGTGCCCACAGCCATCCCTTTGGCTTGCAGGAAGTGGGAGGAATCAAAAGAAAAATTGTTGAGGGTGAGGACCAGTTCTGCCAAACGAATGACAGTGTCAGTGGAAGGGGACTGGATGGGCCGACTGGAGAGAAGGAAGCAGGGGGCTTTTAGGCCTTCTTCATGGGAGATGCAGGTGTACAGGGACTGACCGTCCAGGGTGAGGATGTGGTGTTGGAGGCTGGGGAATTGAAAGTTTTGGAAAAGGTGGAGGATGTGGTTTGTGTCTCAAATGTAGATGGGGAGTTCTTGGACCAAAGGGAAAATAAGGATACTGCCCCACAGCTCTCTGCGGCAAGGAGCTCCAAAGACTGCCAACTCTCAGAACAAATTCCTCCTCGTTTCAGTCTTAAATTGGCTTCCTTTAATTCTAAAACTATGCCCTCTGGTCCTAAATTCTCCCATGAGGGGAAGCATCCTCTCAGCACTGATAGGGTAAAGTCCCTTAAGACACACAGGATTCTTAATGGGATCACCTCTCATTCTTCCAAACTCCAGTGAGCAGAGTCCCAACCAGTTTAACCTTTGCCCATAAGACTATCCCTCCATACCAAGATTATCCTGGTAAACATTCTCTGAACTGCCGCGAATGAACAGCATCTTTCCTCGAATATGGGGACCAGAACTGCTGACAGTATGCCAGATGTTGTCTCATTAGTACCTTGTACTGTAAAAGCAAGACTTCCCTGCTGTTCGCTCAAAACCCCCTCGAAATAAGGGCCAATATTCCATTAGCCTTCCTGATTCATTGATGCACCTGTGTTAGAATTCTCTTTTCAGCACAAGTACCCTCAAATGCTTTTGTGCTGCAACTTTCTGCAGTTTTTCTCTATTTAAATAGAGCTGCTCTTTTGTTCTCCCTTCCAAAATGAACTTTTGTATTTTCCCACATTATAAAGCAAGCTGCCAACTCTGTACCTCCTACTTAACCAGCAGTATCTCTTTAAACTGTATCTCCCTCAAAACTTGCCTTTCCACCTATTTTTGCACCTTCTGCAAAGCTGGTTACATTACATTCACTCAGAGATAGCAAGAACTGCAGATACTGCAGTCAGAAAAAAGTGTGGAGCTGGAGGAACACAGCAGGCCAGGCAGTATCAGAGGAGCAGAAAAGTTGACATGAAAGAGAGAACCTATGATCCCCACTCACTGTTTTCTGTTCCTCAGCTAATGTGCTATCTACGCCAAGATTTTAGCATGGGCTCTTAACTTAGGAGAGTCTTTTGAGAGGTACTTTGAACACCTTCTGAAAGTCCAAATACAACATAGCTACTGGTCCCCTCTATCTACTCTGGTTGAGACTTGCTCTAAAGACTCTAAATTAGTCAGACATGATTTTTCTTTCACAAAGCCATATTGATTTTGCTTGATTAGATTACAATTTTCCAAATAATTTTATTCCTCGCAAGTCTCCTGTTCTTTTAAATTGGATTACCCCAGCAACTTTATACGCGAGCCAGAACGTGGTATTCATGCAATAAAATACACTTAACATCTTTCGACAGTGGGAATTTTTACATCAATGTACAGCCTTCTACCACATAAGAAAATTGATTTATCTATGGGGAGTTCACAAGTGGGCAACAGACTTTCAGAAGGGAGGAAACAATGAGGCAAAAGGACATTGTGCAGTGCGTAACAACTTTAAACAGAAAATATTCCTAGGCAAATCAGAGTGAAGCACCTACAAGAGAATCATTACATCGTAGACTCTTCATAGGTACCAAGGCATTCAACTTCAATTAATATTCACACAAACACTGGACATTCCACTTAATCAAAACACACTTACACTTGCTCTAAACTATCAGGAAGCTAATTCACACAAAAGGGGCAAAAAAAAAAACCACAACGGAAAAGCTCTGTGTATAACTGCTAGCCCTGATCTGGGAGGGAGTGACAGCAAGAAACAGCCATCCCCACAGCTACCAACAGAAGAGGGATCCCAGACAGCTACTCTTCGAGAACTATCCGCACAGTTATATTCCTGAAACAGGGCTGTTCCGTACCAGGGAAAGCTATGGCAACCGACCACAACCAGCAGATCTGATGACCAACGACCTCCGAAAACCACCAACATGACAGTCAAGGCCTCAGACACATCCTGAGGTGAAAACTGCCTCATAAAACCATCACAGAGTAAGAAAACTCAAGTCCTCAAACCAGACTGAAGGCCTACACCATCCAAAGTCTTCAGTGACGCACTGGCTACAGCAACTGGGAAGAGCCAGCTGTATTTCAAAATCATGTTTATCTCCAGTGGTGAGCCTATTTCCTAGAGATCCAAAGTGTCCAACCTGGCTAGCAGGGAGGGGAAGGTGGGCTGGTGACAGTGCACGGCACCCCAAGGTCAGGAAATCTGATTAAAGTGTCTGTGTTTGAAACTACTGTTTAGTTTCTAATAGTAATTAGTCTGTGTTAAGTTAATATTTGATAGTGTCAGTTTCACACTTTTGAATGTGCCTTTTTATCTCTCATTTTATTCACCTTTGTGTTATTTCCCAGTTTATTACTATTGCCCTTTCATTTCTTGTGATATACTCACCTTTACATTTATTAAATGTAGAAGTTCTTTGCCCTGAAACACCTATTTACTGCCTTCTTCACTTCACATTCCTAAATTAAGTCGTGTCAGAACCAGGGACCTGGTGGGTGATCCAGGCTGCCCGAGAATTCGGGCAGGATTACCGATCTCAGACCAGAACTCCCTACAGGTGCAGAGGAATGCATTGCTGAAAGAAGAGTTGGCAGTGCATTAGGGAGAACCAAGAAAGGGATCTAAAGTCAGGAGAAAAGACTTGCTACTTCCTCACCAGCCACTTGTGCATATAAATACTGGACAGACCAATTTTTCGCATCCTCATTCCATGAGAAGTATTTTTTTGCACTTATTACAATTTTCTGCAGCTTTCTTCGGCTCCTGCCCTGCAGCCTTTACAAAACTAGCTTGTGCAAAACTAGAAAAATGTAGATGTTATTTTAAGCATGGAAACAGCACGGCAGCTCAGTAGTTAGCACTGCTGCCTCACAGTGCCAGGGACTTGGGTTTGATCCCACCCTTGGGCAACTGTGTGGAATTTACATATTCTCCGTGTCTGTGGGTTTCTGCCAGGTGTTCCTGTTTCCTCCCACAATCCAAAGATGTACAGGGTAGGTGGACTGGCCATGCTAAATTGGTCAATTGTGTTCAGCGACATGTAGATTAGGTGTGTTCGACATGGGAAATGCAGGGTTACAGGGAGGGCGGGTCTGGATGGGATGCTCTCCAGAGAGACAGTGTGGACTTGTTGGGCCAAAGGGCCAGTTTCCACACTGCAGGGATTCTACGATTCTATTTACTAAGTTGCATTAATAGAGCAAGTGGTGATAAGGAAAGGTTCTAAATAAAGTTTAAAAGAATAAATAAATAATTAATCCATTAAAACTCTAAGGGTGGCAGGGCAATTGATTCCAAAAGGTGGAATTATCGACACCAGTGTAATACAGGACAAATGAATCTGCAACAAGTATCCTGTGTGTCATTGAGCTGGATGCTGAGCTAGAGACATTCCAAAATAAAAAACACAGGATGTGGACATGCCGGTGTTGGACTAGGGAGGTCAAAGTCAGAAGTGACATGATACCAGATTATAGTCCAACAGGTTTATTTGAAATTACAAGCTTTTGGAACGCTGCTCCTTCGTCATTCGCAGAGGTGCTAGAATCTATGAGGAAGGAGGGTGTAGCAGGTTACTTTAAAAAACAATCACAATTTAATCAGGAAGGGCCAACATCATTTTACAAAAGGAAAATCACATTTATTGATTTGTTTTGATGAAGCACTATCCGCAATGGATACAGAACAGTTACATTTAGATTGATTTCAAAAGCATCTTTAAAAGTGCCATATTAAAAAAAAATGCTGAAGAGCACATGGTGTACGGGGGTTAACATTACCCTGAAGTACTTGTTAGCTAAGAGGCAGACAGCTAGGGTAAATGGAGATAACAAGGTGTGGAGCTGGATGAACACAGCAGGCCAAGCAGCATCATAGGAGCAGAAAAGCTTGACGTTTCGGGCCTAGACACTTCACTAGAAAGGGTCTGTTTCAGGTCATCAAGCTGTCAATAATAGAATGCCACAGAGATTAGGACTAGATGCTCAACTATTTACAATCAATGTCAATAATTGTGATCAGGAACCAACTGTTTGGAAGCTAAGCTAGCTGGTAAACAAGTTATCAAGACAAGGTAGGAAGTCTGCAAAGGGATTCAGACAGGTTTAGTGAGTGGGCTAGGATTTTGCAGTGAAGTATAAAGTGGGAAAATGTGAACTCGCCCATTTTGGCAGAAAGAATAGAAAACCAGCATAATATTTGATTGGAGCAAAATTGCAGAATTCAAAGATACAGGCAGACATAGGTGTCCTGATAATATTCATCACATGAAGTTAGCTTGCAGGTAGACCAAGCGACTAGGCAGCCAAATAGAATTGCTTATTACAATGGGAATGGAATATAAAAATAGGGATGCTTTACATGGCTGTAGTGGACATTGGTGAGACCATATCTGAAATGGTGTGCAGTTCTGGTCTCTATTTGGAAAAAAGTAAAATTACTTGAGAAGGTTCAGTTGACTTCTTTATGGGATAAAAGGCTTATGTTAAGAAGAAAGATTTTAGTGGTTAGGTCCATACCAACGGGGTTTAGAAAAAAGGCAGGCAATCTGATAGAAGCATAGAACATCCCGAGGGGACTGGATACAATGGAGAGCCGGATGGCTTACAGACTCGTTGCAAAATGAAAACTATGGGAAAATATAAAAGTAAGTGATCCTTTAAAGTCCAAGTTGAAATTTTTTTTGTTCCCTCTGAGCGTCATGACTACGTAGAGTTCTCTTTCCCAGCTTATGGTGTATTTAAAATTATTCAAAGCTGAGTTAGATAACTTCTTGATAGATAAGATATTCTGGGGTTGAGAGATGCAGTCAAAAAAAGGTGGAGATGACACCACAACCAGGTCAGCCACGATCTCACTGAATGACGTAGCAGGCCAGGGGCGAATAGCCTACTCCTGCTGCAACATTCTGTGCTCCTACGATTACACGTAATCTGTCCCACAGCACCCATTCCACATCTTCACCAAGGTACCTTACTCGAGTTAGATTGGAGACAAATCAAATGCAGAACTAGGAGGAAAAGAATTAATTAATGGCAGGTTCAACGGTAAGGACAAGTCATATCTGACTGACTTTTTGCGAGAGCGTAAAGTATGGTGGGGTCGGGGCAAGTGCTGTAGTTCTCAAACTCATGGGAAGGATATGACTAATTATTTAAGTTTGTTAATGAAACAAGGAATGAAACAAAATTGCTGGACACATTAATATCGGAAAGTAAAAGTTCTAACAGATTTTTCTCAAATTAGCAGAGTGCCACAGTGATCGGTGTCAATTTTGTCGAAATATAAACGTAGGTAGCTAAAGCCACGAGGGACAAGAATAATCTGATTTGATAGGTTCTGAAATTGGACAGGCATATAGAAAATGTTGAATAAAATCAGGTTTTTTTTTTATGAAGACAACAGAAAGTCAAAATATATTGGAGTGTAATAGTGGAACACTGGGATACTTTCCCTGCGCATTCTTTCTAATGATCTTGATTATTTCAAGTTGTCCCCGCCTTGGTTCTTCCATCCCTTTTAGGTCTTTTTATACTACTTTTCAGTCGCATTTGATGTCTTGTATCTGTCTTCACAGACGCAAATACTTGCTCAAAGTTTCTGCCATTTCTTTATTTTTCATTGTTAATTCCCCAGTCTCATCCTTATGGGCTCACTATTGCAAATCTCTCTTTTTCTGTAATGGAGGAAGCTTTTATCGTAGGTTTAATATCGCTTGCTAATTTTCCGATATTGCATTCCAGAAACCAAACTTTTGCAGACCTCCATCCAAGTGCCCTTTCTTTCTCATTTATCTAGTTGTTCAACCACCATCCTACCAAAGCCAAGGTGAATTCAATCCTCACAATTCATCCCTAAACATAAACACAATATTAGTAGAAATCTCAATGACGAGAAGTAGGAACCATAACTAAAGTGT
The DNA here is from genome assembly GCA_024137785.1 of Ginglymostoma cirratum. Lineage (NCBI taxonomy): Eukaryota > Metazoa > Chordata > Chondrichthyes > Orectolobiformes > Ginglymostomatidae > Ginglymostoma > Ginglymostoma cirratum. The sequence goes on from JAHRHZ010000009.1 coordinate 6,239,254, forward strand.
GGTACTCGTGGTGGCAGTATAGAGATGGATGAAACTAATATTCAAAATTTTCTGGCATTACTAATGATCAAATATAACTCTCATTACAAACTTTACAATGGGCTCCTGACAAAAGACTGCAAAAAGATAAGTATTACTATGCAAAGATACAATTATTTGCAAACAAATACAGTAAGATGTCACTTAAAGTTTTGATTGTGTTCCTGGATATCATGAATTTTTTTGCTGACTTATAGCTTAGCATTGGAGGCTTTTTTGCTGAGCAAAGAAAAAGTAAATACTGTATCACATGCAAAACTGTACATTCCCAGATAAAATAGCTTCAAAATAAAATGCATCACTATACAAAAGAAATACAATTGGCAAGGCTGACAAGCAAGTTCAGCAGCCAGACAAGCAGCAATTGGAAGTGCCACTGGAAGGTTCGAGCACAGGGCAGGCCATAGAGCAGGAGGTATGTGGCTAACAATCTTAAGTAAAACTGTCAATCGTAAATGGATACATTGATACAACTTCAGTAACATTAACTCATCAAATGACATTTCACCTTATGCAGGAACTTACTGTACAAAAATAACATTTCCCTAATCCAAGTTAAAATTCAGTTTCCAACCTACAAAAGGAATTATGAACACTCACCATCTAATTCCTGCCCTCTTGTAAAGGACTCCATTGATGACTGATACATTTTTAAGTGATACTCTGCAATTCTAAAAGAGAAGCAATGTATTAAAACAGCTTTTAATGAAAAGTATTAGGTCTACATAATCCATGCTAAAACTTTACTGTTTTGCTAATTATTACAAAATAAATGCAAAGTTCAGAAACACTAAAATCTCCTGTCACAATTTCATTTCCTGTCCAATTATAAACTTCTGTTACAATAGAAAGAGTAAAATGTAATTACATGTCCCATTGCCTGTCAGAAACTTGACAGAATTGCAAAATACAGAGGTTAGATATTATTAATAATACTGTGCTGGGAAATTCCTTTCATATAGTCAAAACATTTTCAAAGGATATATATCTTTCTGTTCAGTTGTCCATTAGTCATCTACTCACAGCCTGTTAACTATCTACAAGACACAGGCCAGACATGTGAGGGAATGCTCCCCACTTGCCCGGATGACAGCAGCTCCAACAGCATTCAAGTTGACACAGAGGACAAGGACATCGCTTGACTGGTACCGCATTCACAAACATTCAATCCCATCACCACTGGCACACATCAGCAGTGCGTATCATCTACACAGTACACTGCAGAAATTCAAAGTTCTTAAACAGCACCACCACCAAGGAGGACCAGGATAGCAAGTACATGGGCATACCAGGCTCCCCTCAAAGAGGGTCGCCATCACTGCTTTGAAATATATCGCCATTCCTTTCGTGTTCCTGGGTCAAAATCTTGGAACCTCCTCCCTAACAGCATCTACAGCAGTTCAGGGTGGCAGCTCACGATCACCTGCTTGATGGCAACTAGGATGGGCAATAATTACTAATTCAGCCAGCAATCACAGAATCCCTGCAGTGTGGAAGAACATAAGAACTAGCAGGAGTAGGAGTAGGCCTTCCGGCCCTTCGAGCCTGCTCCGCCATTCAACAAGATCATGGCTGATCTTTTCGTGGACTCAGATCCACTCACCCACGCTCTCACCGTATCCCTTAATTCCTTTATTGTTCAAAAAAAAAAATCTACCTTAGCTTTAAAAACATTTACTGAAGTAGCGTCAACTACTTCACTTGGCAAGGAATTCCATAGATTAACAACCCTCTGGGTGAAGAAGTTCCTTCTCAATTCAGTTCTAAATCTGCTCCCTCTAATCTTGAGGCTATGCCCTCCTGTCCTAGCTTCAGCTGCCAGTGGAAACATCCTCTCTACTTCTATCTTATCTATTCCCTTATAGAAGCAGGCCATTCAACCCTTCCAAACAACATCCTGCCCAGACCCATCCCATCCTTGTAACCCTACATTTCCCTTGGATAATCCACCTAGCCTACACATCCCTGGCCACTATGGTAATTTAGCATGGCCAATCCACTTAACTTGCACACCTTTGGACTGTGGGAGGAAACCCACACAGACACGAGGAGAATGTGCTAACTGCTAAGAGACAGTCGCCAGAGGGTGGCATTAAATCTGGATCAGTGGCAATGGGAGACAGCAGTGCTAACCACTGAGCCACTTCATGTCCTCATCCCACAGATGAATGAAAACTGACAACTGCTGGCTCTACTTTGAGTTCAATAATAGGTCGTTCATTGTTCACTTTTTTGCATCTCTCCCTTTGGTTACCTTTTCACTGTAAATAACTCAAAAGTTTCAGAAAACCTTTCTTTCAATTCTCAGCTCGATGTGTCCAATCATCTCATTATCAATAGTTTAATTAGTGCAAGTGGAAGTTATGATTTAAAGCATATGAATTATGAAACTAGACTTTGGAACTACTATAGATAACCATTGTACAAGGCACTGGTGAGAACACAATTTAAATACCCTATGTAGTTTTGATCTCTATTTTAAGGAGGACTGTAAATGCATTGGAAGTGTTTCAGAGGAGGTTTATCATAATGACAGCTGAAGTGATCAGGATGACTTAGGAGAATGGGTTGTCAAGATGGGCTCATTTCTACCGGAGTTTAGAAAAAGGGGTGACTTGATTGAAGTGTTTAAGATCCTGAACGGTCTCGATAAGGTAAATGTGGAAGTTTTCTTGTGTGTCAGTTCAAAACTAAGAATTGCCTTTTTAAGACAAGATAAAAAAAAGAGTTTCTGTAGGACATCTGTGCAAATTTGGAACAGTTTCAGAAGTATAGGAGGAGTCATTCACCTCCCTTGCACTGTGAATAAGTTGAATGTTTTCCAACCGTCTCTACCCTAGCTATTTGTTCAATGTTTCCAAATCTGCAAACTCATGTTAGGAACATGTAGAATGAAAGACATTAGTTTGACAATGTGGAAGTCACTTTATCAAACCTGGTCTTGAGAGTTTAAATGTTTGATAACAGTAATTGGAAAAAGGTCACATTAATTTAATCAAGCATTAATGAATGCTATCGCCTACTCTTCAAATTGTTTCTCTCAAATCCCCTTTAACAGATCTAAATACTTAAAAAATGCAAAGAAAAATGAATTTAAAATTCATGAAGATTTTAACAAAGCAAAAAATTGTTACATAGGATACATATTAATTATAAATCAATGTGCTTGCACCGTTGTTTCCCAAGGCTTGGCTTTTTCTAACGAGCTTTATAGTTTTTTTTCCCACTCCCCTCGCTACAGGTTGGACACACCATAAAATCTGGTTGTCAGGAAATTGGAATTGACCAAAAGACGACAGACATTCTTGATAATGGTATAACCTGTTTCTGTACTATACTCTGGCACTATATAGGATGCAAGTTCAAAATCCAGGAAAATCCAAGTCTAGCATAGTGTCACACACAAAAGTCTGGATTCTGGACAACTTCAGATTTATTGTGGAAGTTTAAATTGCAACAATTTCTTTCTCGCGGAAACAGTCAAATTCTGGGTCAAAACAGCATGAGTGGGAGAAACACAGCAGGTCAGGCAGCAGAGGAGCAGGAAAGTCAACATTTCGGGTCACCAACCAAATCAAGACTTCCTTGCTCCTGTGATACTGCCTAACATTGCTGTGTTCCTCCAGTTCACACTACATCAACTCTGACTTCTAGCACCTGCAGTTCTTGCTATCTCCTTGTCACAATTCTGGATTGTTCGATCAAATATGCTGATTGACTTTTCTAAGTACTCATGAGATATAGAAATCCTGAGCATGAAATCACCACTACTTTTATTTCATTAAGAAAACAAAGGCACAGAGTTCACGCTTACAGCTTACTGCACCTGAATACAAGGCAGATACAACACAGAACTGTACAACATAGGAATGGGCCCACGATGTTGCATCAAACGTGACGCCAAATTAAACTAATGCCTTCTGCCTGCCCTCGGTCCATATCCCTCCATTCCTTGCATATTCACATACTTACCTAAAAGTGTCAAATGCCCCTATCGTAACAGCAAAAATCACAAATAGGCAATAAAGATACTCACCCTTTTCTGAGATATGCTAAAGCACAGTTGGGTTTCAATTTGAGGGCTTTGTTGGCATCTTCCACGACCTCTATAGAGCAAGAGAGCAATATCAATCAAATTAAAAACATGTTTTACATTTTGGAATTGATTTCATTGACTAAACCCATCATTTAATCAGTTAGCAACTTCACTAATATCCTTGGGCATAAAGTTGCATAAGAGATGGCATTTATTCAGAAGTCAACTTGTTCCATATTCATCTTCTTCTAACTACAGTCCTTTCAAAATTCCTACACTTTAAGACTGTTCATAAAGGCAATAGTCTAATGGTTTAAAATGAGTTTGGTACATTATGATAACATCAAAAGCAAGACATGCAACCATCAGACCAGAAACTTCAAATAAATTAGCAGGACATTTTTAAATGAGTATTCCAGATAACTAAACAAACCAAGTACGGAATCCCTCACAAAGAATGAACTTATTTCTTTCATGGGATGCCGGTGTCACTCGAAAGGCCTGGATTTGTTGCCCATCCTTAATGCTGTTGAAGTAGCCTGCTAGGCCATTTCAGAGGGAAACTATGTTGCCGTAGATTTGGAGTAACTCATAGGCCAAACCAGGTAAGGACAGCAAACTGACTTCTCCAAAGGACAGGAGTGAACCAGACAAGGCTTTTTTTGATGATCAATGCTAAGTTATCATGGTCACTATTACCAAGTCTAGGTTTATTAAATTACCTCAAATTCCTCGAGCTGCCTTCACGAGGCACGGTCATCTCCCTGACAGATATCCCCAACGCACTTCATTCCGGTTTTGTCACAAATCAGATGTTACTGGATAGGATTTGAGGACCGCTTGGCCTAATTTACTTTGGGAAATGTCAAGACAAATAGACAAAAAACCTTCATACGAAAAATGATCAGAAACTGAAGGTTAAATCAAATGGCAATTTTAAACCAGGAAGACTGGTAAAGATGAAGATGTAGGGACTCTGACAGCCCAGCAGCACCAATCATTGGGCAAAAGTAAAGCCGGATAAACGTTCAACCACTGAGGTTTCAGATGTCCTAAGGGAAAACTTTGGGTAGGGTACAAGATACAGGAACAGCCTGAGGAATATGTCTCCAAGACAAAATTGTCAGGCTTGAAAGGAACTGAAATAGTAAGAAGTTTGAAAAGGTAAACCACATTTCTGGAGAAGTGAAAGGTCAGGAGCAAGGGAACATGTGACTGGAAATGCTAGAGCAAACAGCACAGGAGAGACAGAAACAAGGTATAAGATGCAGGTGCCTCTGGTTAGGCCAACATTTAGTGACCATTCTAATTGGCCTACATTAGGTGGTGGTTAGGTGCCTTCCTGAACCGTTTCAGCAATTCCCACAGTTCTGTCATGAAGGTAGCTCCAGGGTTTTAACTCAGCAACAATTAAGAAACAATAATACTGTTCAAACCTATGCATCACCCAGCCTTGTTCCTCTAGAAATTAGAGGTTGCAGGTCTGGAAGTTGTCGAAGGTGCCTTGCGGAATTCTCACAGTGCGTCTTTTAGATGGCACACAATGCTACCACTCTGCATTGTGGAGAAAAGAGTGAATGCTGAAAGTAATGGTTGGGGAGCAAATCAAGCTGCTTGCTGTGTACAGGATGGCGTCAAGCTTTGAGTGTTGTTGCAGCTACAATCATCCAGGAAAGGGGAGAACATCCCACCATGGTCTTGGCTCATGCCCCATTTTGTGGGCAGGAAATGGAGAAACAAGGAGCCAATAACCCACTGCAGTATTCCTCGTCTTTGACCCGTTCTTGTGATTAGATTTTATATGACTGCTCTTTCTGGTCAATGATAACCCAGAGAATGTTGATATGAAGGATTCAGCAATGGTAATGCCACTGAATGTCAAGGGTCAATGGTTAGATTCTCTGTTCTGAAATGGTCATTGCCTGGCATTTCTGCATCAGAAATGTTACTTGCCATTTATCAGCCAAAGCCTAGATGTTTCTCAGGTCTTCCTATGCATTTCTGGCATCACTGATGTCACAAAATGCAAACATTGTGCAATCGACAGTGACAATCCTCATTACTGACATGATAGAGGGAAGATCACTTATGAACCACCTAAAGAAAATTGGGCCTGGGACACTAGTCTAAGGAAGCCCTGCAGAGATGTCCTGGTATTGAGAATAATTGGCCTGTGGCAAAACCACAACCATTTTCTGGTGTGTTAGATAGATCTTCAACCAGTGAGGACTGGTCCCAACCAGACCAACGCCTCACCCTATGCCAATTATCCCGAATGGGGTTTTACCCCATGGCTAAACCACCTAACCTGCCTATTCGCAAGATTCTGGGAGGAAACCAGAGCACCCAGTGGAAGACCGTGCAAATACCACACAGTCATCCAAGGCTGGAATCAAACACAGACCCTGATGCTGAGGCAGCAGTGCTAACCACTGTGCCAGCGTAAATGCTGTTCCAGTTGACATGATCCACCACACCCTATTATAAGTCCCAGCTTTAAAGTCTATAACCTTTTGCTGAAGAAAATTCCAAACTTCTAACTGTTGTTGCGAGAAGTAGTATTGTGTCATTTCACTCCTAAAATGTCTGGAGTGGATTTTCAGACCATGGCCTCAATGCTAGAATCTACTTCTCGCGGAGACAGTTGCTTTCTATCTACCTTGCCCATTCCCCTCAATATTTTGAGAGCTTTGATCAAATCACCCTATAGCTTTCTAAACTCCAGGGCGTACAATACTAGTTTGCCAGACCTCTATTCAATTTAACTCTCGAATCTAGATATCATTCTGGTAAAGCTATGTTACACACTCTCTAAGACCAATATATCCATCCTAAGGTGTGGTGCAGAGAACTGCTCGCATCACTCTTTTCTGTCTCTTTAGGCTAATGTGTCAAACTGTCACTGCCCTTTAAATATTTGACTCAAATATTTCTGCCACCCCAAATGTCTTTTGCATGTCCGTAGAAGTATCAGTTGCATTAACTTCTTCAAACTTCACTATGATAACATTAAAGAACTCAATTAAGCTTGCATAAAACAATTTACTTTTAATAACCTCATGACTGCAACTTAAATCCTCAAAGTGACAAGTCTTTTCCAGGTTTGTGGCCCTCAGAAGTTTCCTCATCACTGATGTGAGGCTGACTGCTTGTTTTAATTGCACAGAGAGCAACCTAAGGAGACAGTTTTCCTGCTTGCACTTCTCTATGCATAACAGGAAAAGAAGTAGAATCCCAAGATATCAAGTCTCCATTCACTTTACGTTGCTCTAAATCTGAGCTTTCACAGAAAAAAAGGGTGGAATGTCTGGTCATAAACTAGGACAAAAATATTCATAGCAACGAAGCAGGATTCAGTAAGACAGTGTTTTAATTTGATCACCTGTAACAAATAGTGGTAAAACCCTACATTCATTAGAATTACCAACTGAAAAATCAAAGACGGTCAGGATGCAAACACACAGAACCTAAGACAAATACAGTCTTTTTTAATTCCTAAAGACATTTTTGCCAAAGCTCTGGCGAGAAGAATACAATCAAAACTCTACAACGCTATTAAACTCACCTTTGTAATTCTTAAGCAATATGTGCGCATAGGCTCTTTGACAGTAATATTCTGCTTTGTCCAAATCCTGTTCTACTGCAGCAGTGAGCTCCTGGAAGAATAAAGCAAAGTATGGGTCATAAACAGTGTAACTTAGCAACCTCACCGAAACAATACTGCAAAGGGCTCAATTCTAAAATGATACATTCTAACTTTGAATACAAAAAAAGTATTCACACAAAACTGTGTGGTTCAGAAAAATGATTAATAATGGCCAATGTTATTTCTGTTAACATTCATAGGCAAAATTAATTTTCCGTTTCCCAAGTTAACATTTGACACCAACTGATTTGTTATTACAATAGCTGTGGGCACTGCAGATATACAGATTACAGCAGCAACTGCTTAAAACACATCCAAATTTCCAGGAAGACTTTCAAAGTCATGAAATAAAACATAACCCGACCAACAGGTTTCTTTAAAAAAAGTGCTGCATGCCTTGTATTTTAAAAAAACACTAATTTGTATATCCTTCATCACGTTTTATAATAACGTCAACATTCCTTTGAACAACAAATGCAAAGTTTCTTTAAATGTGTTTTAAAAACACGTTCTCACTATTTCGCAATAGTTACATGAAAGATGATTAATACACAATGGTCTTTTGATTCCACAACAGAAACAGAAACTCCCCAATCAGAATGTGTACAATAATGATTTGCATTGTTCTGCCATGATAAACAGACTCAAATAACAAGGGAGACTGCAAACAGTTTGCAGGAATTTAAATATTACCAGGTTCTGGATGAGGGGGAACTCAGTCTGGTACAGGATCTAGCCTTAAACTTTAAACGAACTGAAGAACTACTTTAGATGAAGTTTATGGAGAAGGCATGGATGTTCACCAAAAGAGTTAAGGTTTCATGAATGTACAAGATATTAAATGATGGAGAAGTAAAACACACTCTGAAAAGCTGAGTACACGTGACCAAATATTCTGGTTCTACGTGATCGTGCACTCAGGATGGAGTGCACTCAGCAAGTTTAGTCAAAGCCAGATTTCCTCAAATGCCGTAATGTCCATTTAATAGTGTCAATGCTCTACAGATTTTCTAAACTGGATGTTCCGTCAACCTTAAATTCCATCCTACTGCAATAACAAATGAAAAAGCCTATCCTATCCGTATAATTTACCAGAATCCTAAAATCTACCTTGTACCATCTACCTAGCCATAGATCAACATATCTACTCTGCATCTTTAAAAAGGCATCATCTGCTAAATCTTCCTTTTCCTCACTCTTACCATTTCTTTTCCTTTAACTCATTATTCTTTCTAGTTGTAGACGATGTGGCCAGCATGCAAGGTGCTTTATGAACCTATCGCGTTGCACATATTGCAGAGTAGCCATAGTTCAGAAAGAAAATGAAATAAATGAAGCAAATCCTCACTTCAATTCAAACATTAAGTTCTGATGAAAGATTACTGACCCGAAACACTTTTTGTCTAACTAGAGATGCTGCCAGACCTGCAGAGAATTTCCAACATTCTTTGTTCCCATTTCATATTTTCAGCATTTGCGTCTGTAATTACTTAATCGTGGTTTTTCACCCTTATGGTACATAGGAACTCCCCTATTACACAAGTTCTACACAATGATTGATATTGAGCCTATTAATAGAACAAATAAGATAGATACCATTTCTGAAGAAGGGTGTAGACCCGAAACGTCAGCTTTCCTGCTCCTCTGATGCTGCTTAGCCTGCTGTGTTCATCCAGCTCTACACCTTGTTATCTTAGATACCATGTGGTTTGCCTAAAGTTAAATTACTTCAAAAAGAGGTCAATCCCGTTCTCTATTCACTTTTCCACCTTAATTATCTTGAGTCATGCAACATGATTCCCCTAGGTGCTAGTGCATGCAGACTTCATGACAAATACTAATAATAAACTTTGTCCAATTGATATAGCTACGCTGGTTAATTTTCATTAACAAGTTGGTAAGTTGAACTTCATCAATGTATTTGTAAAAACAGATATTCCCCACCAGGGAGACTAGCATAGTAATGACTGAAAACATGCAACTAATTCCAACACACTGGAACACAAGTGTTTCTGATTATTAATACTTGCAAGCATAGCAAGTCGGCTCCAAAACGTTAAGGACATTTTTGACTGCTTCAAAAGATTACACTGGTGACAAAAACACAAACCCAAAATATCAGCAGAAACAAAAGAGCAGCAAAGACTTTACAACTTTACCCCTACCCTTTTTGCCTTTGAATCAATTATCTCAGACTTACTTGGCAACATGCAACAGGGTGAAGGGGATCTTCTAAAAGTCAAATATTCATCACATAACAGTGATTAACAAACATTAATTTAATCTGTAACTGCAGTAAAACAGATTTATAGTGTATATTGTAAATGTAGATACAGAGCTGAAAATTGGAAAACAGAATGTATGACTTTGTATTTGACTTGACTTAGTGGGAGCAACATTGCATCAGAAACAGAAGGTCATAAGTTCATAATTCAGAGACTTAAGCACATAATTTAGACAAACACACAAGTGCTGAGGGAATGCTGCACTGATGGTGGTATCATCTAAACAAAGCTACCTGACATCAAGTGGGCAAAGATTAAATGGGACTCACTCATTTAGGCGCGTGGAGGAGCGTACGCCACCTTCTGACATGCACCTTATAGTTGGTGCATTGGATTAAGGAATAAGGAAGAGAATTATTTGCTACACATTTCCCAGCCTCTAACTCATTCTTCTCAACACAGTATTGAAACAGCTATTTTTACTCAGTTTTTAAACAGTGTTCGTGTCAGAATGTTTATGGTGGGAGATTCAGCAACAGTAATGTCATTTTACGTCCGGAAGAGATAGTTAGACTCTCTCTTGTTGGGAATGGTCATTTGCCTGGTGCTTGTTTGCTGAAAACTTTACATGCGATTTATAAGTCTAAGCTTCAACGTTGTCCAAGTCTTTCCACAAAGAACAATTCTAAATGAACGCAAAAAGAAAAAATTAACAAACTGTTTGACCTCTCCCCTTATGCTAAAGGGAAGACCAGTGGTAAAACAACTGAGGATGGTCACAACCAGGACACTATCCTGCAGAACTTCTATACCAATGTATACAATCAAGATCCACTTCCGACAGCAGTTTCTTTAGTACTAGGTAGGGCTTCAACTAGTGGGGAATTCTCCTCCCTACCCCTCCTATTGACTCCAGTTCTGTTGAAGACCTTGATGCCGCACATAGTCAAATGCTGCCTTGCTATCAAGGACAGTCACTCATCTCTGGAGTTCAGCTTGGTTATCCAGATTGGGACCAAAGTAATGGAGACGTCAGGAATGGCTGGTCCTTGTGGAACCTAAACTGAACACGTTATTGCTATCAAGCAGCACTTGATGTTGACAACATCATCGCTTTGCTGACAATCAAGGGTAGACAAACAAGACTGTACATGCCCAAGTGGGATTTGTTCTTTTTTCAGACAAGTTATATCCAGGCAATTTTCCACATCGTAGAATAGATTCCAGTGCTGTAGCCATGCTGGAACAGTTTGACAAGGGACACAGCTAGTACAAAAGCACATGTCTACATTACTAACACCTGTTGGCATGGTAGCTCAGTGGTTAGCACTGCTGTCTCACAGTGCCCAGATTCAATTCCACCCTTGGGCGACTGTCTGTGTGGAGTTTGCACATTCTCGCCGTGCGCGCGTGGGTTTCCTCCAACAGTCCAAAGATCTGCAGGTTAGATGGACGGGCCATGCTAAATTGCCCTCGTCTTCAGGGATGTGTAGCTTAGGTGGATTCAAGGGGGATTGGTTTAGGTGGGATGCTCCAAGTGTTGGTATGGACTTACTGGGCCGAAGGGCCTGTTTCCACACTGTAGGGATTCTATGTTGAAACTGTTGTCAGAGCCCATAGTTTTTCACACTATTCAGCACCTCAGCCATTTCTTGATGTCACAGTGAATCTAACAGGCTGGAAACTGGTACCTGTGATGCCGAATTCCTGAAGGAGTGCTAAAAGTGATCTACTCAGCAGTTCTACGTGAAGATACAAATACTTTAAGCCTTGTCATTGGTACTGACACGCTCAGTTCCCCCAATATTGAAGTTGAGAATACTTGTAAAGCCACCTCATCTGTTTATTATATTATTGTCCACCACCATTCAGAACTGATGGGACAGTACAGCTTTGAATTAATCTTTTAGCAGTAAAATAATATCTGTAACATGATACTTCTACTGCTTTATACGCAAGTATTTATAAACTGAGGTGTTAACCTGGGGAAGGTTCAATTCTTGGAATGGCTATGCCTATTCCTAGCATGCCCTCCTCAACCCTCTGAATCAGAGTGTACATCTGGCTTGAGGTGGAGCAATGGATGCATGCAGTTGCATATTATGTTTGAGTACAAACCTGCTGGTGTTAATGGCCCACAGCACCTCATGGACACCCAGCTGTTAAATCAGTCTCATGTCATATGTTGGTGCTGCCACACAATACCACGGACTTTAAAAATTTTCGTGTTTTGCAACATGGCGGAGATGCATCTCTCGCAGGCAGCGATGACAAAAATCAAGTAGGTTCTTCCTTCTTGCTACTGCCTCCTGCAAACGAGTCTAGCAGCAACTATGTCCTTAAGAAGCCTGCCAGTTTGATTAATAGTGGTGTAATATAATCCATCACTTATGAGACTGCATTCTTTGAAATCCTCATTAACAGTGGCTTCGAAAGATGGCAAACTTTAAGATGTACATACCGTACACACTTTGTCTGAACTACCACTAAGCAAAGATTGGACTTGCAGTGATCAAAAACATAGGTAGTGTAGGTGAGTATATTTGCAAAACACATACATGCAAGCAGCAGGAATTTACTGTACATTTGAGTCACTTTGGCAGTGGACATTGAATCCCCACCCTGAGTATATTCCAAGCCCATGCCACCCTCAGTGCTTCTACTGATTATTGTCTGACATGGACACATACTGCTCTATCAACTTTGGATGGGTGGGAGGGCAGGAAAGGTGACAATCAGCAGGTTTCCTTGTTCATACTTGACTTGGTGCCATGTGACCTTATGTGATCTAGTGCCATGATGAGTACTCTTAAGGTAGGTCTGTTCTAGCTGTATACCACTGTGCTGTCAGTTGCAGTGGATCTGCCTTGGTTGTGGGACAGACATACCCAGGGATGTTGACTATGGTGCCTTGCACAGCTTTTCCAATTGTGGGACAAACCTCCAGATATTAGAAGGACTTTGCATTATCATCAGAAGAAACTACATCCTGTAGTTTCTAGTGCCTAGATAATGCTGAGAGGGCAATAAAACTCAAACACAAAGAGTGGGTTTGCAATTACATGAAGGCCAGGTTAGGCAAGTACAGCAGCTTTCAGTCCCTAAAGGACATCAATGAAATGGTGGATTTTTAATATAATTGTTTCAAGATAACTATTACAGGGATTACTTTTAATTCCAGGTTTATGAAGAAAATATAAATTCCTTTAGCTGCCTGGTGGGATTTGACCCTTAGCCTCTGAATTTTAATTACAACTCTCGTGACATTACCATTATGCCAGAACAGGACAGCTAGGGTCCCTGTGTGGCCCACGCTATCACTGGTGTTTTAGTACAAACTCCTTACACATTTCTGGAGAGATACAGATAATACTACACGTTATGGAAGTGTGCCCTTTCTGTATGTCAAGTAGTGGACTAACCATCATTAATACAACAGGTTTGGCTATTCCTCAGCTCCAGGTTTCATTAAATACAAAGCCATCACCTCCCACCACACTCTTTCTTCTCATTTGGAGTTTTTTGCTGCCACTTTCCTTTCTATTCCATTTGTTTTGATTTGGTTGACAAGCCAGTGATGTGAAACTTTATCAAACACCTTTCAGAAGTGTATGTACGCATCAAGTGCATCATCCACTTTCTTCATTAATTCTCTCTGATACCAGTTACTTAAACAATTTTCCTAAAGAAATCTATACTGACTTTCCTTAATCAATCCACATTTCTCCAAGTAATTGTTAAGTTGGAAGCAGTAAGCCTTTTCACAAGAGATAAACTGACTGGACTGAAGTTTCTGGGATTATCTTTTCAATCAGTTTTGAACATCAGCAATTCTTCAATCTCATGGCATCCATGGTAGTCAGCAATTTCCATGCATCCTCCCCTCAGCAGCTAATCAACTTCAAATTCAGCAAGCCTTCCTAATATCTCAAGCTGATCCAGAGATATTATAAAGCAGAATGACATCAAGTCATAAGGAGATGCACTGTGCATGCAGGTAGATAAAAGCTTGATCCGAGAGTTAGGTTCTGAACCAACTGTCTTAAAATGGAAAGCAAGGTGGAAAGGCAGAGCCGAGGTCAAAGCAAAACATTGTGGATGGCGGAAATCGTTAATGAAAACAGAAAATGCTAGAATAACTCTGCGAGTCTGGCAACATCTGTGGAGAGAGAGAGAGAAAGAGTTACTGTGTTGGGTCCAAAGACTCCAAGTTCTGAACAAGTCTGAACTGAAAACATTAACTCAGTTTCTCTCTACACAGATGCTGCTGGACCAGCTTAGGTTCTCTTGCACTTTCCAGTTTTATTCCAGAGTTTAGGTTCTGGACAACAGTCAAGATTTCTTTGGTCTTGCAAAGATAATTGACTTGAAACATTTTTCCTCAGGTCCTCTCTGAAATTGAGTTTCTACAGCATTTTTTGCTCTTATTTCAGATCTTCAGCACCTGCAAGATTTTCTTTTGTATTAATCCTTAAATTAACATTACTTCTCTTTGAGAAACCTCTAACTTAATTTCTACCTTGCTCTTCCATATTGTTCGATTTCTACTTCCGTATTCATATTTGATCAGATAGCTAACAAATCCTCCAGCCACAATGACTTCTTCAGTAATTACCTCCAAATTCACATTATTCTTCACCGATTCCAATTTAATTTCCCAGACAAGATATCCAGAATTCTGAACTGTCATCCTTGCCGCATGCACAGACCTGCTTTTAATTCCATGTACTATTGCATGCAATCAATCTCTCATAAACATTCACTCATCCCATCGCAAAAGCTAAAAAGGGGGCATTAACAATTACAGCCTTAAAATTGGATAAATCCCCAGTCCAAACAAGAAGTATCCTAGAATGCTATGAGAGGCAAGGGAAGATATTGCAAAACTGCCGATATTTTCAAATCTTCTGTGGCTGCAGAAGTAGCAGAGGGCTGGAAGACTGACAGCATGGTACCATTAATTCAAGAAGGTTAAGTAAAAACAGGTTACTGTAGACCAGCGAGTCTATCGGTGGAGTGAAAACTTCTGGAAAACATTGAGGTCGTCTCAACACAGACTGGATTGATCAAATCAGAAAGTCAGGATGGCTGTCAGGAGAACACGTCAAACAAACTTGATTGAATTTTGAGACTGCTTAGGTGTGTGGATGAGGGTTGAATAACAATTCAAGAAAACAGCCACCTTCTCCCAGGTAATTAAGAGTGACAAGACCGTAGATGCTAACGTAGCCAGCAATGCCCACATCCCATGAATTAATAAAAGTAAACCTTCCCAAAAGTTGAAAACTTTATGAATGGCAAAGTAAACAAAGAAAAGAACAGAAGAACCAGGAGTAGGCCATCTGGCCCTTTGAGCTTGCTCCGCCATTCAATAAGTTCATGGCTGATCTTTCCTTGGCCTCTGTTCCATTAACCCACCCTCTCACCAGAACCCTTCATTCCTTTACTATTCAAAAAAAACTACCTCATTTTTAAAAATATTCAATGAGGAAGCCTCGATTATTTCACTGGGCAGGGAATTCCACAGATTCACAACCCTTTGGATGAAGAAGTTCCTCCTCAATTCAGAACTAAATCTGCTCCCCCTAATTTTGAGGCTTTGCCCTCTTGTTCTAGTTTCTCCCACCAGTGGAAACAACCTCCCTGATTCTATCTTATCTACTCCCTTCATAAATTTTATGTGTTTCTATAAGATCCCCTATTATACTTCTAAATTCCAATAAATATAATCCCAGTATATTCAGCCTCTCCTCATAAGCCAACCCTTTCATTCCTGAAAACAACCTACTAAATCTACTCTGCACCCTATCCACTGTGAATACATCTCTTCTCAAGTAAGGAGACCAAAACTGTACACAGTACTCCAGGTGTGGCCTCACCAGCACCCTATACAGCTGCAGCATAACCTCCCTGCTTTTAAACTCAGTGCCTCCAGCAATGAAGAACAAAGTTACATTTCCCTTCTTAACTATCTGCTTTATCCTTTTTTGTTTTATACATTTATAGAAACTTTTGTTATCTGTTTTTATATTCTGAGATAGATTTATGAAACTAAACTACCTTACTTTTCTTTATAGCCTTTTGTGGCTTTCTGTTGACCTTTAAAGTTTTCCCAGTCTTCTAGTTGCGCACTGGTCTTTTCCCCTTTGTATGCCTCGTCTTTCATTTTGATAGCCTCCCTCGTTTCCTCAGACATCCGTGGCTGACTACCACTTTTCCTACAGTCTTTCCTTTTCATTGGCATATATGTTTGCTAAGCACTTTGAAAAATTGCATGCAAAGTCCTCCACTGCTGCTCAACTGTCCCACCATAGAGCCTTTACTTCCAGTCTACTTGAGCCAACTCCTCCCTCATCCTATTGTGGTCTCCTACGTTTAAGGACAAGACTTTGGCATTGAATTTTACGTTCTCACTTTCCATCTGTACTCTAAATTCAACCATACCGTGATTGCTCCTTCCAAGAGGATCACTATGAGATCATTAATTATCCATGCCTCATTACACAGGACCAGATCTAGGATAGCTCCCTCCCTTGTTGGTTCCATTACATATCGTTCAAGAAAGCTATCGTGGATACATTCAATGAACGCCTTCTCAAGGTTGCCTTGATCAACTCGGTTCGACCAATCAACATGTAGATTAAAATGCGCCACGATAATTACTGTACCATTTTTACAGGCATTAGTTATTTCTTTGTTTATTGCCCATCCTAATGTGGTTATTATTTGGTGGCCTACAGTCTACACCTATCAGTAACTTTTTCTTAGAATTTCTAATTTACAATATCCTTTTATTGTCCTGTGGATTCCATTGTAGAAGTACAGTGAAAACCTTCACAGTGTCTGCGTTATGACGACATCTTAGGTACAAGTACCTAGATGCAATTCTTGGATACAGCAGAGGAATAAAACTAGTTGCATTATTTCAAGTTAAAAATAACAAAGTATTAAAAGGTTAACATTACAGTAATGTAGGAAATTTTAAACAGACCTTACAGTGCAGCAGGTCAGCATAAGGCACATGGTCCAACCACCTGTGTCACACCCCAGTCCAACAGCTACCCCCATTCCCCTCCAAACCGGCACTCAGCTGCTCTAAGGTAAGTGGCAGGATTACCCCCTCGCACTGGTCTCTGTCCAGGACTAGTTGCCCATGCGCTGCTGCAAGGCTAATGGATTCAGCCCTATTCTCCATAGAACCTAGATCTCTCATTACTGCCCTGATATCGCCCTTAAAAATCAGAGTAATACCACCTCCCTCATGTTCCTGTCTGTCCTTCCAAATAGTCGGATGCCCCTGGATATTTAATTTCCAGTCGTGACCACCTTGCAACCACGCCTCAATAATATCTACTAAATCATACTCATTTGCAATAATTTGTGCCGTTAACTCATCTACCTTGTTTTGAGCAGTACAAACATTTAGGTAAAGTACCTTTATGCTGGTTTTTATACCTCCTTTTTAAAATTCTAACATCTCCATTAATATCTCGAGTTTTCCTTCCTCCTAACTTTCTTCATAGTCCTCAATGTAGTTAAACCCTCCTACATAAAATTTTAACCTGCTTGTTTCCTTTTCTATTTACCATTATGCATCCTGCATTTTCCCCTTACCATCCAACTTCACTAGATTAAAGCCCCAATGACCACCCCGTTTATCGTTTTTGCTAGAACAATGGTTCCCGATCGGTTCGAGTGGAGACCATCCCAGAAGTACAGATCCCACCTGTTCAAAAACTGACACCAATGCTCAATGAAATGGAACCCCTCTTTCCCACACCACTCCTTTAGCTACACATTTACTTCCCTAATGTTAATTTATCACGTATAATCATGACACCCACCAGCGAGATATTACAACAAGAGGACTAAAAACTTGGTCGATGAAGCACCCTTTAAAATTACTACTCAGGAACGCCTTTCCTAACAGCACTGTGGGTGTATCCACACCACATGGACTGCAGTAGTCCAAAGAGTCCAAGCTTCCAAAAAGAAATAGGTAACAAATACCGGCCTTGCCAATTACTCGCATGCACTCACGAGGAGGAAAACGAAATCGGGGACCTGTGGGAAAGAACGGCACAGGCACGGTGGGCCGAATGGCTGCAAGTATAACATTTGTGGCATTCTGGTCCAGTTTAACTGCACGAACCCTGTAACCGTGCTGCACCCGAGTTCGGCCTCACCTCCACATGCTCAAAAGACCGGGAGAAACAGGTGCCTTTCCCGACACTTAACGCTCCCCAATACTGGAAACCTAACGGGCCGAAGCACTCAAACAGTGGGTCTGAGAAACAAAAAACAACCTTTCACTCACCTCCAGTGCTTTCTCCGGACACTCCGCTATGAACTGGTCTGTAATGACTCTGTCGAAACATCATAAAACAAAAAGAGATTTTAAAAAAAAAGAGCGTACATGAGCCGAAACCACACTTAAACACCGGACACAACACACGACTCACCGCTCTGCCGCCATATCGTCACCGCCGCTTCGGAAACTTCTGGAACAAGAAACCGGGCGGGAGCGCCACCGCCAAAGAGTCAGCGTCAGTGTGCAAGAGGGAACCGCCGCTCCTGCGCACACGGCGACGGCCGCCATCTTTGTAAAGGACGGTTTGACGTCGAAGGATCGCCGCCGTTGTCTGACATCGGCGAGTTCCTCCGGCGACTGTAAGTGAGATTTACTCCTTAGTTTCAGGGCAGCTGAATCATCTGGCCGAGGGAGTGCAATGAAGCGAATAAACTAAAAAAAAAACAAAGAAAAATGGTTAGTGAGTTTGCAGATGAGACCAAACTTGGAAGCGTAGCAGTGGGTAGCCTCAGGGGTACATTAGGATCTTGATCAGGTGGGCCAATGGGCCAAGGAGGTGGAGTTTAATTGAGATAAATGTGTTGTGCTGCATTTTGGAAAGGCAAATCAGGACAGGACTTAATGGTAAGGTTCTGGGGAGTTTTGCTGAACAAAGAGACCTTGGAATGCAGGTTTGTAGTTCCATGAAAGTAGAGTCGCAGGTCAACATGACAATGAAGAAGGTACAAAAACAAAGTTTTGGTGGAAAAGCTCAGCAGGCCTGGCAGCATCTGTGAAGGAGAAAACAGAATTAACGTTTCGGGTCCTCAGAACTTAGGAAGTGACTTTATAGAACTTCCTCAATTCTGAAAAAGGGTCACTGGACCTGAAACGTTAACTCTGTTTTCTCCTTCGCCGATGATGCCAGGCCTGCTGAGCTTTTCCACCAACTTTGTTTTTGTTC
>JAHRHZ010000009.1:6258553-6276660 GCA_024137785.1 Ginglymostoma cirratum
GAAGGTATTTGGTATGCTTGCTTTTATCAGTTAGTGCATTGAGTATAAGAGTTGGGGGGGGGGGGGTCATGTGGCAGCTGTACAAGACATTGGTTAGACCATGTTTGGAATAGTGCGTTCAGTTCTGGTCACCCTGCTATTGGAAGGATGTTGTAAAACTTGAAGGGGTTCAGAACAGATTACAAGGATGTTGCCAGGGTTGGAGGGTTTGAGCTGTAGGGAGAGGCTGAATAGCCTGGGGCTATTTTTCTTGGAGTGTCAGAGGCTGAGGGTGACTTTATAGAGCTTTATAAAATCATGAAAGACATGAATTGGGTGAATAGCCAAGGTGTTTTTCCTAGGTTAGGGGAGTCCAAAACTAGAGGACATAGGTTTAAGGCAAGAGGGTAAAGATTTAAAAGGGACCTATGGGGCAGTTTTTTACACAAAGAATGGTGCGTGTGTGGAAGGAGCTGTCAGAGGAAGTGATGGAGGCTGGTACAATTACAATATTTAAAAGGAATCTGGATGAATACATGAATAAATTTAGATTTAGATTTAGATTTTATTGTAACATGTTACTCAAGCGCAGGTGTATAGTGAAGTATAATATCACCATGCAAGGCCCCACCTTAGGTATCAAGGTACCTGGGTACAAAAAACTTAGGTACAAAAACCAGACCCACCAGACCCACTGAGTTTCTCCAGCAATTTCTATTTTTGGCACAAGTAAACTGTTATTTTGCCAACAATTGACATGGAATTTTCTGGTTCACAGGATGGGGCAAACTCTTCCATGCTGACCATGGCGCCTGTTCATCTAGTTCCAATTGCCTGCATTTGGTCCCTCTAAACCCTTCCCATTCATGTACCTATCCAAATTTTTTTTTTTTAGTGTTGCTCTTGGACCTGCCTTAACCACGTTCTCTGGCAGCCCGTTCCATATATGCACCATTCTCTGTGCGAAGAAGTTGCCCCTCAGATCCTGCTTAAATCTTCCCCTCTCACCTAAAACCTGTGCCCTCTAGTTTTTAATTTTTCATTCCTGGGAAAAAGACTAAATGCATTCATCTTATCTGTGCTCTTCATGATTTTATACATCTAAATATGGTCATCCCTCATTCTCCTACATTCCAAGGAATAAAGTCCTATCTTGGCCAACCTCTCCCTATAACTCCGATCTACTAGTCCTGGGAACATCCTTGTAAATCTTCTTTGCACACTTTCCAGCTTGACTATGTCTTTCGTGTAACAGGGTGAACAAAACTGTACACAATACTCCAAGTGTGGCCTCACCAACAACTTATACAATTGTAAGATAATGTCCCAACTCCTATACTCAATGCCTTGACCGATGAAGGCCAGCATGCTAAATGCCTTCTTCACCACCCTGTCCACCTGTAATGCTGCTTTCAACAAAATATGTACTTGTACACCCAGGTCCCTCTGTTCCACAACACACCTCAGGACCTTATCATTTACTGTATAAGTCCTACCTTAGTTTGACTTTCCAAAGTGCAACCCTCACACTTAGCTGTATTGAATTGCATTTGCCGACCTTCAGCTCACTTCCTCATCTGATCAACATCCCTCTGTAATTTTTGATAACCTTCTTCGCTATCAATGATATCTCCTAATTTTGCAAACTTACCAATCATGCCTTGTACATTCACATCCAGATCATTTATATAAATAAGAAATAACAAAGGTCCCAGCACCGACCCCTGTGGCACACCAGTAGTCACAGGCCTCCAGTCCGAGAAATAACCGTCAACCATCATGCTCTGCTTCCTACCATCAAGCCAATTTTGAATCTAATTAGCTAGCTCTCATTGGATCCCATGCAACCTAACTTCCATGACTAGCCTGCCATGCAGGACCTTGTTGAAGGCCTTAGTAAAGTCCATATCGAAAATATCCACTGCCCTACAGTCATCCATCTTCATGGCTACCTGTTCAAAAAACTCTAAAAGATTTGTCAGATGTGACTTCCCATACACAAATTCACGGTGACTATGCCTAATGAGACCTTGACTATCTACATGTTGGTTGGTCCTGTCCCTCAGTATCTTCTCCAATAACTTGTCTACCACTGATGTCAAGCTCACTGGCCTGTAGCTCCCTGGCTTGTCTTTGCTACATTTCTTAAACAGGGGAACAACATTAGCCACCCTCCTGTCTTCTGGGACTTCACCATAGAACATTACAGCGCAGACAGGCCCGTCAGCCCTCGATGTTGCACCAACCTGTGAAACCAATCTGAAGCCCATCTAACCTACACTATTCCATTATCATCCATATGTTTATCCAACTTAAATGCCCTTAAAGTTGGCGAGTCTACAACTACTGCAGGCAACGCATTCCATGCCCTTACTACTCTCTGAGTAAAGAATCTACCTCTGACATCTGTCCTATATCTATCACCCCTCAATTTAAAGCTATGTCCCCTCGTGCTAGCCGTCACCATCCGAGGAAAAAGGTTCTCACTGTCCACCCTATCCAATCCTCTGATCATCTTGTTTGTCTCTATTAAGTAACCTCTTAACCTTCTTGTCTCTAACGAAAACAGCCTCAAGTCCCTCAGCCTTTCCTCATAAGACCTTCCCTCCATACCAGGCAACATTCTGGTAAATCTCCTCTGCACCCTTTCCAACGCTTCCATATCCTTCCTATAATGCGGCGACCAGAACTGCACACAATACTCCAAGTGCGGCCGCACCAGAGTTTTGTACAGCTGCAACATGACCTCACGGCTCCGAAACTCAATCCCTCTATCAATAAAACCTAACACACCCTACGCCTTCCTAACAACCCTATCAACCTGGGTGGCAACTTTCAGGGATCTATGCACATGGACACCGAGATCTCTCTGCTCGTCCACACTACCAAGAATCTTACCATTAGCCCAGTACTCTGTATTCCTGTTACTCCTTCCAAAGTCAATCACCCCACACTTTTCCGCATTAAACTCCATTTGCCACCTCTCAGCCCAGCTCTGCAGCTTATCTATGTCCCTCTGTAACCTGCAACATCCTTCCGCACTAACCACAACTCCACTGACTTTAGTGTCATTTACTAACCCATCCTTCTGTGCCCTCATCCAGGTCATTTATAAAAATGACAAACAGCAGTGGCCCCAAAACAGATCCTTGCGGTACACCACTAGTAACTGAACTCCAGGATGAGCATTTCTCATCAACCACCACCCTCTGTCTTCTTCCAGCTAGCCAATTCCTGATCCAAACTGCTAAATCACCCTCAATCCCATGCCTCCGAATTTTCTGCAATAGCCTACCGTGGGGAACTTTATCAAACACTTTACTGAAATCCATATACACCACATCAACCGCTTTACCCTCATCCACCTGTTTAGTCACCTTCTGAAAGAACTCAATAAGGTTTGTGAGGCACGACCTACCCTTCACAAAACTGTGTTGACTATCCCTAATCAAATTATTCCTTTCTAAATGATTATAAATCCTATCTCTTATAATCCTTTCCAACACTTTACCCACAACCGAAGTAAGGCTCACTGGTCTATAATTACCAGGGTTGTCTCTACTCCCCATCTTGAACAAGGGGACAACATTTGCTATCCTCCAATCTTCTGGCACTATTCCTGTAGGCAATGACGACATAAAGATCAAAGCCAAAGGCTCTGCAATCTCCTCCCTAGCTTCCCAGAGAATCCTAAGATAGATCCCATCCAGCCCTGGGGACTTATCTATTCTCACACTTTCCAGAAATGCTAACACCTCCTCCTTATGAACCTCAATCCCATCTAGTCTAATAGCCTCTATCTCAGTATGCTCTTCAACAACATTGTCTTTTTCATGTGTGAATACTGATGAAAAGTACTCATTTAGCGCCTCGCCTATCTCTTCGGACTCCGCACACAACTTCCCACTACTGTCCTTGACTGGCCCTAATCTTACTCTAGTTATTCTTTTATTCCTGACATACCTATAGAAAGCTTTAGGGTTTTCTTTGATCCTGCCTGCCAAAGATTTCTCATGTCCCCTCCTGGCTCTTCTTAGCTCTCTCTTTAGGTCCTTCCTGACTAACTTGTAACTCTCAAGCGCCCTAACTGAGCCTTCACGCCTCATCTTTACATAAGCCTCCTTCTTCCTCTTGACAAGAGATTCAACTTCTTTAGTAAACCACGGTTCCCTCGCTCAACCACTTCCTCCCTGCCTGACAGGTACATACTTACCAAGGACACGCAGTAGCTGTTCCTCGAACAAGCTCCACATTTCAATTGTGCCCAGCCCCTGCAGTTTCCTTCCCCATCCTATGCATCCTAAGTCTTGCCTAATCGCCTCATAATTGCCTTTCCCCCAGCTATAACTCTTGCCCTGAGGTATATACGTATCCCTTTCCATCGCTAAAGTAAACGTAACCGAATTGTGGTCACTATCAGCAAAGTGCTCACCTACCTCCAAATCTAACACCTGGCCTGGTTCATTACCCAGTACCAAATCCAATGTGGCATCGCCTCTTATTGGCCTATCTGCATACTGTGTCAGGAAACCCTCCTGCACACATTGGACAAAAACTGACCCATCTAAAGTACTTGAACTATAGCGTTTCCAGTCAATATTTGGAAAGTTACAGTCCCCCATAACATCTACCCTGTTACTTTTGCTCCTATCCAGAATCATCTTTGCTATCCTTTACTCTGCATCTCTGGAACTATTCAGAGGCCTATAGAAAACTCCCAACAGGGTGACCTCTCCTCTCCTGTTTCTAACCTCAGCCCATACTACCTCAGTAGACGAGTCCTCACCAAACGTCCTTTCTGCCACCGTAATACTGTCCTTGACTAACAATGCCACACCTCCCCCTCTTTTACCACCTTCCCTGATCTTACTGAAACATCTAAACCCCGGAACCTGCAACAACCATTCCTGTCCCTGCTCTATCCATGTCTTCAAAATGGCCACAACATCAAAGTCCCAGGTACCAACCAATGCTGCAAGTTCACCCACCTTATTCCAGATGCTCCTGGCGTTGAAGTAGACACACTTCAAACCACCTTCCTGCCTGCCGGTACACTCCTGCGACCTTGAAACCTTATTCATGACCTCACTACTCTCAACTTCCTGTACGCTGGAGCGACAAGTCAGGTTCCCATCCCCCTGCTGAATTAGTTTAAACCCTCCCGAAGCGCATTAGCAAATTTCCCCCCCAGGATATTGGTACCCGTCTGGTTCAGGTGCAGACCGTCCCGTTTGGCGAGGCCCCACTTACCCCAGAATGAGCCCCAATTATCCAGGTATCTGAACCCCTCCCTCCTGCACCATCCCTGTAGCCACATGTTCAACTGCTCTCTGTCCCTATTCCTCGCATCGCTAGCACATGGCACGGGTAACAAACCAGAGATAACAACTCTGTTTGTTCTAGCTGTAAGCTTCCACCCTAGCTCCTTGAATTTCTGCCTTACATCCCCGTCCCTTTTCCTACCTATGTCGTTGGTGCCTATGTGGACCACAACTTGGGGCTGCTTCCCCTCCCCCTTAAGAATCCCGAAAACATGATCCGAGGCATCACGGACCCTGGCACCTGGGAGGCAACACACCACCCACGAGTGTCTCTCGTTCCCGCAGAATCTCCTATCTGTCCCTCTAACTATGGAATCCCCAATGACTAATGCTCTCCTCCTCTCCCCCCTTCTCAGCAACAGGGACAGACTCTGCGCCAGAGACCTGTACCCCATGGCTTACCCCTGGTAAGTCATCCCCCTCAACAGTATCCAAAACGGTATACTTGTTATTGAGGGGAACGGCCACAGGGGATCCCTGCACTGTCTGCCTGTTCCCTTTCAGTCCCCTGACTGTAACCCATCTACCTTTTTCCTGTACCAGAGGTGTGACTACCTCCCTGTAACTCCTCTCAATCACCCCCTCAGCCTCCCAAATAATCCAAAGTTCATCCAGCTCCAGCTCCAGTTCCCTAACGCGGTTTCCGAGGAGCTGGAGTTGGGTGCACTTCCCGCAGATGAAGTCAGCAGGGACACTAGTGGTGACCCTTACCTCCCACATTCTACAGGAGGAGCATGCAACTGCCCTAACATCCATTCCCATTGTTCTGAATTCTAAAAAACAGACTATTGGAAAAAAAAACTAGTAACTTACCAAATCGGCACTCAGAACCTTTTTGGTTAGAGGAGGAGGATGGGTGAGAGACACTACCTAAGTAGTGTTTCAGGTAAAGCAACCGCCCAAATATATTACCTCACTTACTCAGCCGTCCCGTGTCTGCTCCTGCTCAGCGTGCACTCCGCCTATTCACGAGGTAAAGATGGCTAAAGATGAAGCAAAAATCTGTGTAAGGGCCTCTGCAAATTCTTCCCTAGCCTTCCACAATGTCCAAGGATAAATTTGATCAGGCCCAAGGGATTTATCCATCTTAAAGCATTTTAAGGCTGAAAACACCCCCTATATTGTAATATGTATGTGGTCTGAAACATCCCCATTTGTTTCCCTTATTTCCTTAGTATCCATGATCCTTTCCTTAGTAAACACTGAGGAGAAATATTCATTAAAAATCTTCCCCATCTCCTGTGGCTACACACATAGTCGGTCATGCTGATCTTTAAGGGTACCTATTCTTTCCCGAGCTACCCTTTCACTCTTATTTTAGCTTTAGAACCTGGTGGGATTATCTTTAACCTTATATGCCAGATCCATCTCGTACCCTCTTTTTGCTCGTCTGATTTCCCTCTTAAGTGTGCTCCTACACTTTTTATAGTCATCCAGGAAGCCACTTGAGCCTGATCGCTTAAACCGAAAGTACGCCTTCTCCTTTTTCCTGACCAGAAGCTCAATATCCCTCGTTAGCCAGGGATCCCTAAACCTGCCAGCTTTTCCCTTCACCCTGACAGGAACGTACTGACCCTGGACTCTTGATATCACACTTTTAAAAGCCTCCCATTTGCCGGTTGTTCCTTTTCCTTCAAACAGATTGACCTCTGCTAGATCCTGCCGAATGGCCCCAAAATTAGCCCTCCTCCAGTTTAGCACCTTAACCTGTGGGCTTATCCTATCTTTTTCCATAACTATGTTAAAACCAAGAGAGTTATGGTCACATATTGGAAAACTGCGCATGTACATATTCAGCTACAGGAAGAGTGCACAATTTCCATCTGATCATGAAGACAAAAATAACAATTGCACGACTCTGGGGAGGAAAGGGATGTAGGATGAGTTGAATAGCTCTTATAGAGAGCCAGAACAGACATGACAAACTGAATGGCCTCTTATATAGTAACACATACACAATCTGACATGAGGGAGGAATGGGTGGTCAGTACTGGAATATCTAGACATGCCAGAATGATACTGGATCAGCAGGTAGTTAGTGCTTTGTAAAATAATTCATAAAAGATCTGTCGCAAGTTTGGACTACAGAACATTAAATTCTGTTCCCTATGTGTACTTGTGACACAGGTTGATCACGTGTGTTGATGTGGTATCAGCTTGCTCCTGTGAAACAGCTTTCAATGCTTTCCAGTGTTAAAAGTGGTATAGAAATGCCAGTTCTGCACTAGGTAATGACCAAGACTTTTAATTGTAATAGTTCTGGGTTATTCAATACAACTTGACACAATTACCTTTCAGTAATCTGTACAGGGTCAATTTATTCCATGCAATTTAGGAACTAACAGCATCAGCGAACGCCAGCTGCTTTAATTAGGTTCAATCAGGTGGTTTTCTAGCATGTACTTAATCTCTGTTTCTAGTTGAGCTTGTTTTTCTGGGCTCAACTGATAAGGATGTTGTTTTATCGGTCCTGACTGTATGTCTACATCATGTTTCACTAATGTATATTCGGGTGTATCTCTACAGATTATCTTATACTTCATCAATAGACTTACAAGGTATCTCTATTGCCCTTTTTCTAGCTCGACAAAACCAAAGAAAGCTCACTTCCAGTGTTGTCTACCTCTCCTTATTGTCTCAATCATTTTCCATTACTCTTACCACCTGACACATTTGTTGTTCCTCATCCTCTTTCCTATAATGATACTTTTTCAACACATTTATGTTTCCGTAAACAATTCTTCCTAATATCAGGGGTGTTTATCAGATAAGCCATTTTAATAACCCTCTTACATTAAATGGACCACTGAATTTCACTTGGGCGAATTCTACTCCTGGATCTTATGGAATTTTTAAAAAAAAGCTGAGCTTTTAAAAGGTCTGTTAACTTTTCCATTTTTGGCCTAGCTCTAATTGTCCTTAAAGGAATAGCTCTGGGAATCAACTTGTCATATCTATAAAATTAAGGATGTACCAATGACCTGCTTTCTTTTCCAATAATGGTCCTACAAAATCTACTAACCAGGATATTGTAGCAAAAACAGAAAATGCTGGATAAGCTCAGCAAGCCTGGCAGCATCTGTGGGGAGAAATCAGAGTTAACGTTTCAGGTCGAGTGACCCTTCCTCAGGATATTGTAGTGTTAGGCTTAAAAATGATTTCTTCAAACCAGACTATTAAGGGTTAATCCTTAAGAGTTAATTGGACATTACAATGAGCAATTGAAGTCAAGTGGAAAAGTACATGAGAAACAGTCCTAATGCAAAAACAGCCTGTTTTGACTGGGGGGACCTGCCTGGCCTTGAGGGTTGGCAGGAACCGTCACTGTGCAGTGTACATGGGGCCACCAGTACTTGTTTCTTCATCTATTTTTGAGGGCTGGAAAAGCAGTGAAATTACAACAAAATGGGGATTCAGAGTAGTCTTAACATCAAGGACTTCACCCCATTCATTGGACTTTTCACTATCGGGCTGGGGTTCATGAGACCGGTGCCATGGAATCTGAAATAGAGCTTAGAGTGCTGCCATCGCCAAAATCTCCAACAGATAGAAGGCAATGTGTATAGGCATTCTATAAGGCTCACTCCTCTGCGGAGATGGTCATCTAACACTTGATCTCTCAAACCAAACAGAGAATTATTCCTGAACTTTGGGACCATCTGGAGTTTTCTGCCATGGTTGCTGCAGGCACCTATTCATCTCTCTGACTGTCAACTTTAGTTGGGCAGTTTGAGGGGCATTGAGGCCAGTCAAGTAGAACTCCTTCAAACTATTCAAATAGATACCCCTCTCAACCAGTCAGCAGTGAGTGCTGGGCTGACAGACCTTTAATTATGGTGCCACATACAGGCACTCTGTTTCACATCTTCACTTATTATTTGATTTGGTTTGTTATTCTCACATGTACTGAGATACAGTGAAAAGTACTACTTTGCGTGCTGTCCAGACAAATCATGCCTTACATAAGTACATCATGGTAATACAGCAGAATGTAGAATATAGTGTTACAGCTACACAGAAGGTGCAGAGAAAGATCAACTAATTTATGTGGTGGCCATTCAAAAGTCTGATAACAGTGGGAAGAAGCTGTTCTTGAATCTGTTGGAACATGTTTTCAACTTTTGTGTCTTCTGGCCAGTGGAAGAGAATATAACCAGACTGGGAGGAGTTTTTATTATCTAAGCTACTTTCCTGAGGCAGCAGGAAGTGTAGACAGAGTTAATGGAAGGAAGGCTGGTTTTCATGATGGACTGGCCTGCATTCACAACTCTGTAAATTCTTGCAGTATTGGGCACATCTAGTTAGGATGCTTTCTATGATGCATCTATAACAATTGATAAAAGCTATAACAATTGATAAAAGACATTGTGAAAGGGGAAAATAGTGACTATTGATTTCAATCTCAAGTGGATACCAATACTTGGACGATATACATACATTTAAATGATGTGAACATATTAGATATAATTGGATAATATAATTACATGTATTAGTTTGAGTATGATTGGATAATATTGTCATGACTACTAACTTGGAATGCAAACTATGTAAGTATGGTTAGTAGGTGTTACGAATGAGTAAATGTGTAACTTTTTATTGGAAATTATTATCTGTAGAGATAGTTGATTGTCAGCGTAAAAATAGTATAAAACCTTTATCTTTGTATTAAAGGTGTGAACTGTACACCACTTTTTTGATTTGTATTTTGGTCATGCACGCATGAATAAAAGAAACAAAGAAACCTGAGCCTCATCTGGTCTAAGCAGGAATAAAGCATTAAAATCACCATTTGAAATGGAACGTGTCCCATGTCTCTCCTATGTAAATTGGCTGGCCTTCATGTGATCACGTTTAGATGACTGATCAATGCCACTCCAGTCTAATCTTGAAATTCAGTCCATTTTGGAACTCAAATCTTCTATCCTTCCACTCTGCAGTAAGAGCAATAAGATAGCTGTGCAGTAATGACTGCTGTGGTAAATCTGAATTGGTGAGTTTAAACTGCACTTGAGCTGGATTTTCTCAGTTTATGAGACAACAAGGTGCAGAGCTGGATGAACGTAGCAGGCCAAGCAGCATCAGAGGAGCAGGAAGGCTGATGTTTCGGGCCTAGACCCTTCTTCAGATTATCTCAGATTCCCCAGCATCTGCAGTTCCTGCTATCTCTCATCTCAGTTTATGCCATGTAGTCAGAACCTGGTCTCTTGTTTATTTCGATCAGATGCAAGTGTCATGCTTGTGCCTCAATTATCCTTCCCATCCTAGCTCTTTTATGCAATAGTGCCTCCAGTTTACCCACCAAATCAATCAACTTGGTCTTTAAAAGTTCCCCTAGGGGGCCATCCCGTGGTGCAGTGGTAGTGTCCCTACCCTGGACCAAGTCCAAGGCCTATCCCTGCTCCAGAGGTTGATTAAAAGAATCAGTCAAATAAGATTATTTTAAAAATGTAAAAGTTCCCTTAAGACTTAGGGCTGATTCTGCCACCTGCGGGAAACTCTTGTTGTTTTCAGTGCCATGTTTTAAATGGTGTTTTACTTAATTTGTATTTGCTAATGTCATCCCCAAATCATCATTGCGTCTGCCCACCAAATCCATCTCCATCATAGTTAGGGGTTTGCTTCTTTGAAACTCACAAGTTCTTTCACAGTTCTTTCTCTCCTCCACTTTCATTGGAGTGGGTTCAGCACTCCTCATGATCCTACTTTACAATTCTTGCCCCCCACTGTGTAACTCCAGCCCATAATACTTATTATTTAGCTGTTAATTGGACATGACTTTTTATACAGTCTGAGATCTAACTGTGAGTAAGTGAACTTTTATTGCAATGGGATAATGGTTCCGGAATTCTGTGAAGTATTAGCCATGCAACAACATATGAATAAAATGCACATCATTTGCCGTGTCATAGTTTTCTGTTTTGTATCAGTCACAGTGGTTATTTGCAAATAACAAGGACTTTCACCAAGCAGTAAAAATGCTGCGAAATTACATATGTAGATGTGCTATCCAAACCCCTGAATTGGGAATACACACTCCATTGTATGAAACACGGCCAATTTGCCCATTGTAAGATCCCACAAATAACAATGGGATAATGACCAGATAATCATCCCAAGATACTGTGAAGAATTCTGTTCTCATTTTAAAATATTGCTTAGGGATCTTTTAGATCCACCTGAGAATTCACTTGATATAATGTGTGAGATTTTAATTTATTTACTGTTAAACAGATTGGTATCCATGCGTTGAATTAAACAACAAGAGACTTACAGAGATTTACAAAGTTTTTATTGAAATACATAGTTTAGCACAAGTGCCAGCTTCTATCATTACCACCTGCACTCTTTGCCTGTCCAGAAGCCCCACTGGAGAGGAAATCAACCTTTAAAAAAAAACCAAATGACAACCTTTTGAAAAAGTTCTCATCAAGGGCACTGTAATTTAACAAAGCACCCAACAGAAGAAAAGGGAAAAACTAAAGGAAATAATTCTAAATATTGTGGGACAGAAAAAAAAATGGGCCCCCACCTATCCCAAAAATCTTCAAGGGTAAAGAACTCAGCTAATAAATAAATAAATAAATCTAAATCGTGAATGGAAAAAAAACACAAAAACTGCTCAGACCAGAGGCAGTATGACAATAACCAAAAACCCACCACCAAAAGGCAGGAAGAGAGAAGAATGAGTGCATTATATCCCCATCAGCTCCACTTTGATTTGGTATCTCCTTTTCTGAATTTTTTTTTCGTTATTGCCACACTACCCTGCACCAAAACGGCCTTAAAGCAAACCCTGATTTAAACACAGCGAATCACGTGGAAATTAGCTAGAATTCAGTTGACTCAATTCTATATATTTTCTAAATAATCTGTTCAGATGTGTTACGACACACTATTGGAGCAGGTGGGACTTGATTTTGGCCTTCTGGCCTAGAGGTAGGGACGCTACCATTGTGCTACAAAAACCCTACAAACCCAGCTCTCACGAGTAATTAATTTGGCAAATGTTTTAGGTCTGGAATTTTAATTGGTGTTTTCTAATATATTACTACACATCTCTGGAGCAGATGGGACTTGAACTAGGGATTCCTGGCTGAAAGACACTACCATTGCTCCGCCTGCTTTAATGCACCTCTGAACACTTTTTTTTTGCTACCACCAAATCACCCTTTTTTATTTAATTTCTCCACCGCCACCAAATCAACATCTCTCTAATTAATTGAGCAATTTGCATGCAAAGCTCTTTGGGGCAGTACAATGACAATAAAAGTGAAGGAAAGGTAGGGAAAAGGGGAAGGGACAAAATCAATATGGTGTTGGAGACACACCCACAGTGCCCCCACTTTTCTCTAAAGGCATCAAAAGCATTGGTGGACACCATTTTCTCCAGCTCGAGAGTATCTGAGTGTGAAATAGCCGCGGAAGAGGTGTAGGCCAAACCCAGCTCACTTCTCTTTGGTGGATCACTAAATGTATTTTTTTCCAACATCAAATCACCCACGTTACTTTCTTCCTTGATCCTCCACTATTAAGTCACATGTGTTTCTGATTCAATTACAAATTTCCATGCAAAAACCATGAGGGACAGAGTAATGACAACCAAAGTGAGGGAAAGGCAAGGAGTTAAGGTCAGGACCAAATCAAAATGGAATTAAAGAGGGAAATAAGGCCTTCCACCTCTCTGAAGGCAGGGAGAGTTTTGGTCAACAGCATGCATTCCCTCTCCAAGGATGTCTTAGCGAATATAAAAGTAGGTAAATCTCCGGGACATGATCTAGTGTATCCCAGAATGTTCTGGGAAGTAAGGGAGGGAGTTATGAGACCTCTTGCAGAAATATTTGTATCATCTATAACTATGGGTGAGGTGCCTGATGACTGGAGGGTGGTTAATGTTGTACCTTATGTTTAAGGAAGGTTGTAAGGAGAAACCAGGGAACTGTAGACCTGTGAGTCTAGCTTCAATTGTGGGTAATTTGTTGGAGGTGATTATAAAAGATAAGATTTATCGATATTTAGAGAAGCAAAAATTGATTAGGGATAGTCAGCATGGTTTTGTGCGAGAACAATCATGTATCTCAAACTTGATTGAGTTTTTTGAGGAAATTACCAAAAAGATTGATGATGGCAATGCAGTAGACATTGTTTATTTGGATTTTAGTAAAGCCTTTGACAAGGTTCCACATGGTAGAATAATTAGTAAAGTTGGATAACGTGGGATTCAGGGTGAGCTTGTCAATTGTATACATAATTGGCTTAACAGCAGGAGACATAGAGTAATGGTGGAGGATTGCTTTTTGGACCGGAGGACTCATCAGTAGTGTTCCGCAGGGATTAGTTCTGGGTCCTCTTTTGTTTGTCATTTGTATAAACAATTTGGATGAGAATATAGAAGGCATGGTTAGTAAGTTTACAGACCAAAATTGGCGGTGTAGTAGACAGTGAAGAAGGTTTTCTAAGATTACAATGGGATCTTGATGAAATGGGTAAATGGGCTGAAAAATAGCAGATGAAGTTCAATTTGAATAAATGTGAGGTATTGTATTTTGGTACAACAAACAAGGCTAGGGCTTATACAATTAATGGTAGGGCATTGGGTAGAACAGAGGGACCTAGGGGTGCAGGTACATAATTCTTTGAAGTTTGCATCACATATAGACAGGGTGGTTAAAAAGGCATTTGGCACGCTTGCTTTCATTGATTAGTGCTATGACTCCCAGGTGCAAATGTAGCCGTGGAAGATAATGCAGACTGATCCCGGTTTTTATATCTGGAAGTGCTCATACAAATAACTGATTGTCTTTTCTCCCATCACTAACTCAACTGTATTATTTTCCAACTATTAACCACTACTACTAGGAAATCACCCATGCTTCCAATTGAATAATTTGTACGCAAAGCCTGTAAAGTGAGCCCTGCTCTCAAATCCGAACTCCACTTAGCGTCACCTTCTCTTAATCTATTCTGGAGCTGTTGTGTTTGACCCTGAAGAGACCTGCAATTCTATCAGACATTCAGAACCCACTTGTTTGCACAGAATTAAGGTTAGCCTATGTGCCCGTTCCATCAGGAATCTTGGTTGGAGGTATTGCACGCAGCAGTCCCATCAAATTAAAGACTTCACCTCTGACTGTGCAGCACTGTGTTGACGTGTCATTATGTGATCCGTCTGCTGGAACAGCAATTGAACACACCTTTCAATACGGAGCCATGCTACCAACTAAGTCAAATCTGACATCTTGTAAGGAGCAGGAGATAATATCTCAAATTATGTTAAGTCAAGTAAGATGACTTGCTCTGGGGAAGGATAGCATGTTCTTTATCGCATTACATAAGGTATTGATTAAATTCAGCAAGTCTGATCACAAATGTTTTTTCATATTCATGTAACTACAAAGTAATGCAGATAATTGATTTTTAACGTGCCCTGTATTTTTGAATGTTTGCTCACTTCGTCTACGGACAGATTAATTAAGCACACTTTCAAAAGTGATGCATATCTTATCCAGTCACAAGACAGTGGTATTGTTATACCCTTGACTCTCATGATCATGCTGCTAGGTATACACTGGTGTGGGCAATTTTCATAAAGGTAGCAGCACTCACATGTGAGATGAGTTTTATTAACGTAGGTTTGCCAATGTGGCAAATTTCTTTTAAATCTTTTTAAGCAGATCCACCATATTTGCAACACTTCCTTGCAGTTGTAAATGGAGGCAATATAGTATTGTGAAAGAAACCCCTTTAATTTCAGAATAGCATGGAACAGACCTTATAGTTGTGATACCAAATTCCTGATACTTGAAGTATGCAGGGTTTTTATATTCAGTAAACCCTTTGAAGATGTACAAAATATTAACACACAACGCATTAGTTTTATGCCATACTTATGATCTGTTTACATCTGAGTCAAAGAAAGTAGACTTCATAATGGTATTCAGTGTATGTTTTTAGTGCTATGTTCACTTTAAACAGCTTTGCAGTCAAAATATTTTGCAATTAAGATGCTTACTTTCAATGAGCATTTCTGCAGACGTCTCGCAAATCTGTACATTGACTTATGTGAATATGTGATTTGTATTATAACAGCGAAGCTTCCACGCTAGCTTATAATTTTCAAAAGGCAGGACAAATTCAATGCATTTTTTAAAATTGCAAACAGCTTTGACCCAAAGGTTTTTTAAAACTAATTTTGTTCAAAAATGTCAGCAAGATGTTATTGAGTTGAACAAGAATCCCGTTTTTCAATTTGTTACTTGATCAGTATGCCTACATTTTTTAAGAGAATGTTGTTAGCTACTTCCAATAACTTGTATAATGCACATTGCAATAACAGCTACGTTTGCTTTTGGCCCAAGTTTCATAGTTCAAGTATTTTTGTTTGACTTATGTTGTCTATCACTGATGCTCGCCTCAGTTCTTAGATGATGGCACAAATGTCAGCTAAGATTGTGGGTTTCATGCTCTGTAGCTTAGATTTGAGTACATAATCTCATTTGACACTCCCATTGCAGTACTAATTGAGAGCTGCACTTATCTTTTGGCTATAATAAATATTAAACTGTGGCCTGACTGCATTTCTTGAAAGATCCCATAGTGCTATTCAAAGATAAATAGCTGAAGGTTTCTTGATGCTTTGGCTAATGTTTATCCCACAGTCAAAACCACCAACAAATTGCCCACTTATCTGATTTCTGTTTGTAAAATCTAGTGCAGAAATCAATTGCCACATTTTCCTATCTTAAAAGTGATTGTATTTCAAAAGTTACTTATCTTCTGTGAAGCACTTTTGCATGTCTTAAGGTCATGAAAGACACCATATTTGATTCTGATTTGATTTATTGTAGTCTCACATACCTAAGTACAGTGAAAAACTTTGTTTTGCGAGCAGTACAAGCAGATCATAGCAAACAGAAACATACAGATCATAGGGTGCTTAGCCAGAGCAAAGCATACAGGTTACACTGCACAGGAGGTGTGCCAAGCAAGATCAACATTAGCAAGTAATTTTTACAGACTTAGGATTTAGGTTTAAAAGTGTGGAATGGCTATAAGAAACATTAGAAAAAGTCTGCTGCAAGCCGCTAACAAAAAGTCACCTGTTGTCGGTGCTATCTTGAATCCATATGAATCCATGTTTCTCTTCTTTGTACCATGCACTATTTTGTAAAGTTCAACTAGAACTTCATTACATGTGAGTTTTGCAATCATCATCTTGTGTGTCACTAACTTGCTGGATTTTAACACAAGCTGTATGGTTGAAAAGAAGCTCAAATTAAGAAGACACACAGATGAGTCGAACCTAGAAAAAAAATCATTGAAAGCCAGGATAGGCAGTGACCCCACAATAGTCATTTACATTGAAGCAGCTGCAAATATGAACAGACGATTATTATTTTCCCATTACTACAGTCACAGACAGCATATAACAGATTTAAGTCCGTACATCAGGGGTTGCAAACCATTCTCAATATAGATTAACAAATGGAAATCAGTACAAAATGTTTTCAAAAATCTTATGGTCGATTCCAGTGTTATCTGTGATTAATACATGCAAAACGACTTACCACGTTAGAGTATAATGTACAGAACTAGAATTAGTGGAAAAAGAAATCAGCCCATCAATTTCTGACAATATGCCCATGACTAACTTTGTAATAAGGTTTGCCTCATGGTGGTTGTCTCATATCAGGATTAAACCCAAATATGTTCAAAAGTTGATGTATAGGTTTGACAGGAGAACAGATTGAAAATGGCTTAATTAAATAAATTCTATTGGGTACATAACTCTCTGCCCTGGAAGATTTGCATTTATTTGTCCATATAAGTATGAATAAATAAAAATATAACTTCTCACAACTTCTGGACGTCCCAAAGCACTTTACAACCATTTGAGTACTTATGAAGTATAAACATTGTCTTAAATCACAACAATCAGTAATTTATGCAATAGTAACCTCTCACAAACAGCAGTAAGATACTGGCCAGATGTAAGATTCTTGGACTTAACAAAAGCTTTCAGTTGCAAATTATCTTTGTTGAGTTCGACTGAGTTTTTGCATTTGCATAAAATTCACAATATTGCCCTCTTTGGCAAAGGGGAAGACGATTGGGGATAGGAATAAGAGAGGGGAAAATGTAACCTTTTGGCAAATCTTTCATTTTACAAACAGAGAAAGAACGTTGGAGATTTTCATACAACCATAGCCATGTATGCCGGCCTTGTAAACATTGTGATTCATTACATATTTGTATCAATTTATATTCATTTCAAAAATTGTTTTTCTTTATCTTCAGCTACTTAACCATTATCTTGTTTGTGATATAAACTGTCTTCCTCAAGAATCTTGTGGCGTGATGGTGTCCCTACCTCTGAGCTAGGAGGCCTGGGTTCAAGCCCCTGCCTGGTCCACAAGTGTGTATTGATATCTCTGAACAGAGTCATTAGAAAAAATGATAGGCTGTCTTTGGCACAATGTTAATTGCCCTAATCTCTGAGTTTGGAGTCCAGCCTGGTTCCATCTGCCCCAGACGTGTGCTACAGCACATCTGGACAGGTTGATTAAAATAATCAGAGATAAAAGGTACTGCAGATGCTGGAGAATCCGAGATAACAAGGTGTGGGGCTGGATGAACACAGCAGGCCAAGCAGCATCATAGGAGCAGGAAAGCTTGACATTTCGGGCCTAGACCCTTCATCAGAAATGGGGGAGGGGAAGAGGGTTCTGAAATAAATAGGGAGAGAGGGGGAGGTGGATAGAAGATGGATAGAGGAGAGGATAGGTGGAGAGGAGGCAGACATCTCCACCT
>JAHRHZ010000009.1:6277060-6319020 GCA_024137785.1 Ginglymostoma cirratum
CCCTATTTATTTCAGAACCCTCTTCCCCTCCCCCATTTCTGATGAAGGGTCTAGGCCCGAAACGTCAAGCTTTCCTGCTCCTATGATGCTGCTTAAAATAATTATAAGTTTCCTTCTTGACTGGAAGACCATCAATCCATCATAAAAAAAAGCAAGATTTTACAGATGCTGAAAATCTGAAACAAAACCAGAAAATATTGGAAATACTCAGCAGGTGAGATAGCATGCAAGAAGAGAAATAAAGTTAATGTTTTAAGTCTATGGTGAACAGTTATATTTAAGATGTATGTTTTATATGTATAATCTGTTTTACTGGAGTGGGTTGAGCATTTATGTCGGCCTGGATACAGGGGAGAACTTCTTTACTCTTTTCTGTACAGAGACGTTGGTTCCGCAAAGCTAGTTGTATTAGTACTAGTATTTTCAGTAGTCTGGAGTTAATTGCGGCTCCATAATGGCAGGTTGCAGTGCCTTGGATATCATTTTAATAAAGAGGCATGAGCGTCTGTGCAGGGAATGTGTGTCAGAGTCTGCAGGGTAGGCAGATCAGTATATGCCTTTACATTCACAGAAGCTGTGCCATTGTACAACCCTTGCAAAGAGGCCAGACTGTTTTTCATTCTCTTCGGAGACAGAAGCGACTGAGGGATACATACGACTTCAAGGATCACAATCTCTCCCATGATGCAAGGTGCCATTGATGGCTGAAGCATTACTTTGCACATGCTGCACATAAATTCTGATATACAGTGTGACCAGCAGGGATGTTACTGCCTCAGTGACCAGTGCAGGTACTCAGTATCATGGCAAGAGTTAATAATACTTTGTTCTGTAACAGTCACTGTACCATCTACATCAGAACCAGAGTATGGCTACTGAATGACAATTGACTGACTACCTGATCCCTGACTCTAGTGTGAAACTCCAGACATGCAAACTCAAAAGCTAAATCCATGCTGCCAGATGAAATGTGATCAGATTATTTGAATATTGAAACAACATTTTTCTTGCTTGAATTGCTCTGGAGTAGCCCTCCAGAACTTACCAGCATCACGATTCATCAGCTTTTGCATGCTGCCCAATTTTGTCATCAAGCTGTTGCAGCCAGGTATTTGGCTGGGCTGCGTACAATCGAGTCATCAGACTGTGATATCAGCGATTGCAACTTCAATTTCTTATTCACCACAAGCAGCACATCTTACTTTCCCAATGCTACTGATCATCACAGCATCACCTTGGCCATAATACTGACTAGAAGTCACAATAAAACAAACGTTTACAATCAATGTTACAGTTCACACCATCCATTATTTAATAAAGCAGTCAACTAATTATCTTTGTGCACCTCTTACATCCGTTAATGCCTCGTGTGTGGATTTGCCTGCCCCAGTATCCTTTGGCTTCAGAGTGGGTGGTGGAAGAATGCTGATCTTCAGGGGAAAAACTGCTTCTATATAGTCCCTACAGTGTGGAAACAGGCCACTCAGCCCAACAAGTCCACACTGACTCCCTGAAGAGCATCCCACCCAGACTCACCCCCACCTACCCAGGGACTGGATAGCTTCTGCTACAGTGCAAGTTGACACATTGACCATCTGAAACTGAATCAGAGTTGACTCCAATTGTTCTCACGTAGTGACCCACTTCTTCCCTGATGGGCATCAAGCTCTGAACAAAGCCTTCTGTCTTATTCGTGAAAGACTCCTCTGTGACCAGCAGCTCTCTGATGGCCTGGCTAGTGCACCATATTTCTGTATACATATACATTAGCCTTTTCTGCACCTTGTCTATGGCAGAACTCATTTACAACCTGACCTTCCAGCGAACTGACAGCTGCACTAACCCAGTTCCCTGCTCTGGTGCAAGTTATTCATGTCTGGTGTGTAACCACCACCACCAAGTTAGACTGCCATCTAAAAGTATGTGCAGTTGGTGACTGGGAGTTTGGGAAGGAGTCGCACCAGTCCTTACTCTTCACTGTCACTCTGTAGTTCCATTTCCTACTATTCCACCATTGCCCAATCAGGTTGCAACATTTGGCTATCTCAAAAAGGTCAGAGTTGTAAAGCTTTGGGGAATGAGGGGATAAGGGTGGAGGAAGCTAAATAAAAGCAGTGTGCTTTTCTGGTACACAACTTGCAAATAGGAGGACATTGTGAGACTAGGAGAAAATTTGCTCCATGACAGGGAATTAAATAAGAGAATGCAATCATTTTCATTTCAGTCCTTTCATTAGCTGCAGTCTGAATCATAGCCACTGTAATGAAGAATGTTGTCTTCTTCATGGGGGCATGTCCATGCAGTTGTGCCCAACTTCCATTGGTTTGTCTCTGTTGCCTTTGACATGCATCATGTTGTCCTACAAAAGAGAATGTG
The DNA here is from genome assembly GCA_024137785.1 of Ginglymostoma cirratum. NCBI lineage: Eukaryota > Metazoa > Chordata > Chondrichthyes > Orectolobiformes > Ginglymostomatidae > Ginglymostoma > Ginglymostoma cirratum. The sequence goes on from JAHRHZ010000009.1 coordinate 6,279,437, forward strand.
CCTGTGAGTGTTGCATCATCCACTTGGGTGATGTGCCATGGTTGTCTGTCTCTCGCTGTCTGTCTGTCAGTAAATTGTGTGTGCAAATATGAAGTAAAGCTACAAATGTAAGAGAGGAGGTGGGATAGATGGAGATGGTTGGCAGCTAACTCAAAGAAGTGGTGATGAATTGAACAGTTTCAAAGTGTTTTGTAAGGATAGGGCAATTAGAGAAGATCACTGAAGTTAATAAATTTCTTGAGGCTGCATACCCAGGCCTTTGGGGCTGCATTGGCATCATTAATAGTGATGGTTATCTGATCGCATTGACTTTTAAAGATGGTGTCTGAAGACACTTGCGATCCAATATGTATAGTGGACATCCCTCCTCTGATCCACCTCCTACACCAAGACCACCCATGAACTTTGGAATGCACTGTTCCTTACTGCACAATTCCTCAGTGTTCTTGGTGTTCAGAATGTCCTCCCACTTCCAGCATTTTCTGCAGCCTAAAGGCAGCTTTGTTTAAAAAGGTACAAGTTGACTTTAAGTTATTCTAGTTTCACAAAAACCTGGGCCTCTGTTGAACTTTTCAGCTATTCAACAATATATTAGGCATTGGGCTGTGTGTAGCTATCTTGATTTGGCAGGCAGCAAAAGGATTGTGTGCTGCTTCAATGAAAACTAGTGTGGGTTAATCATGCATTGCATCCCACTTTTCAGAGCCCATCCAGTTTTGCATTCCCACCCCAGACCTTTTAGTTTAATGTGAAAGGGCAGTCAATTTCAAGTCCTCCTGAAAAGTGGCACTTTTCACAGTGTACTATTCACCAAGTCGGTTGGCCAAGGCTAAATTGTCTGTAGTGTTCAGGGATGTGTAGATTAGGTGGTTTATAGGGGGATCTGTCTGGGTGGGATGCTCCAAGGGTCAATGTGGACTTGTTGGGCCAAAGGGCCTGTTTCCACACTGTAGAGATTCTATGAAGTACTGCATGAAAGGTCTGAATTTGCTCATGGCTGTTGTGACCCAACGTCAGAACACAAAGTGGATCCCAACTCTGCACTCACCAGCAGTGGGATCACCTCAGGACTCACCAGCAGTGGGATCACCTCAGCAATTTTATGAAAGGTATACTTAGTTGATCTGTTATGGGCAGTTTCCTACTGTTTCTGACAAAGGGGCTGTCCCCTTTGAAGTCTCAGCAGTGACACCAGATGGAGTTGTATAGGACGCCTCAGGCATCAGGACAGCCAAGTTGAAAATTAAATTTTATGGGGCCAAATTTGTAGGGAGGATCCCGCTGAGGAAATTGCAGAAACTACAGAAGCAGCCTTTCATAGCTGCACTTACTATTTAGACCACTGAGAATCAAGTCCTAAAAGGCTCATCTGAGCTGTTAGAGGGAAATGACCTCCATTAAACCCGTGGCCTCTAACGTGGCAGACGGTCCATACGACCATAAGATATAGAAGCAGAATTAGGCCATTTGGCCCATTGAGCCTGTTGTACCATTTGATCATGGTTGATATGTTTTTCAACCCCATTCTCCTCCCTTCTCCATGTAACACTTGACCCCAGATGCTCAATGATTTGGCCTTACCAGCCTTCTGCAGTAATTATTTCCACAGATTAACCACCATCTGGCTGAAGAAATTCCTACACCTCATTTCTAAAGGGTCATCCCTTTACTCCGACACTGTGCCCTCAGGTCTTAGTCTCTCCTACTAAGGGAAACATCTCTTTCATGTCAGTCTATCCAGACCTAACAGTATTCTGTATGTAATAATCAGGTCCCCCTTCATCCTTCTAAACTCCATCCACTGCAGACCAAGATGCTCAACTGTTGCTAATGTGACAATCCCTTCATCCCCGGGATCATTCTTGTAAACCTCCTCTGGACCGCCTCCAAGGCCAGGAGATCCTTTTGTAGATATGTAGCCTAAAATAATATTCAAATACACAGTCTGACCAGAGCCTTATACAGCTCAGTAGTACATATTTGCTCTGGTACTCTAGCCCTCTGGAAATGAATGCAAACATTGAATTTGCTTTCCTAACTGCCAACTGAACCTACGTGTTAATCTTAAGAATCCTGAACTAGAACCCTCGAATCCCTTCTGCTTCAGATTTTTGAAGCCTTATCTCATTCAGTAAATAATCTATGCCTCTATTCTTCCTACCAAAGTGCATAACCTTTCAGTTTCCCACATTGTATTTGATGCCCTGCATCTTTTCCGACTCTCCCAGTCTGACCAAGTCCTTCTGCTTCCCTCCAACTTCCTCAAGACTATCTGTCCCTCAATCTACCTTTGCTTCATCTGCAAATTTAGCAATGTCTTCAGTTCTTTCATTCAGATTGTTAATGTTTAACGTAAATAGTTGTGGACCCAGCACTGACCCCTGTGGAACTCCACAGCTGCCATCCTGAAGAAGAACCCTTTATCCCCAGTCTTTGCTTTCTGCCAGACAGCCAATCCTTTATCCATGCCAGCACTGTGCCCCTAACATCATGGGTTCTTATCTTATTTAACAGCCTCCTATGTGGCACCTTGTCAAAAACCTTCTGAAAATCCAAATGGATCATTTCCAGTAGCTCCCCTTTGTCTAACTTGCTTGTTACCTTCTAAGAATTCAAACAGATTGGCAAATGTGACTTCCCCTTAAAAGGCTGTGCTGACTCAAACCTATATTACCATGTACTTCCAAGTACTCTGCTATCTCATCCTACATAATGGACTGTGAAATCTTAACAATGACTGATGTCTGGTTTACCGGCCTATAGTTCCCCATCTTCAGCCTCTCTCCCTTCTCAAATAGGGGTTTTACATTAGCCATTTTCCAGTCGTCTGCCAGCCTCCCTGACTCATCCACTGGCTTACCCTCTTATTTCATCTTCAACCCTCTCCCATCCCTAGCTTAAGTTATTCTCTGCTTGTTCTCAAAAGCTTCCCAATCCTCTGGCTTCCTCCTAATCTTCACCACATTGCGAGCTTTTACTTTTGCTTTTATGCATTCGCTGAATTCTCTTGTCAGCCATGGATACTTCATCTTCCCTTCAGTATGCTTCTACTTTCTTGGGAGGAATTTCTGCAGTGCCTCCTGAATTAACCCCAGAGATTCCTAACATTGCCGCTCCACTGTCCTCCCTGCTAGGCTCCCCGTCTAATAAACTCTGGCCAGCTTCTCCCTCACCTCTTAGTGCTTTGCATTACTCAGTTGTAATACTGTTATATCTGATTCCAGCATCTCCTTCTCAAACTGCTAGGTGAATTCTATCATATAATGGCCTCTGATCCATAGGGGTTCCTTCACCCTAATGTCCCCAATCAGGTCTGCCTCATGACATATCAAATCTAGAACTGCCTGTTCCCTTGTGGGCTATACCACCAAGCTGTTCTTAAAAACAACTCGTAGCCACTCCACAAATTCTTTTTCTCAGGATCCACTATCAATCTCATTTTCCCAGTCTACCTGCATATTGAAGTGCCCCATGACTTTACAATAGTGCCTTTCTTACATGTCTTTTCAGTCTCCCAATTTGTTTTCTGCTTCACACCTGACAACTGTTAAAGAGGCCTGTACACTACTCTGGTAAGGATCTTTTCTTCTCCCCTTTGGTTCTTCAATTCTACCAGCACAGATTCTGTGCCTTCTAACCCTACTTCACTTCTCGCTTTCAAAGTAACTTTGTTTCTTGCTCAAGACAACCCCCACCTTTTCCCACCTGCCTGTCCTTTAAGATAGGTTATGGGAGAGGGCATTTGGTATACTTGCCTTTATTAGTCAGTGCATTGAGTATAAGAGTTGGGAAGTCACATTAAGCCTGTACAGGACATTGTTTAGGCCACTTTTGGAATACTGCATTAAATTCTGGTCTCCCTGCTATAGGAAGAATGTTGTGAAACTTGAACAGATTCAGAAAAGATTTACAAGGACATTGCCAGGGTTGGAGGGTTTGAGCTATAAGGAGAGGCCAAATAGGCTGGGACTATTTCCCTGGAGCATCAGAGGATGAGAGGTGACCTTATAGAAGTTTATAAAATCATGAGGGGCACGGATAGAGTGAATAGCCAAGGTCTTTTCCCCAGGGTAGAGGACAGGGGTTGAAGGTGACAGGGGAAAAGATTTAAAAGGAACCAAAGGGGCAACATTTTCACAAGAGGATAATGTGTGTATGGAATGAACTGCCAGAGTAAGTGGTGGAGGTGGGTACAATTACAACATTTAAAAGGCATCTGGATGGGTACATGAATAGGAAGGATTTAGAGGGATATGGGCCAAATACTGGCAAATGGGACTAGATTAATTTAGGATATCTGATCGACATGACAAGGTGGACCAAAGAGTTTGTTTCCGTGCTGTACATCTCTATGACAGTGAGCTTCTTCCGCGCTGTTATCAGACTTTTGAAAACAGATCCCTCAAATGTTAATTCTGTACTCTGTTCTGCTACCCTGATACACTTTGTGTGCTACGGATCTACCTGCTGAGCATGCAAAACAATTCTTTTCACTGTATCTCAGTGCATGCAACAACAATAAATCAATCAGTCTTAATGCCCTCACCTGCTAGCTCCTCTTTCCCCTTATGCCCAAATTGTCTAAGATCCTTCTCGGACATGAAAGAGCAGAAGTACTCGCTATTGAGAAAAGGAAGGTCCTCCTCCCTGTTTCACCAATCTCCAGTTGCACTCTCATGCCACAAAGCAAGACTCTGGTGCAGACTGTAGGTCAGGTCACTGTACTGTCAGTGAAATGCTGGAGGCCTATAATGACAGACAGTTTTTCCACATCTAATTGCACCAGGGAGAAGTTATGTCAGCCACAGGAACATGTAGGAGAGCCATCCCCACCTGGTTCTGTTATAGTTTACCTGCAACCCATTGGTCTAAACACATATCCTTCTGATTTAGAGGTATCAATACTACCCTCGACCCAAGGGGGTTATACTAAGTATAAATTTTATAGTCAGAATCGCTGATGTATACCATAATGAGATTAGGACCTTGAAAATTTTTACTGAATGCAAAATCATTGACATCGAATTGTAAGCTTTCTTCGCATTTAAAAGCTGTCTTTATTTTTTATTTTAGTTGGAAGATACTTTTTTTCATCCAACAAAAGAGTTTGTTCAATTGTGCAACTTGCATATTCTTTCAAAGGATTCCTATCTATAAATTAAGATTTAGATTTTGTATATTTTACTCCCTCTGTTGATTGAATGTATGTACAAAATGTAGAGTGTGGTAGTGAAAAGTAATGTGTTCAGTTTTGTAATCTCACCTGAGCAAGGATGTGTTAGCCTTGGAGGAAGTCCAACTGTGATTCATCAGGGTTGTATGTGTATGATTTAAGGGAGATGTGATTGTGACATTTAAAGCAATGAAGAGACAAGACTGTATCCTTGTTACATGAGTGTAATTTATCTGGGGACATGAACTTAACTTACACAAGCATACAATTAGATTAGATGACAAAAAGATTTTTCTTGTTTTTATTGGAATCAATTGCCAGCTTTCTCAGTGAATGTATCAATGCTGCAAACACTCTGAAAGGAGTTGATGTGAAAGGTAGACAGCCTGTTTGATGTGCCTCATGGACTGGAATTTAATGTTCTCCATCAAGGTGAGAAAATAACCTTTAATTTAAGAAAAGATTTTCAATTGTAATTTGGGGAAACATTTTTAAAAGGTAAGTTTTCTTCTGACCCCTGAATAATTGTGCAACCAGGGCTCCAGATATTGAATCTGATACTCAAGCAGAACTAAATAACTCTCAACCCACATTTTGATCATCAAATTTCACACAGGCTGGTCTTTTTCATAAATTGGGGAAAGTTGAATGCTGCTACACTTTTATTTTAGTTTACAAACATCTTCAAACAGAAGCCCATAAATCTTGACACTATACATTCTATATTATTGACATACAAGACACAATTGTTTATGCCAATTGCAACGCAGTTGGGACAGCAGTCATTGGATTCACTTTTCAGTTTTCAGTAAGTTGGCAAGAAGGTTTGGGTTGTGTTATGATCTAAATGATTTATAGTAAATGCCGGAAGTCACCATTGTAGGAAATTCCCGGCCACAGTGGGAGTACATGCTATATTTATGAAAGGAGAAAATTCACCTACTCCACACCTTGTTAGGCCCAAATAGGAGTAACATATTATCCGTTGCAAAAGTGATTATGTATAGACTGGGGATCAGTTTAGTTCCATTAAACAGCTGGTCCCTGATGCAGAGCGATGCCAACAGCATAAGTTAAATTCCCACACCGCTGAGGTTACCGTGAAGGATTCTCCTTCTCAATCTCTCCATTCGCCGAGGCATGGCGGCCCTCAGGTTAAACCACCACCAGTTATCTCTCTCTAATGAGGGAGAAGCCCTGTTGTCTGGAAAGATTATGATGACTTTACCTTTTTAATATGCAGAGTTGGGATGCTTGTGATGCATAGAGCATCTATTCCAAATTGCATTGTTTATTTACTGCAAATAATATTTTGCTCTATCAATTCTATGACGCATGCCTCTTTTTAAATGAATTAAAAAGTAATTTGTGTAAGCTTACAGTAAATATTTGCCTTAAAAGACTCTGAAATGGTGGATACATTTAGAAATCTAGAAATTTTGAACGTATGTTGGGGAAAGGTTAGATCAGGCCTGTAAATTAGCATTAGAAATGCGATACATAATTAACACACACCCATTTGTTGTGACACGCGCAGTGTTGAAATTTCATGTTGCTTGCAAATTTCAGTGACAGTAACGTAGTCCAGTGCAATTGCACTTGAGTGGCTACTCACTTCCACAGTGGGGCTCATTTGTCATTTAAAGCTAGCCTGTACATGACATAACAAAAGCCAGCCTGCACCTCAGAAAGGGAAGATGCATTCCAGCTACAATATGTAATGAAAGTGGTTTGGGAAGAATGTACAACCTGCAAGAAGATTCAGTGTAATGTAACAAGGGGAAGAATACGCTCCAATATTCCCTGATGCAGCACTGGAGCTCTTGGTGTTATCAGCGAACAGAAGGAGAGATTGGTATTGTGTCACCATAGTCTTATGACCATAGGGCTGCTCTGTCATTTGAGAGAGATGACTGATGATGGTTTAATCTGTGGGCTACCATACCTCAGACGAGGAGAGCGGTTGAGAAGGAGAGTCCTTCATGGTAACTTCAGCCTGTATGGGGTATCCTTTGTTCACAATTAAGCTGGAGGTCTTCGGACAGAATTAGAAGGCAGTGGGAGGAGTGACGATGAAGATCAATTTTAGAAACCAAGTATGTGAGTAATTGAATACTAGAAAAGAACTGAATGTAATACTGCAAGATGTTTAACGAATCCTTGTGTTTGGTCAAAGTCAGCATGTGTATCTTCAAATGCTACATTCTGGCAAATGAACCACTAACTTCTCATAATCTATTACTTACCATCAGCTGCCCTCACTTATTTATCAACATTATCAGTCATTACTCATAATTCTTATTAATAGCTTCAACTGACCCCCGTACACTGAGCACTGATAGAAGCCACGCACCCACATTGCTTAGTTTGTACATATTTTCAGCAATTAAATACTCATCATTATGAGTATTAATCAGCAGACTCAGTGAACATTTTATTCTCTCTTGCAGTTGGTGTACAAATGCCACTAACTCTCGAAGTGATTTATAACTTTTATCTCCTACAGACAGCCAACTCAGATCAGGAACATTTCCCTAATAACTTCTGTCCTCTAAATTCAACCCATTCAACCACACAACTGCTTGGTCTTCAGTCCGTAGGATTCATTGAACCATCCCACACGGAAGAAGCTGACCAAGAATGTTATAATCCTCCAAGCAGCCTGCTTCATTTTAATAAGCTTTAGCTATGCTATAAACATCCCAGATACTTTAAGAATCTGGAATTTCAATCTTTGCAATATATATTTCCCTAATTAAGGAGTAAATAGGGAGTGGGATACATTTCAGTCAAAACAGAAAATCTGAAATGAACAAGCAATGCACTTTATGTAAATGAATATACTGTTATACCAAAAACTATCAAAAGAAGTAATAACAAATCTAAAAGAAACTGGTTTGATGTTATCTATAATTATTCAAGAATAGGAATGTCTAAGAATTATTAACAATAGAATTTCAAAGAATTGAATATTCATTAACATTTACAGTAATGTTTTACCTTAAAGTCCTGAACAAGTAAAATAATTTCTCTAAGTAGGAGAAAAGTTATTTGAAGAAGCGTTATCTGAAGATCCCTAGTATTCTTGAAAAATTTCACAGAAGGGTCCTATTATACTTTTCAGGTCCCTCCTGCTTTGCAAATGAGTATGTTAACTCTCTTTACAGGTTCCTCCCTCTTTCATGCCATGTATATCATTTAACATTAATTATTCAGTGAACATTCTTTTATGAAATTTTAAGCTTTTACCTAGTCTAGTTGTAATTTTTAATGCTCTCACATGAATATATCTTTCACCTCTCCCTTATTCTTTGCATCTTATAAGATTCTTTCATTAAAGGTATATAGTAAAGATGACGATTTTCTGAAGAAGGGTCCAGACCCAAAACATCAGCTTTCCTGCTCCTCTGATGCTGCTTGGCCTGCTGTGTTCATCCAGCTCTACACCTGGTTATCTCTAGGAAAGATGACGTTTCATTTCTCAGTCTTTGAGTGTTGTCTTATATTGGTTTCTAATGGTATTCCTCTGATAAAGATCTTTGCTCTGTCTAACCAGTTAGAAACTTCCAGTATTTGTGCTGCAATTAACATCTTATTTTCATGAGAAAGTGCAATGTTAACTCTGATTTGTTTACACAGATGCTGCCAGACCTGATGAGCTTTTCCAGCAATTTCTGTTTTTGCTTTTGATTTACAGCACCTGCAGTTATTTTGGTTTTATCTTATTTTCATGCCTAGGTGTGGCATTGTCTTTTCTCTTTCAAGGCCTTCTTTTCAGTGATTAAATGATTGTTTATATCTTCATCTTGTCTGTGTTGAGTACTTGTCAAATATTAACTTAATTAAGAATCTAATGGAATCCAGTCTGATGTTATTTTGGTGTGCTGGTCTCCTTCTCGGTATATCCTCAGTTCAAAGTTTCTGGTTTTTCCTACCAGCTACAGTCGTGTCGTTATGACTAATTCTGACATGAACCTTTATCTATAAATGTTTTTAATATCTAGGTGTCTCCTACCTAATTGGTTACACTTAATTCTTGATCAAACTTATACTTTTTAATCAGATATCATTCATATTCTGATGTGAGAGAAAGAACTGGCCATCGTTAGAGCATTTAATATCTCCCCTTCATCATTTCCACATCATATATTGAATTGAAATCCTGGATCTCCATTTCAAACTCCAGGTAAACTGTCAGCTGTGTGCCATGGTTCAAGAAGGTAGTTCACTGCTTAGGCAAGGCCAATTAGGAATGGCCAATAAATGCTGATCTGCACAGTGAACTCACACTCTGAGCATGTATAAATGTAAACAACTCCCACCCTTTCCCCCAACCTACAATCTTAAGTATCAGATGGTATAAGCATATAATTATTGCTTCCACCCCCGCTTTCCCTCATCACAATGCTACCATTATGCATTTCTATGTTTGCGGCCAAGAAATACCATATGGAAAGGTCATGGAATAAATCCATAATGTCCAACAATAACAAGAGACTAATAAAGATGAAATGTGGTCAATCAATTTCCCATTCTTAGTTACCAGCTCAGGTAGGGGCACTGTGCTTACTTTAGAGAGTAGCATTGAGATGGGATCTAGTGGTGACACACAGGACATAAGTGACCTGCTGGCAGGGCAAGGAAAAAGGATCACACAGGTATGAACTCCCTAGAGTGAGGAATTATGGATCAGTTCTGCTCTACAGGTCTCAGATTAAGACTCCATTGGGACAGCGTCAAAAGCTGATGGACAATCACATTAAATTATTGGTATATTGGAAGTACTGGCAAAAAGACTGGTGCTACTGTCAAGGAACATGGAGGAGTCTATTTCCAACAGAAAACAAAAGATGCTGGAGATCACAGTGGGTCAGACAGCATCCATGGCAATATAATGTTTTGAATCTGGCTCTGATGAAGGGTCATCGAGGCTTGAAACGTTAGCATGCTTTCTCTCCGTGGACGCTGCCTGACCCATTGTGATCTCCAGCATTTTTTGATTTCAGTTCAGATTCCAGCATCTGCAGTAATTCGCTCCTACGTTGAGTCTAGTTCCAAATTGGCAGAGGGTTTTGTACAGAGTTTGGAGCCTGAACTTTTCGTGATGGTACTGATGGCTTAGTCCATGTGAACACTTCCGGACAAGACCTTGATGCTGTGTCTGATGGCCAATGTCTCAACTCCCATTGGAGAAAATGTAGAAAATACACATTATCATAACTAAGACTGTGATAATGCAATCTCAACTCATGGTCATCCAGTACAGCTTGCTACCATAATTGCTCGACTGATTTCATAATGGACATCAGCCCTCAAAGGATTTGCAGGATTTCACAGCAGTCAAATAAGCTGTATTCCAATAAATTAAGAGAATTGCCAAGGCAACACTATGCTGGAGTTTCAGTAGCACAACAAGACAGCCCAGATAGCTACTGCCCAAGCTCAAGTCGTGCAGTTGAGTCTAGGCTTTATAGAACAAGAATAACTCAAGGGTGTGTTGAAAGACCATCTCCACTTTCTCCAGCAGAAAGTCAACAGTCTTCCACCAGTCAGATTGCAAGTACTGAGCGAACTCTATGCAGAAGCAGTAGGCCAGGCAAAAGCACCTCTAATATAGGTACTAACAAGATGCACAAGTGTGATTAGTTGTATGGAATATTGGATGCTTTGCTTCATTAAATTAATTTGGAATTGTTGACCTGTGGTGACTTTATTAGAGCTAAGGGAAAACACTGCTGCTTCGTGGCAAGGTGAGATAAGTTGTGGGATTGCAGTAAAATGGGAAAATGCGAGAGAGAGGAACAAAATTAAAATGCAGTCCAATTTGACTCATCTTCAGAATGTTCTTGCTCCTACAGTATTTTGCTTTTATTTGAAAATGGTGCTGAGTTCAAACAAACACATTTTTACTTGAGCAAGGACCTTATCTCATCAAAGTGTGAGCTACACATTTTTAAAATAAACATAAATGCTGTTGATGGTCAGATCAAGTAAGTAGAACTATCAAGCTGTCAAGTCATTTAAATCCCCTACCTTTTACAAAATGGAAATAAACAGACCATTTGAAATTTGAAATTAAATCTATTCTAGCAATTTGAATAGCTGTTGACATAACCCCTTTAATATGTAACTACTTTCCACAAATCATTATCACAGTGGGCAGTTGGAAGGTCACGGTTTAATTGACAGTTTGAAGAGGTTATTAAAGGAGAGCTGTATTTGATATGGAATTATAAATACATATGTTTGTATTTCTTTAATTGGAATAAGTACGTGACGGAATTAAGTTGGATAGGGTTTCAAATAGTGCCATTTATATCATGAAATCTGTAATAGCTGTTTAGAAATTTACTTCAGAACTGATTCTGAAGAATCATAGAATCCCCCCAGGAAGAATCCATTCGACCCAATGAGTCTGATCAACCCCTCCAAAGATCATCCAACACAGAACCATCAACCCACCCCATTCCCCTCATAGGGTTTTTACTATGGCTAATCCCCCACTAACCTGCATATCACTGGACACGAGGGGGAATTTTTTTTTTAAATGTGGCCAATCTACCTAACCATGTTTGGACTGTGGGAGGAAACTGGAGCACCTGGAGGAAATTCAAGCAGATACAGGGAGAACGTACAAACTCCACACAACAGTCACCCAAGGCTAGAATCAAACATGGTTCCCTAGCACTGACAAAGTAAAAATGTTTACAATTGTCTGGGAATACAGATGTTGACTGACATAACAAACGTGCTGGAGAAATGCAGAAGATCTGACGGCCAGTTAACATTCAATCCAGTATGATTCGTCTTCGGAACACTGGACTTGTAATGTTAACTCACTTTCTCTCTCTCTCTCTCTCTCTCTCCACAGGTGCTTCCAGACTTGATGAGTTTTTTCAGTACTTTGTGTTTTCTTTCAGGTTTTCAGTATCTGGAATATTTTGCTTTCATTTGATTGATATTGACTGACCTGCTGAGTGCATCCAGGATCTTCTGCTTTGATTTCAGATTTCCAGTATTCACAGTAATTTGTTTGAAGTATAAGAACATGTTTTTACATGAATCAGATAGCTGGCAGACCAAATCATAAAAATGGGCAGGATGAAAGAGCTGTACTTCATAAAGAAATTAATTCTCAAGATCTTGAACACTGGGAATAACAGGATAATGAGTGTTGGTTTTCAGCATATATATCATTTCATTAAGAGTTATATCTGGGGGAGAAGAAAGAGAGTGAGATAATTTTTCAGAAATTTTTAACTTGCCTTTTAAGCACTGTTGGCCAGTAATCCATCATACTAATGCATCTGCCTGAGGAATGTGTTTGGACCATCAATAATACACTGCCATGAAATTATATATCTGTCAAATATTAAGAAGAGTGGAACTCTTTCCGGATGTCACAAGGAAGGAGTCAGAAAAGAGCATATTGTTTGAAGGAGACTGTTTCGTTAATGAATTCCAGTTTGGATGTCAAAGCTGAATACAACTATTAAAAGTCCATTAATGTCTAAGAAGAAAGATAAGTGTCGATGTCTGGGTCAAGGTGGAAGTAGCATCTCTGAAGGGAAAGCAAAAGAGTTCTGTATTGGTAATGCCGAGTTGAATACTGACAGGTGAAAACACTGATTTTAAGCTGCCAAAAATGATGGACTGTCAGCAACTGAGGCTTTTCAATTTTATGAGGAGAACTGTCCTACTTCAGGGATTTCAATGTCCATCTTGTGTGATCCTAACCACTGGATAGATTCAGGAAATGTAATGACTTTCAGCATCCTCACAACATCACAAAGTGTGTCATCACATTTGCAGGACAATGAGGAAAGGACAGTGAAGTGGGACTAATTGGAAAGCTTTCTCAAAGACCTGTCATGATTAGCTGAAAGAATCATACAGGATGCGAAGCAGTGATAGGTTTCTAAATTTACCTTTAATATTTGGAATTTAACAAAAGCAGATGAGATGGCAGAACTTGCTGATTGCACATTAATTGGGATGGAATTTTGTGGTAACGATACTGCTCATATGACATAACCACTTTCCATTACTGGTGATTGAATGAATTATCTATTCCATATGAGCCCTCACCTGCACTATAGTTGGGCATAGCGAGTTCTCATATATTCACCAAAATTAACAGGAATTTGAAGAGATTCAGGTGTAATTTAAAGCATTGCATTTCCACCTAGAAAGGCAACAGAGGGTCAGTCAGGCTGCTAAGTCCCTGGAAGCTTCTCATGCACACATACCCGGAATCTGACATGCTATTTTCCAAGTTATGGTCCCTTTAGTTGCAGAAGTGTATCATCCAGGAAACTAAGAGATAATTGAAGGGATGAATGCAGTTCACGAGATCACAGGAGCAAGATACACATATATAAATAAAATGTAGGGTGACAGAACACCACCCAGCTAAGGATATTGAAGAGTTCCTTGTTTCAGAAGTTGCTGCTCCAATTGTATTTGCCACAAAATGCTTTCTGAATCATGTGGATGATTCATCCTATCCAAAGCACTCAGGTCATTGTGTTGAGCTGCGTTTGAACCAGACTGTGATCAGTGACCTGGTGAATCATGCAACTAGAGGCAGGAAGACCAATCATGGCAAAGGAGATTTTGAAAACTAAAGAGAAAGGTTGACGCAAAGAGTAATGTAGCAATCTATGCAAAGATAGACAAACTGGGACAGAAAGGGACAGCTAATGTCACCATAATAGTGCATCAGTGAATAACCTTCATGCAAAGAATAGCAGTTAAAGAAAGGTTCACTACAAATTCTTTGTGCATTCAGATGATAATGCAGATGAATTAGCATGACAAGTAGCGGTCAATGCTTTAGATCTAATTGTGGTACGTAACATTTTGAAAAGACAAACCAAAATTAAAAGGAGTAGTAACCTGTAGAGTAAAACATAATCTAAGGACAAAAGTGAGAAAGTATCTTGATTTAGAAGATTAGGAAGCAGTGGAAGAGATTAAGGTCAAAGGTCAGAAAGCTCTGGCAGGAATAGTTTATAGGTAGTTATACAGTTGGACAGAACATTGGATAGAAAAATACTTGGAGCTGTGAAAAGGCAATATAATATTCATCTGGAGACTTTAATCTTCATATAGCTTGGACAAATCAAATTCATAAAAGTAATCTGAAAGATGAGTTTCTGGAATGCATTCATGAACGTTTCCTGAAACAACATGTTGTGGAATCAACCAGGGATAAAGCTACATTAATCCATTTGATGATGCTCAGTTTGGGTCCTGCCAGAGGTAAGTAACTCCTGACCGCATCACAACCTTGATCCAATTATTGGCAAAAGAGCTGAACTCAAGAAGTGGGGTGAGCCTGACTGCCCTTGACATCTAATCAGCATTTAACAGAGTATGGAATGAAGGAACCCTAGCAAAACTGGAGTTAGTGGGAAACAAGGAAAACGCACAAAGGAAGATGGTTGAAGATGATGGAGGCCAATCATCTCAGTGGCATAGAACATCAGTGCAGTGGTTTATCAGGGTGGTACCCTATGCTCAGCCATATTCAGTAGCTTGAATCATCTTACCTCCATCACAAGGCCAGAAGTGGGGATGTTTGTTGATGGCTGCACAATATTCAGCACACATTCATGGCTCCATGGATACGAAACTTGACATGCTCGTACACAGTAAGACATGGACACTATTCAGGCTTGGGCTAATTACTTGCAAATAACATTCACAGCACACAGCTACTGGACGTTTTCAGCAAGAGAGAATGTAACTATTTCTACTTGACATTAATTTACATTGCTTTCACTGAATCACCCATTATCAACATTCTGGGGTTATCATTGACCAAATACATAACTGGAATAGTTATAAATATACTGGGTTAATGATAATAGCTTAGAGGCTAGGTATTCTGCAGCATCTAACTCAGTTCCTGACTTGCTAAAGCCACCTGAAAGATATCATCTCCCCTTGCCTGACTATGGACAGCTCCATGAACATTCAAGAAGCTTGATGCTATTCGGTACAATACAGCCCTCTTGATCAATACCCCATCCATCTTAAACACTCTCTCCCTTTAGTACAGATACACCATAACAGCAGGGCATACTAGCTATTAGATGCGTTACATCATCAGAAATTGAACAAGTGACCATGGTTCCAATTGGATGCCCCAAATTGCCAAGCTTCTGGCTGAGAAGAGATGAACTGTTCCCCTTCTTTTTCACCTGCCCCTCAGCTGGACACAACAAGGTTAATTCAAAAAGGACCCCCCTCTTGACAATGCCTTGCTCCCAGACCAAATGAATTTATTTTTCAAAAGTAATTAATTTAACCATACCTTGAGTTAAAATAACAATGAGTTCATTAGTTATGAAATAAGATTGGAAATAATAACATAATGCACCTACACCTGAATTAGAAATGAAGATTGTGTCCTAGAGAAAGTTAAAAGGTATACAGATCAGTCTCTGCATCATTCATGACGAATGGAGAGTTAAACATTGATAATTAAGTAGTTATGAAATTCTTGGCTTTAGAGATTGGTTGAAAATCTTTGTCCTGACTCTTTTTGACTGTGGCTCCCTGGCTACTCAGAGTAAAAGTAATTTTACCTGCACTGGTGGTTAGTGGTTGTTCTTCAACTGTGTCCTTCACAGAACATCAGCACTCAAATCCAGCCTAGTGCACATGGGTTCTTCACCTCACTCGTGTGCATTTTTCCAGTAGCACACACACATCATGGTTGTGTTGGCTTTTCATTCTTGAAAGAAGGTGGCATAAAACATGTCTCTCACCCAGAATGCCATCTTTTCTCCCACTTTACTCACAGTCTGAGATAACACTCAGGAGATTAACAAACAGTTTGCAGTACACTTTTCCTTTTTAAATCCATCCCTTTGAAGCTTGCTTGATATGTCATCAGGTGCACAGTTCCTGGGTTTCTCTCTCTCCAGACAGCCACTGAATTTGCATTCACAGTTATTTGTTTGACTGTAGCAGTTTTCTTTGCTTTCAAAGGAAAATACAATTTGGAATGAAAATGCCTATAGGTAATCTGGCATGATGATGGACATGACATTAGCAAGCCACCTTCAACGGTACCTTTTTGACCTGTGTCTTCTATCACACAGAAGGATAATGGTAGCAAACCCATGGGAACATCTGCAAATTCCTCACAAGCCACACAAGATCCTGATGTGAACTCTATCACCACTGTCTCATCGCGACTAGTTTAAAATCCTGGAACTTTCTTACCAATTGCATTGAAGGTGTACCCTAAGGAAGAATGTGCTGGTGTTGTAGGAGATCCAGAGAAGGTTTACAGGAATGATCCGGGGGATAAAGGGCTTGTCATGATGAGTGATTGAAGACTCTGGGTCTGTACCTATGGAGTTTAGAAGGTGATCTCATTGAAACTTACAGAATACTGAGAAGCCTGTGTAGAGTGGATGTAAAGAAGATGTTCCCACTAGTAGGAGAAGCTAGGACCCAAGGGCACAGCTTCAGAGTGAAGGGACGACTCTTTCGAACTGAGATGAAGAGGAATTCCTACAGCCAGAAGGTGGTGAATCTGTGGAACTCAATGCCACAGAAGGCTGTGGAGGCCAAGTCATTGAGTGTGTTTAAGACACAGATAGATAGGTTCCTGATCAGTAAAGGGATCAAGGGTTATGGGTAGAATGTTAAGAAACATTTCAGCCTTGATCAAATGGCAGTGCAGACTGAATGGACTGAATGGCCTAATTCTGCTCCATAACTTATGATCTTATGGTACCACCGCGAAATGAACTGGCAGCTCAATACCTCCTTCTGAAGAGCATAAATGCTGGTCTTGCCAGTGCTGTCCACATCCCAACAAAATGCAAATCTTATTCGTGACATGCCACGGAAAATTGATTCCGTTTAAATAAAAAATAATTGCCAATGATTATCATCCTTAATCTCAATCTGAATATCAAATTCAACAACATCACTATTTGAAAGTTGTTCATTTAGATTTAGATTGTTAAGTGATTTTGGGACATTATTTGTCACAAATGCCATATCCTAATCAGTGACAACATTTATCTCCCTGACCCAAGGGCAGTGCTACAGTGATACCGAGCTTCAGTTCACAGAAATCAGCATCCGTTTAAATGACGGATTTCTCAAGACCTGGAAAATTCTGCCACCCAGGATCGATAATAGAACAGAAATAAACCTGAAGTATATGTAATCTCAACAAAATACATAACCCAACTGCTCAGAGTGGATTGGTTGCCTACTTCCTGGCCCAGATTAATGATTATCAAAAATGGTTGGATTTGAGGTGGGTTCGGGTCAGATTTGAGATTTGTACTTTGTTTTCTGTGTTAGCCACATACTTGACCCAAGCACATGCCTTTTTATGTCTTCATTCAGCCTGTTTTTAACCTCAAAAAATTAGTTTATGTAAATGCTTTTGCGATCAATGATGCCAGCCGTTATCTTATCTACCTCACCTCCCCCCCCGCCCCGGTCGTGGTGCCCTTTTGTATTGGATGTAGACAATATTCATTAAAAGACATGCATAAGTGCAATGTTGCTTTCATTTACACTTGGCTTACATTGCAAACTGAAATTAAACTCTTCAGGGATGAATTTATGGGGTTTTCCTGGTCATGCGCCTGAACTTAGATGGATGTTGGTAGAGTCAGATATATCACATGAGCAGAACTTATGACCATTTTCTGCTGCAAGTTTTTTGGAATTTCAAGGACATTCCCAGAACAGTTATCAGTACAGTTAGTAATTTATAGATTTTTCGTTGTCACTGGGAACTTGTCAGACAACGTTCTATAGTTCTTTAAAAGTTGAACATTTGATTGCCACTTACACCTGTTTCCAACCACTGTCAGTAATATTTGATTATATATCAATTAAATTCTGAAAACACTGTGTATTGCATGTGTGGTTGACAGGCTGAAATTTCATTTCTAAAATTATTGTTCACAGAATGTGGACTTCATAGTTTTTTGTCTCATCACCCTTTCAGACAGCAAGCCCCACTCCTACCACCCTCTGGATGTAAAATATTCTCGACTCTCGCAAATCCTTCTGTCAATTACTTTTAATCTATATCCTATCATTCCCTCTCAGGAAAATATGTCCTTTCAATTTACACTAGGCCCCTCCACCTAGATACACTATCAGCTATCTCTCCCTTGAGCCTTATCACGGAGATAGAAAGATGATTGATGCTGGCAGTATATTTATTTTGCATCCTGAATGTACTCCATGAGTGTGGCTGTAGCATGGACACCACCAGATGAAAAGGAACACAGCACATCTCTAATGGTGGATATAAATGTCCCTGCTGGGGGACTGTGCTGGGGAAGCAGCCAAAAGCAGTTCACTGATAATTTACCAGCCTCCCCACTCCCCCTCCGCCGCTACCCAAACTTCAGTCCTACCACCAAAATCTTATCTCAAATCTTTTATATTATTGTGTTATAGCTTACATTTAGCAAATGATACAATATTCCAATATTTCTTTAAGAGCGATGTTCATGATATCATCACGATTATAATGCATGACATGCATCACTTGGAGCTTGACATGTTAGTGGAAGCATGTTCTTTGGCTCTCATTATGAAGGATAGCATAAACTGGGCTACATCAGGTAAAGGTACAGTGCTGGATGCAAAGCCCATAACATGGTTAGCAGCAGTGGCTACCTGTAAAGTAGTCCAAGAGCTCAGTGGTAGATATTTGGAAAGCTATTGAAGACAAAAGCTCTGGGCAGCAAGGAATTCAGACAACCAGTAGAACTGGTTTCTGACAGTAAAAACAATCATACAGATCTGTAGATAGGACATCGGCTTTTGATTAAAATATAAATTCTTTCAAGCTGGAAGAGATTTCTAACAGTGCCTTGTTAAAAAATAAAAAAAGAGAGAAGTTGTAATGCAATCAAATAAAAACTGAAAGAATCACGGACGCTGTAAATCTGAAATGAGAACAGAAATTGCTGGAAAAGCTCAGCAGGTCTGGCAGCATTTGCAAAGAGAAATCAAAGTCAACGGTTCCACTTCAGTGACCCCCTCGACAGAACACAATCAAAACTAAACACGATGCACCTTTCCCAATGAATTCTCCATTGCTCCTTTTTAAAAAAAATAAAATCCAAAAGCCTGCAGTTCCCAATTTTAAAAAAAATTACATAGTCCTATCAGCACAGCTATGGAGCTCTCCTAAAACAAAATATAGTTTTTAAAACACAAAAACCTGGTTTTCTGCACTAAGGCGGCTTACCTTTGTCCTGACCTTCATTGGTTTAATCAATTTCTTTCTTCAAATCAGCAGCAGAATATAAAAAGCCTGTGATGCTATCATTCCTTATTAGTGCAAACACCAACTAAAGGCTCAAACATGCAACAGCAGACCGACAATTTTAAATGCAAGCCTCTAGTTCTTAAAGCACGCTCTGTGAAGCACAAAATACTGAGGGGCACTTCTCATAGATGTTCAGGAAACCTAGATCCAAAGGCTGTGCCAGACCCAAGAACAAAACACAAGTGACAAAGAAGATGTCTTTGAAAGAAGATGTTTCTGCCACAACACTGGCAGAAACAAAAGTACCAAGAAGGTTTAAAAACACAAACACGTCGATGAAGCCCAGTTAACCAAGTGATCGGGTATTTTAGGTGAGCAAGCCTTTCATTTTGTAACCTCACACACTGCATTGACTGTATATGAGCCAAACCTTTTATGACCATTCATGTTATACGTCCTGAAAAGGCAAGTGGACACACATTAAAAACTAAAATTGACATAGAAGTTAGTGCCAACATATTACCTCTATACATCCTGAAAAGAAATATACCTCAGCTAGTGGCACTCCATGGCGCAGTCTAGAAAAGTCTGCCACAGAGTGTATAGCAGATCACCAATCTTGTACTTTGGCACTATCACACAGCAGTGCCAATACACAAGCCCTCATCCTGGTTTCTCCAAATCTTCAATCTGGTGGAAATTAATGCTCCAACAGTGGTGGGTCTATCAGTATACACAGGTCTCAATATGTCACCATTTGCCAGATACAAACTATTGTGAAAAAGATCAAGACTAACACAATGGGATCAGTATTGTCAAAAACCTGCTCCTGGACTGATTTAGCATGATCAGCAATTTTAAAGGTGATGCAGTATTGCAATGTTAAACTTACAGGACGGCTAGCATGTGAATCTGTGTGATGGCCAGAGGTGACTGACTGAGACTATTTTCAATATACCTTCCAACTTTCTTTGGATTGCATTAATCTTAAATTTTCTGACCAGTTTACTTCATGGGACATTGTAAAAATTACTGCAATCTTTGTAGAATATATTAAATACACAATACTTGACTGTCAAGAAAACAGAAAATCCTGGAAATACTCAGGCAGCATTTGTGAAGAGAAAAATAGTTAATGTTTCAGGGCAATGACTTTTCATCTGAACTTTCTTTGATAAATCCATGCTGACAGTCATCGATTATTTCACACCTTCTTCTACAGTAATTCGCACTGTCCCACAGAATAATTTCCAACACTTTGCTTGTCATTGTGATTTATAATGACTTAATCCATCCCTTTCTCCTTACTAATCAATAGTACATGATTGACAATCTTCCATCCTAACTAGCAAGATTAGAAAGTCGTAGTCAAATCCTTTGCTACATTTTGTCTTGTGTCTTTTAGCAGGCTCAAATACATTTTATGTGAGTTTGCAGACTTACTCATTTTCAAAAGATGCTAAACCCTTAACATTTTTTTTCTCTTTCTCTATGTATCCAAATAGTTCACGTTCCTCCTCCAATTGCAGCATCTTCATTACCCCTCCACTTCTTTTATGAAAACAGGCCCAATGTATTCATTAAAAACCACAGCCATGCCTTCCACCCCTACAAATAATTTTCCTGTTTGACCTTTAATTAATCCTATTCTTGCCCCAGTTATCCTCTTGCGTATTAGATATTTTAAATATTTTTGTATTTTCTGCAATTTTACATGATCAGTGATACAGGTATATCCCCAAAAGGAGTGAAATGTAATAGGAGTAAATCTGAAAAGATGTTGGGCAAAATTACCTTGTCACAGATTGTTAAAGCTAGTGGACAGGTGAAGGTAAAGCCAAGTAACTATTTTGTAATTATTATTTAAGTGCAAACGTGTAATATATTTCTTCGTACTTGTTTAACTGGCAGGAAAGGAAGCCATCAAATTAATTGACTTCTTCAAAATCATTTTACGGAACAAAACAAGTGGCAAATTCAGCACAAATCTTGCATAAATTTGGGGAACATTTTGAGCCAAATGATAAACCTGAGCTAACGAAGCAAAGAAGCCTGTGGTAGAGTCAATTAAACGAGTGATATTGGAAAAATAAAACCTAGCCTTCTTGAAGAAGAAAAAGTGACTTGCACCCAGCAAGCATGAGGAGAAATCACAGTTAAGCACAACCTGCCCAGGACCAACTTACTGGCAGCACATGAGCAAGTGTTTGAATGATGTACAGAAATAAAATTGATGTATGTGTCAGGTTAACAGGAGGAAGACCTTGCAATCTCAATTGCCTGATCTTTATTTCGAAGTTCTCAGCTGAACCATTTCTTTGTAACTGAAGCCAGCGGAAAGCACTGTAAGTGCTGGTGACATTCATTTATAGCTGTAGCATAAAGTAGATAGTTGAAAAATAGTCGACACCACAAATTCGCCAGTTCTTTGTATACGAATGAAATCAAATGTCTTGCATAACATCCCAGCAGACATTACTACACCAGACAATATTACATCATACCAGAAATGGTAGTCTCTGGAGTTAGGCCCGAAACGTCAAGTTTTCCTGCTCCTATGATGCTGCTTGGCCTGCTGTGTTCATCCAGCCCCACGCCTTGTTGTCTCTGGAGTTATATTGTATTTCCATGGTTGAAGTGATGGAAGACAAAAAGGTGCATGGTGCATCCTTTCTAGTCAGATGGCCCCTCTGTGTTCCTTTTGTGATACCCAGGAAGGAGTTAACCTCATTAACAGAGACTGCTGATCACATTCCTGAATGTGAATGACAATGAGCTCATTGGAAACAAATTGTCCTAAATGTGGCCCTGTGTATTGAACTGTAATAACACCACAAACAGAACTCATTACATTTGGAGATAACAAGGTGTAGAGCTGGATGAACACAGCAGGCCAAGCAGCACCAGGGGAGCAGGAAGGCTGACGTTTCGGGCCTAGACCCTTCTTCAGAAAATTTTCAGAAATGATGGGTTTGGTCTTCCCATTGTTGAATTAAAGACTAAAACCTGGACAAGCAGTCTGACAGCAGCTACATTTGATTGGATTAAGAGAAAACGTTAGAGACATTGAGCTGGGTCTTGATCAGTGTCCATACAGAAACTTACCCCACCCTATAGAAGTGTTATGAACAAGGGTAGTATGTAGACCATACTAAGTAAAAGAAAAGTTTGAATGCCATTGTTCTCATCCTGAATATGTAAGCAGAAAAAAATAAAATGAATGAAATGTTTATGCATCAATTTCTGTAAATGAATTATATTAATGTCACAGTTTGTTTAATATCAACGTGAATTATCATGGAGTGTAGATGAAGGACAATTGTATTTTTGGTAAAGAGCACCATCTACTGGATTGTAATGTATCCAGCACCAAATTTCCTGATTTATTTCACAATTGCGAGCTTCTCTACATCGTAATATAAAATTCAGGAATTACCAATGGTTTGATCCATAGTATTAAAATTCTTGCCATAAATTTTTATGTAAACATTTCCAATCAATATTGCAATGTTAAAATGTCAACACTCACCTCTTATCTGTAATGCCGATAAAATTGCACTCCAAAAGGTATTCCAAATTTGTTTCAGAGATAAAAGGTACTGCAGATGCTGGAGAATCCGAGATAACAAGCATGGGGCTGGATGAACACAGCAGGTCAAGCAGCATCATAGGAGCAGGAAAACTTGACGTTTCGGGCCTAAACCCTTCATCAGAAATGGGGGAGGGGAAGAAGGTTCTGAAATAAATAGGGAGAGAAGGGGAGGCGGATAGAGGATGGATAGAGGAGAGGATAGGTGGAGAGGAGGCAGACAAGTCGAAGAGGTGGGGATGGAACCAGTAAAGGTGTGTGTAGGTAGGGGGGTAGGGAGGAGATAGGTCAGTCCAGGGAGGACAGACAGGTCAAGGGGGCGGGATGATGTTAGTAGATAGGAGATGGGGGTGTGGCTTGAGGTGAGAGGAAAAACAGGTTAGGGAGGTGGAGATGAGCTGGGCTGGTTTTGGGATGCGGTTGTGGGAGGCGAGATTTTGAAGCTTGTGAAATCCACATTGATGCCGTTGGGCTGCAGGGTTCCCAGGCTGAATATGATTTGCTGTTCCTGCAGCCTTCGGGTGGCATCACTGTGGCATTGCAGGAGGCCCAGGATGGACATGTCATCTGAGGAATGGGAGGGGGAGTTGAAATGGTTCGCGACTGGGAGGTGCAGTTGTTTGTTGCGAACTGAGCGCAAGTGTTCTACAAAGCGGTCCCCAAGCCTCCGCTTGGTTTCCCCGATGTAGAGGAAGCCACAACAGGTACAGCGGATGCAGTATACCACATTGGCAGATGTGCAGGTGAACATCTGCCTGATATGGAAAGTCTTCTTGGGGCCTGTGATTGGGGTGAGGGAGGAGGTGTGGGGGCAGGTGTAGCACTTCCTGCGGTTACAAGGAAAAGTGTCGGGTGTGGTGGGGCTGGAGGGGAGTGTGGAGCGGACAAGGGAGTCGCGGAGGGAGTGGTCCCTCCGGAAGGCAGATAAGGGTGGGGAGGGAAAAATGTCTTTGGTGGCGGGGTCTGATTGCAGATGGCGGAAGTGTCGGAGGATGATGCGTTAGATCCGGAGGTTGGTGGGGTGGTACGTGAGGACCAGGGGGATTCTTTTTTGGTTATTATTGCGGGGACGGGGCGTGAGGGATGTGTTCCGGGAAATGTGGAAGACACGGTTGAGGGCGTTCTCGACCACTGTGGGGGGGAAGTTGCGGTCCTTGAAGAATGAGGACATTTGAGATGTACGGGAGTGGAATGTCTCATCCTGGGAGCAGATGCGGCGGAGGCGAAGGAATTGGGAATAGGGGATGTTTTCCAGGTAGCTGTGGGAGTACGTAGGTTACGTGGAACAATCCCTCTTCCGTACCTAAACTGGTCCTAAACCCCACCTCTTCCTCCGTTACATTGATGACTGCATCGGTGCCGCCTCGTGCTCCCACGAGGAGCTCGAACAATTCATCCACTTCACCAACACCTTCCACCCCAACCTGAAGTTCACCTGGACCATCTCCAACACTTCTCTCTCCTTCCTGGACCTCTCTGTCTCCATCTCGGGCAACCACCTAGAAACAGATGTCCATTTCAAGCCCACTGACTCCCACAGCTACCTGGAATACACCTCCTCCCACCCACCGTCCTGCAAAAATGCCATCCCCTATTCCCATTTCCTTCGCCTCCGCCGCATCTGCTCCCAGGATGAGACATTCCACTCCCGTACATCTCAAATGTCCTCATTCTTCAAGGACCGCAACTTCCCCCCCACAGTGGTCGAGAACGCCCTCAACCGTGTCTCCCGCATTTCCCGGAACACATCCCTCACGCCCCGTCCCCGCAATAATAACCAAAAAAGAATCCCCCTGGTCCTCACATACCACCCCACCAACCTCCGGATACAACGCATCATCCTCCGACACTTCCGCCATCTGCAATCAGACCCCACCACCAAAGACATTTTTCCCTCCCCACCCTTATCTGCCTTCCGGAGGGACCACTCCCTCCGCGACTCCCTTGTCGGCTCCACACTCTCCTCCAGCCCCACCACACCCGACACTTTTCCTTGTAACCGCAGGAAGTGCTACACCTGCCCCCACACCTCCTCCCTCACCCCAATCACAGGCCCCAAGAAGATTTTCCACATCAGGCAGATGTTCACCTGCACATCTGCCAATGTGGTATACTGCATCCGCTGTACCCGTTGTGGCTTCCTCTACATCGGGGAAACCAAGCGGAGGCTTGGGGACTGCTTTGCAGAACACCTGCGCTCAGTTCGCAACAAACAACTGCACCTCCCAGTCACGAACCATTTCAACTCCCCCTCCCATTCCTCAGATGACATGTCCATCCTGGGCCTCCTGCAATGCCACAGTGATGCCACCCGAAGGCTGCAGGAACAGCAAATCATATTCAGCCTGGGAACCCTGCAGCCCAATGGCATCAATGTGGATTTCACAAGCTTCAAAATCTCCCCTCCCCCAACCGCATCCCAAAACCAGCCCAGCTCATCTCCACCTCCCTAACCTGTTTTGCCTCTCACCTCAAGCCACACCCCCATCTCCTATCTACTAACATCATCCCGCCCCCTTGACCTGTCCGTCCTCCCTGGACTGACCTATCTCCTACCCACCCCCCTACCTACACTCACCTTTACTGGCTCCATCCCCGCCTCTTCGACTTGTCTGCCTCCTCTCCACCTATCCTCTCCTCTATCCATCCTCTATCCGCCTCCCCCTCTCTCCCTATTTATTTCAGAACCCTCTTCCCCTCCCCCATTTCTGATGAAGGGTTTAGGCCCGAAACGTCAAGTTTTCCTGCTCCTATGATGCTGCTTGACCTGCTGTGTTCATTCAGCCCCACGCCTTGTTATCTCGGTATTCCAAATTTAATGTGTTTAGGGTTCTAAAGTTATTTTGTCATGCATCGTCTTCTCGAAAGCAATTGATTTTCATCAGTTCCACTCAGCCTTACTGCAACATCTGTTCCTTTGAGATTTCCACCTGTAGTTTTGTATTTTAAGATTTGTGCTAATAAATATTGATGATTCCTTGCTCAAACTGACTTACTCCCTCTAGTCCATCCTTGCTTCTGCCAAAGGCACAGGTCGAAGACACCACAACCATTTCCCATGGTACTTCCACAATTTACCATCTATTGGTGACTGGCAAAATCTAAGTTGTCAGTGGAAGTGCTTTAGAGGAAAGAGTTTGCATTCAGAAACATAGAAACATAGAACATTTACAGCACAGAGGGAAATTTTTAGCCCAGAAAATAAACTATCCAGCCCAATCCCACTTGCTAGCTCTTGATTCTTCATCCTGCAGGTTATGGTACATCCACTGCACATCCAAATTCCTGTTAAAAAGAACAGAGGGATTCATTCCCTAGCACTCTTTCAGACACCCGACATTTGGATGAAAAGCCTCAATTTCACTTTAACCTTTACGCTAATTTCCTTATATTTATTCCCCTGATTATTGTCTTCAATGCTCATGGAAAATATGTTCTTCCCATCCACTCTATCCTGCTCTCTTATCAGTGGGAAGTATAAAATTATATCTCTCCTCAGCCTCTTGCCCTCCAAAGAAAACAACCTCAACTTATTCAGAGATAAAAGGTACTGCAGATGCTGGAGAATCCAAGATAACAAGGTGCTGGGCTGGATTTCACAAGCTTCAAAATCACCCCTCCCCCAACCGCATCCCAAAACCAGCCCAGCTCGTCCCCGCCTCCCTAACCTGTTCTTCCTCTCACCTATCCCCTCCTCCCACCTCAAGCCCCACCCCCATCTCCTATCTACTAACATCATCCCGCCCCCTTGACCTGTCCGTCCTCCCTGGACTGATCTATCTCCTCCCTACCCCCCCACCTACACTCACCTTTCCTGGCTCCATCCCCGCCTCTTTGACTTGTCTGCCTCCTCTCCACCTTTCCTCTCCTCTATCCATCCTCTATCCGCCTCCCCCTCTCTCCCTATTTATTTCAGAACCCTCTTCCTCTCCCCCATTTCTGATGAAGGGCCTCGGCCCGAAACGTCAAGCTTTCCTGCTCCTATGATGCTGCTTGGCCTGCTGTGTTCATCCAGCCCCGCACCTTGTTATCTCAACTTATTCAATCATGTCTCATAACTAAGATTCTCCATTCCTGGTAAGATATTCATAAATCTCCTCTGCAACATCTCCAATGTGATAACATCCATCCTATTATCCTTATCACTGTGTTCTTTCCAATGTTTTATACATTTTTAGCATGACCTATCTGCCCTTATACTCTATGCCTCAGCCAATAAAGAGAAACATTCCAGCTGCCTTCATATATGTATATATGGATTCCAATGTTCCCTTTTTTGGTCCACTTATCTCATCACCCTACCATTTATTGAGAAACAGTTAACTAGGGAGGTACGGAGGATTTTAAACTAATACCCTTCAAATCTATACTGAAAAGAAGCTGTTAAATTAAATGGTGGGAGGAGGGGTCAGCTGGAGAAAGAAAGCGGGACAAAGAATATGTGTGAGAGCAAGGAAAGAAATCATTAGGTGTACAAATGCAGTGAAATTTAATCTTGAGCTAAGAAGTCCACATTTGAGAGAAGTTGAAGGATTGCTTCATCAAAAGATCATCATGAAATCTCATGCCTTGGAGAACAGTGGGAACTTAGGGAGAAATTAAGGTGAATCATGGAGAGCTATGGCATACTTAGATTGAGTTCCAAACTACAAAGTGAATTGATCCCTATGGATCTCATTGTATAATTAACTCTATTGGTAAAATTAGGAAATAAAAAGGAGAACAAGAGTTTTTACATGCCAGTTCTGGACAAACTGTAGAATTAAATTAATTTATTTAATTTGTTTTATTCATTCTCAGTATGTGGACATCCTTGGCCAGGTCAGCTTTTATTGTCCATCCCTAATTGCCCAAAGGGCAGTTAAGAGAATGTGGAATTCACTATAATAGGATTTATTTGAAATAAATGCAATAGATTTACTTAAAAGTAGATTGGATATGTGTATGATGGATAACTTAGAAAGGATTATTTTCATTTCTATGCAATAAGGGTCCATGCTTTCAAATATCACAGACCTCATGCCAAAGTGACATAGTAAACCCCATGAAAGTTGTTACACACTTTAGAAATGTTACCTGGTACTGCATTGTGCAAATGTTGTGAAGTTCCTTTACAATTTCCAATCAGCCCTTGGTCTGTGAGTGTTGATTGTACCAATCTGATGGGCATCGAATACAATGGCATGTTGTGTGTGTTTATGAATTGAGGTTATTAATCAGACATCTCTCTAAATCTTGGAATTTAATATCTCTATAAGGGAACGGAAGAACAGGAGTAGACCATTCAGCTGGTCAAACACACCCTGCAATTCAGTACGACCATGGCCTAATGGAACACTACATGGCCTTTCACCCGCCCCATCCCCATATCCCTGAATGCATTGGGAATCAGAAATCTATCAATCTGTACCTTGAACATATTCAAAGTCTGACCTTCCCCAGCCCCCTGTGGTGCTGAATTGTAAAGGATTTGCAACCAGACTATAACAACGCCTAATAGCATATGGTGTGTGTGGAAAGGAGAATGCCTGCCTGATGTTGTTATGTGCAAGGGCAGTTGGCTCCCCCATAACTGCTATCACCAGCTGAATATTCTGGCACTAGATTATCAGAACTGAGACATCCTTCTCATAGCAGAAGGATTGCGTCATCTCGTCAGCAGCTGTTACTATCAGATGTCCGAACACATCAAGTTTCCTCTGTGCAGTCTGCGAGTCATTGGTGAACCATCTATCTTGATGGCCCAAATGGCAGTTTTGAATAGGTGCGTTGTACCTATTGTATCTATTGCGTCACAGTGCGGCCAGCAATTAGTTAATGGTTGATTGGACAGAGCTGCTGTATTGAAATGTTGTGTGATTAACTTCCTCACAGACTTCATAAAAACAAATTCTTTCTGCCTCATTACCTTCTTCATCTGATTTGATGAACTGTGTTGAGAGTCAATATACAGCACCCACATCTGGCAGGCCTCTATTGACGCTCCATGAACTTGAGGATGATAAAACAATATTCTGTCCAAAGTTCAATAGTTTAGTTCTTGAACGTTTGGTTCAAGGTCAGGGGAGGTGGCGGCATTGTCTGGCATCTCTGGGCTAGTAATCTAACCCCAGGTCAATGTTGTGGAGACATGGGTTCAAATCTTGCCTTGGCAGACGGTGTCATTTGAATTCAGTGAAAACTTCAAATAAAAGAAAACTCATCTAATATCAGTGATGTAAGTGTTAGTGATTGTTGTAAAAGCCCATCTGGTTCACTAATGTCCTTCAGGGAAGGAAATCTGTCACCCTTACCTGGACTGGCCTACACGTGTCTCCAAACCCACAGCAGTGTGGTTGACTCTTACTTGCCCTCTGGGCAATTAGAAATGGACAACAATGTTGGCTTGGCCAGCAACACCCACAACATGAACAAATTAGAAAAAGGTGACTGGTACTCTGAGCCTCAGTGGGGAGTATCCCAGCAATATCATTGTTGTTGATCACCACCCTCTGTTTCTTGAACAGAATCAGCTCTTCAACCTGCAGATAGCAACAGGGAAACAACAGCCGAAAGCCAACATGACAAATTGTGAATGGTCATGAATGTGAGGAGGAAGATTAGCAGACCTCAGGGACACATGAATAGCCTGAAGTAATAGACAGAGGCAGCAAAAATGAGGATGGTAAATACTCTCAATCCCCTAATACAAGCCTGCCATCTTAACTTGGATACGTATTACTGCTCCTTCCTGTTAATTAGAAATGGAAGTTGAACTCAATTTGTTCAGTATTCAAATGAAATACAAGAAAGCGAAAGTACAGTGGTATCATTGTACTTAATTACAGAAAGCACCAATTAATTCAGGTCATATTCAGTTCCCATGAACAGACTTTTCTCTATGTTTCTGACACAGTCATCGATACAATTGGATTGCATGCAATGATGCCTACTAAACACAGCTGCTTAGGATTATGAAGCTTTACTAGACTAAAACAAATCATAGTCGAGTATTTAGCAACAGACTCCCTCTCAGCCCCTATACGTATATTGAGAGTCGATTATGAAAATTACATCACAAGGTTCTACACCAGCCCCTTCCAAGAAAACATAGCATTTGCTAATTTATCCCTAAATATATCTACAAGTGTATTGAATATTATTATTGAATGATGACGAGTTATTTGAGAATTCTTCCTGGATCCTAAATGGAGACGTATACGTAGAGCACAGCTGGCCAAGTTGTATAAATGTTTCTGTATTAAATTGCCTATAATGTTTTAGCAACAAAAGGAAATATTGCAGATGAAAACCTGAAGTAAATTGTTCTGGAAAACTCAGTCAGCATCTATGGAGAGAGAACCAGGTATCATTTTGAGTCAAATGTGACATTTCTCCAGAATCCATCATATTTGAAATACTTCTCTCCTTTTGCTGCCAGTACTGATGAGTTTTTGCATAATATTATTTATACTGCCAATAACATAATCCTTGATGGAAATACAACGCAAAGCTATAATACTTAATCTAGAAAAGAATATAAACGCTGTTCTGAAGAAGGGCCACTGGACCTGAAACATTAACTCTGCTTTCTCTCTCCACATATACTGCCAGGATTGCTGAGTTTTTCCAGCAATTTCTGTTTTTGACACAGATGTTTCATTTGGTTTACAGCAGACAGTACAGACATTAAGGTGGGAGATATGGGTACAGTCAATTTGATGAATATTGGTCAACACAAAGACAACTAACCTCAAGAAGAATCAGATAATGATCCTTGACTAATGGCATTGTGGTAAATTATTATAGAAGGATGGCCTGATACCACATAAGAGGTGGCAAATATTTTGATGTTTTTGGCCATACAAAGATTAACATGACATCTCGTTGGAGCCTATCCACTCCAGGTTGGTAGCATT
This sequence comes from Ginglymostoma cirratum, assembly GCA_024137785.1. NCBI lineage: Eukaryota > Metazoa > Chordata > Chondrichthyes > Orectolobiformes > Ginglymostomatidae > Ginglymostoma > Ginglymostoma cirratum. The sequence continues at coordinate 6,310,375 of JAHRHZ010000009.1, forward strand.
GTTTTCTCTATGTACTTTTTGCCTCTTTTCTTTCGTTCAAGCCTGGAGTGGTGTCAGCAGGGCAGTGACTCCAGTGGTGGCAGTAGGCCCGGAGCCTGGACTCCACGCAGTGTCTACCAGGCAGCAGCTGCAGCAGAGCTGGGGACTTCTGGGACATTGGTGTCGTCATTGTTGTTCCTGGAGTGGAATTCCTTCTGAAGCTCTGCTTGAGGCCCCAGTTTGAATGGAAGATGTGCCCTTATTTACATAATTTCTTTTTCTTCTTATTGTAACTCAAAATGGTGCTGGCTTGTGGGGACAAAACACTTCACTCTACCGTCAAGATATAGGTGACAATAAATCATTCATGCATTTATTTTTATTCATTTATTCATCCATGCATGCATCCATCAAAAGCTTTAAAAGGGAAGCAAATGCGTGTATGCAAAGATTCATCCCTGGACACATTGTCACAGCTACATCAGGTACATATTGGGATAGAGTGAATGCCACACCTAGTGCAGGATACTGTACATTGACCAGGGATTGATGACACTGAGAAAATGTCCAATCCTGGGCAAGGATTGTCAATTTGTTATGGATTTTGATGGGATACCCCCAAATTGTTAAACACCTGGGTGAAGAGAGTCACACTACCTCCCCCTCTTTATTCAATCTCTCCCCCATGTGGTTGCAGCAAAGATAGTTTTAAAAGGGTTCCTTCCTTGTGGATACCTTTTCTCAATCTAAATAAATTTATTTTACAAGAAGCCAATTCAAAAGACGTGTGAGCTTATTAGCTACCAAAACACAATTAAAGATAAGAAAACACGTATATACAGGTTAGAAATAAAATGCGAGACCCAATAATTAAATGTAGAAACTAATAGACAAATCAGAGTTTGCTTTGTCTGTGATGGATAAATTATGAAACATTAACAGTCGCAATGTGGCCAACTCCAGTAGTGCTGCCTTTGGCAGTTCAGTAGTTGTTCTTGGTTCTGCAGTTAGCTGAAAGGAATTTATCTGGTTTCATTTAACAGTAGCTTCGTTGACTTGCTTTCGGCAGAGAGAAACTTTATTCCTTTTCATCTGCATATCCAGATGCGTCCTGTGGATATTCTCTACACAGCACACTTTAGCCCAACAGAATGTTCCCCCAAGCTGGTACATCAGCATGCCAGCACTTTAACATACAGAAACTAGCACTGTAGTTGGGATTTTAAACTCTGTGTGTTGTGCATTCCTGAATGGGTAAACATTTCAGCCTTTGCCCTAGAACTGCCTTTTTTTCAACTCATATAATCTTGTCACACAACCCAGCTGATGGATTTCTGCTGATAGCAAGCAATCAGCTTCACATTTTCTGTGGCCACAGGAGATAACAGTTCTTTTTTTGATGGTATCTATCCCTTTGAAGTGTTGCTATCTGATGTTCCCTTGACACACTTCAGGTACAACATCAAGTATAATCCACACAGTGGTCTTCCAGAGAGCCACTGACGTTACATACCAGAAAAAATGGCAGAGAATATTAATCTTTCTTTCAACAAAACACATGCCATGTTAAAATGTTTAATGTATTGGAGAGTAATTTGGGGTTTTGGTCTATTATTATGACGCACTGAGGATGCACATGGCATGTGAAGATAGCAACCACACCCCCACCTCATTGGGATGCAAAAATCTGCTACAGCCTCAGCTTAACCAGTTCCTTCATCCAAAATCCAAACAGTTTTATTCCCCAAATAATGTTCTCCTAATCACTTCCAAATTTTATATTGTCACAGTGAAAGAACGCTTCAAATGTGTCTCATTTGCAATGCAATGACTCTCTCCAACAAAAGACAATCAAACCGTAACCCCTTAACATTCAATGGCATAATCATCACTGAATATCCCAACTATCAACATCCTGAGGTTACCATTGACCAGAAGCTGAATTGATCTTGAACAAAATCAAAGTTGCTGGAAAAGCTCAGCAGATCTGGCAGCATCTGTGAAGGAGAAAACAGAGTTAACGTTTCGGGTCTGGTGACCCTTCCACTGAACTGAATTGATCTCACCATATAAATAAAGTGGCTACAAGAGCAGCTCAGAGGCTAGGAATGTTGCAATGCATAACTCACCTCCTGACTCCCCATCTCTCCACTATCTACAAGGCATAAGGATTGTGATGGAATACTCCCTGCTTGCCTGAATGGGTGCAGTTCCAACAACACTCAAGAAGCCAGGGATAATTATTGAAAACATGCTCTGGATCTTCTCCAAAACCAACACATCCTTCCATAGATACTGGGCCCAAAATAGCTCACAATGTTCCAAATGTGGTCTGACCAGAGCCTTATGTAGTCTCAGTTGTACACCTTTGCTCTTCTATTCTAGCCCACTTGAAACGAATGCTAACATTTCATTTGCCTTCCTAACTGCCACTGAAACTGCATGTTAAACTTAAGAGAATCCTTAACTAGGATTCCTATGTCTGTTTGTGCTCAGTTTCCGAAGAATTTCCCCATTAAGAAAATAGTCTATGCCTCAATTCTTCCTGACCACCCACATAATCTCACACTTTCCCACATTGTACTCCATCTGGCAGTTCTTTACCCACTGTCCTAGCCTGTCTAAGTCCTTCTGCAAACTCTTCTCTTCCTCAACACCACCTGTCCCTCCACCTATCTTGGTGTCATCTGTAAACTTAGCAACAATGCCCTCATTTGCTTTGTCCAGATCATTAATGTATAACATGAATAGTTCTGGTCCCAACACCGACCCCTGTGGAAGTCCACTAGTTACTGGGTGCCATCCTGAAAAAGACCCCTTTATCCCCACTCGCTGCCTTCTGTTAGTCAGTCAATCCTCTTTCCATGTCAGTACCCTGCCCCAAATACTATGTTATCTTATTTGGCAGCCTCCTGTGCAGCACCTTGTCAAAGGCCTTCTGGAAATCCAAAAGGATCACATCCACTGGCTCTGCTTTGTATAATTTGCTTGTTATCACCTCAAAGAATTCTAACAGATTTGTCAGGCATGACCTCCCTTGGATGAAGCTGAAATCATTATTAGAAAAAGCACACATTGCCACCAAAAAAATCTAATACATTGAAATTGCTTCAACAATTCCCTGATGTAAACAAATGTTTCCATTTCAAACAGCAGTTGGAGCTGTGCATCAAAATGCTGATTTGACAAGCGCTCCATTGGGAATCTGATAGTTTGGGAAATCAGTCATTAGCACAAAGCCTACAATGGCTTCCGTCGACTGGAATGTGGAAATACTGAGCACTTGTTTTTCTAATTTTACACATCTTTTGGACAGTTTCTCAATAGCTTTGGGAATCCAATCATCATCTCAATCAAAATTCTGGGGGGCACGGTGGCTCAGTGGTTAGCACTGCAGCCTCACAGTGCCTAAGGACCCGGGTTCGATTCCAGCCTCGGGCAACTGTCTGTGTGGAGTTTGCACATTCTCCCCGTGTCTGTGTGGGTTTCCTCCGGCTGCTCTGGTTTCCTCCCACAGTCCAAAGATGTGTAGGCTAGGTGGATTGGCCATGCTAAATTGCCTATAGTGTTCAGGGGGATGGGTCAGGGTAGGATGGTCCAAGGGTTGGTGTGGACTTGTTGGGCCAAAGGGCCTGTTTCCACACTGTAGGCATTCTAGGATTCTATGATCTATGATCTGCAGGGTGATGAAAGGGGTTATCGACAAGGCACTTGAGTGATACTTCCTCAGCAATTAATTGCTCAGTTTGGGTTCCCTGTAGAGCCACGTAGCTCCTGATCTCATTGAAACAATGATCCTAAAAGTGGACTAAACAGCTGAACTCCAAAGGTGAGGTGAGATTGATTTCCCTTAACATTTGACAGAGTATATCATCAAGAAGCCCGAGCAGGAATGGTGTTAATGGGTTCTAGAGAAAACTCTTGTGTGGTTTCAATCAGATCTATTACAGAGGAAACTAGTTTGGTTTGTTGGAAGCTAATCATCTCTGCAGGACTTTCTCAGGATTGTGTCCTAGGCTCAGAGCATCATCAATGACCTTCCCCCATCATAAGGTCAGAAGTGGGGATAGTTTGCTAATAATTGCATGATGTTCAGCACTATTCGCTACTCTTCAGATCCTGAAGAAGCCTGCATTCATAGAGAGCAAGACCTGGACAAATGCAGGCTTAGGCTGACAAGTGACAAGTAACATTTGAACTACACAAGAACCACACAATGACCATCTCCAACAAGAAAGAATCTAAACACCATCTCTTGATATTCAATGGCATTACAACTGCAAAATCCCTCACCATTATCATCCTGGGAGTTGACATTGACTAGACACTGAATAGAAATAGCTGTATAAATGCTGTAGTTGCTGGAAAAGCTCAGCAGGTCTGGCAGCATCTATGAAGAAAAATTAGAGTTAATGATTCGGGCCTGGTGACCCTTCCTCAGCTTTGATGCTAGCTTCAGGAGCAAGACTTGGGTTTCCCGACTTCTCTTGGCATTCTCACCATGGCATAGAAGCTTTCTACCATGGTGAATATCTTGTTCTTGCAATAAGCAAGAAATCTAGGGCATTACAATTTGCTAACATGACATACTGCTGTAGTAACCTCCAACATGCCCTTTGCTAAAATGACATCGAGTGCGGCTAACTAGGAAATCTCTGTACAGAGAAACTGAGCACTAAGAAGCTGGAGTTTGTGGCAACAATTTCTGACAGTCCATCAAAAGCTGCACTTCAAGAAGTTTTGGACCTCCTGGGGTCATAAAAATGTTACATCAATGCAAGTTTTTTCTCATGCATAACATCGAATTTGGGTATGTAACCTTTAATACATATCAAAATAATTGTAAGGGATCGAGAGATACATTCCAAGATTGTAAAAAAATTCACTGAGGTAGAAGCTGATAACCTATTTCCTCAATTGTCCCTCCCATTCTTGAAACTAGGGCTTAGCCAACTTGCAGCAAAATAGAGTCGTGCTTTGTCTACACAATGGAGGATAATAAGGTCTGCATTGCTCTTCCCAGGTAATTGAACATTAGAGTAGGCTTGAGTGCCTAAATAGCCTCTTCCTGATTCTATGTTTTGAGATGTTTGATCATCATAAAGCATGGTAGGAAAGGAAAATATAATTTAAGTTTTAAACTTAAAATATTGAACAGAGGCCTTTCTCTCAAGTTTTTGTAACAATCTAACCTGACGATAGGTGTCACTGAGTTTGAAATATGAGTTTTGGCTTTCTAAACTATTTCTGTCTTTCTCCTCACCCACTATCTGTTTATTTTTGACAATAAGTTAATGTGTGGGCTGAACATTATTGGCAGAGGTACAGTATACTATACACATTGACTGCCTTTGTCTGATTAGATTTACATGTGGAAGGCTACAACTCTTGACATCCAGAACAAATTTCATTACACCACAAAGACAATTGAGTTACACCAAGATAGCAAGATACCGACATGAGCCTCGGGTAAAATACTGAGTATTAGTAAAGTTGCTAAGGCAGCTTTTACAGTAATTTCCACCAGAAAAGAATTCTAATATTTACCAGAAACAATGGAACTTAATAACACCACTTTGTGGAAATAAATTGAAATAAAAAGATCAACTTGATCTCTGCGAAAAGTATTACTGAAAATGGATAATAGAATGTTTGGAGAGTGATCATTCTTCTTGTTAATAAGAGTTTCTTGACTTTGGTCCCAACGTTTCCTTTCATTAATTTGAAACTGTCAAATGCTCAAGTTAATTCACAGACTGCCTGTATTTAACTCTTTTGTTTCTTTAACAACTTTGTGCATTTATATATATAAAAACCAAATCTCTCTCAGGTTTCCTTTCCAAAGTATGAACGGCCTAGGTATCTCAGTCTTTTCTCATAACTCAGATTACTGGCACTAGGAATCAGGCTCATGATATTTTCCTGTATAATTTTGTTTTTCTTGTACGTCAATAATTTTATTTGAACACTGTACAATTACTTCATCTCATTCCATTAGTTTTAGTGTCTAATAGTGTTAAATCTACCAAGACTAATTTTTGCCTTATGATTCATCTGTAGTTATTTTAATAGCATACAAGGGAGCATATGTCCCTTTTGTGAACTCCATCACCTTTAAATATACTTGGATGTTGATCTGATGACATAGTTACACCTGATGCAAACATGATGAGCTGAATAGCCTCCTGCGATGTCATAAATCTCTTTGTCTTTGACTTAAACAGGGATGTTTGAGTCAATATTTCTCTCTCAACTAGCGCCTAAAACAGATCAGGTCATTATCACATTGGATGCCAAGAGCATGGGTTGAATTCTTGCACTGGCTGAGGTTACTAAAGTCCGTGCTTTCTCAGCCATGTCTCTCGCCAGGTTAAGCCATCATCAGTTCACCTCTCTATCTCTAATGAGAGAACAGCCCTATGGTCCTCAGAGACTATGGTAATTTTATCCTAGCACACAGTGGATGGCAGCATGGTTAGCACTGCTGAGTCATAGTACCAGCTTGAATTCCACCCTCGGGATGCTGCCTGAGGCTGCATATTCCCTCTGTGTCTGCTTAGGTTTCTGCTGAGTGGTCTGGTTCTCTCTCACAGTCCAAAGGGGTGCAGGTTAGCTGGATTGGGCCATGCTAAATTTCCTCAGTGTCTAGGGATGTGCAGCTGTCTTGGATCACACAGTGTGCATCCAAGTGGGTCTTTTCAGATTTGGTTAAATGTAGTTAAGAGAAGGCTTGTCAACTGCAATTTGCTTGAATATGAACATTTATTGAGCAATAAAAAACAACGAAAAAAGAAAGGAACATTTATTAAGTAAACAAAAGAATGAAAAAGAGAGGAATGATAAACAATAAGCCTCATGCACTTCTGGCTGTCGGGGACCCCTCGATCAACGGCTGGTCTGGATACTGAGGTTGTTCCTGGCACCATTCGCGATCCCAGTCCGAGATGAAGTCCAGCAACTTGCAACAAGACTCTCTCTCTTATACAGTGTATAAACAGCAAGGCACCAAAAAGAAAAGACAGCTACAGAAAAACACATTGATTGTGCTGTCTTTGGCATGTTCAGGAATGTCCACAGGATTCACTCAAGGTTGTACAGCTGTTGAATATCATCAAGATGTTTATCCCTTCGGCCCATCTTTTACAGTGGGCTAGGTGGATTATATCAGGGTAAATGCAGAGTTACAGGGATAGGGTGAGGGGCTGAGAATGGGTGGGATGCCCTTCAGAGGGTCAGTGCAGACACAATGGGCCAAATGGCCTCTTTCTGCATGTAAAGATTCCACGAATACTTAAGCACATACTCATTTTGGTAGAGTTCACCAGGCCATGGAAGTCTGTTTGAGGTTGCTACTGTTATCCATTGGTGTGAGGTATTCAAATATATGTACTAGAAATAATTGGAGTCCTTTCTCAAAAGCAAAACACACGTTAGACCCAAGTTAATTATTTTTATATAATTAAATTCCCTACTCAAATCATAGTGCACGAAATATGTACTTATTCTTTTTTCCAAAATACTGAAGGCAGCATTTATAAAACCTTCCTCCCTTCAAATAATTATTTTTGCTCGAGTACAACAGTCCCTGAACAAAATGTGATCAGTAAGCTGACATCCACAGAGCCCACCAATCATTTCCTACGTCACAATCATAACGACTGTTATCCTCACAATCAGAGATTATGAAGGGGATTGTTTTTCTGAAGAAGGGTCTAGGCCCGTAACGTCAAGTTTTCCTGCTCCTATGATGCTGCTTGACCTGCTGTGTTCATCCAGCCCCACGCCTTGTTATCTGGGATTGTCAAAGTCTACTCTGGCTAAGGAATTCTGGAACACATGGGTAAAGCCTTGGGCTAAGTTGGGGGGCGGGGGGCGGGGGGCATCATTTAGGATGGAGATAAAGAACTTGTTTACTCGAAAAGTTGTGAATCATTGGGAATCAAATGATATGGGAAGTGAGCTAGGAAGTTGAGTTGAAGTTCAAAGTACAACTGAATAATGGAGCAGGCTCAATGAGTCATAAATTTACACTTCTTATGTTTTGTAGTCGGTTACTCAGCGACAGAGCAGTTGTGATATTTAGCTTCCGAAATGCGCAATCACATACTGTGAAAATATTTCTGTTTACAATAGAATCAAAATCTTGTTTGACTTCAAGGTATTTTTAGATCAGACTGTGTACACTGCAGATAGTGGCACTCAGATACATATGTATACAAACAGCATGCTTCACATACATCCAAACTGACAGTAAAAAACATCTGGTTGACAGCCTCTGACCTAATCAGCATCTCGGCAGCAAGGCCCCCAGTATCCAGTAAGAAAGTAAAGTCACTGTAGTCTTACCAGACCATAGGACTGCTCTCACAATTTAAAATTATTAAAAAGATCCTTTGTTGTCCATTTATTTCACTTTAATGCTTTTGTTAATGCATACGAGAAAAGATTTACAAAGTATCAATGATCTCCTCATTCAGCTGGCTAATTTTCATGTGAACGTTAAGTAGTCCAGGACAGATGGCTGCTCAAAACGCTAACATAGCCAAAACAGACCTCGTCATCACCCATGATAACAAGCATGGGGCTGGATGAACACAGCAGGTCAAGCAACATCATAGGAGCAGGAAAACTTGATGTTTTGGGCCTAAACCCTTCATCAGAAATGGA
>JAHRHZ010000009.1:6319420-6335302 GCA_024137785.1 Ginglymostoma cirratum
TGCTGCTTGACCTGCTGTGTTCATCCAGCCCCATGCTTGTTATCTTGGATTCTCCAGCATCTGCAGTACCTTTTATCTCTCGTCATCACCCATGTTCATATAAATGGTATTTCTAATTAGAGTCCCTGGAGAATAGAAAGAGACTTCCTTCTCTCCCATCCAACCATAATCGAGGTTGACTGTAGCATTCAAGTAATTGGTTGGTCACCAATCTGGTGATCTCCAGAGTATTTTTTTCTTCTTATCCTCTCCTGACCGTGTCTTTGCTGAAGCACAATTCCAGACTAAACGACCAAGATTACACATATCGACAGAGTAAACAGTCTGTTTAAATACAGCACAAAATTACAGATCAACCTAAACCTGACTGTCCATTTGATCTATCTGCATGCAATGCCAGCATGTTTCACCAGGGAGCCATCAGGAGTAGGAATCCAGATTCGCCTGACCCTAAACCCAGGACATCAAGGCAACCTGTGGTGCTCAGGTGAAATTCGACCAAAAATTTGCTTCCGATTGCAGGCATGCTCAGATGGTCCTCGTAATAATTCTGCAAAAGTGGAGCTGGGTCTTTCTCTAAACCATTATAGTCATGCAGTGTTAGTGCAGTACATTCTGAGAATTAGGTTTGCAGATCTACTTGCCTCAGCTATTCATTGGATAAATTCATTATGTCATCAGTTGAAGCAATGGGATTTCTTGATGAAGCTATAATGAGAAGCCTGGTAGGCATCAATACAAATAAGCAACATTAATGCACAATGACTGAAGGGGGCCAAGGAAGTAAATGAACAAATGGATCATTCATTTAATGCCTTTATGAATAGTACATAGATCACGTTTCACTTGTTTCTTCTAGCAATATCCTTTTTTTTCAGGCAGCCTCTAATTCAGACTTGACTACATTCTTTTAAGCATTGGCTGCTCGTGGTTGCTTGATCTCAAAAATGGACATCGAAATGAGAGTCTAACCACAGAACATCAACAGACTCTACATTTCAAGGAAGCATTACAGCAGAGTAAATTCTATTTGTATGGAATAGGCACACACTAATTTATAGCCGGGGTCACTGGACAGGAAACATTGATAGTTTGTCCACCTTCTTTGAAAGCTTTAGATTAATTACCAGATAGGGGCCCAGACTAATCAAAATAATTATCTATGCCAGTTGTGCCCAAGTGGTGCCACTGTCTTTCATGAGGTGTTTGTAGTTGTGGCTAGGCCAGCATTTGTTGCTCATGCCACATTGCCCAGAAGGTGGTGGTGAGCTGTTCTTTTGAATCACTGTAATCTGCCTGATACACCCAGTGCTCCTAGGGAGCGGGTTCCAGGATTTTTTTTCAGTGACAGTGAAAGCACAGCAATATTATTCCACATCAGGATATGGAGAGACTTAGAGGGAAACTTGAAGGTTGTGCTGTTCCCTTTCAACTGTTCCTCAGAAGGACGGGGCAACAAGCTTGTTAATGTGGAAGGCAGCTTAGCAAGTTCTTACAGTGTACCTTGCATATGGGACATACTGCTACACGGGGGAGGGAGTGAATCTTTCAGGTGCTAGATGGAGTGCCAATGGTCTAGAGTTTGTTGGAGCCACACTCATTCAGGTGGTGCTATTCCATCAGTTTTGATTTGTGCCTTGGGGCTGGCAAACAGAATCGAGGGAGACAGGAGATAAAAGGTACTGCAGATGCTGGAGAACCCGAGATAACAAGCATGGGGCTGGATGAACACAGCAGGTCAAGCAGCATCATAGGAGCAGGAAAACTCGACGTTTCGGATCGAGGGAGACAGGAGGTGGGTTACTTGCCACAGTGTTTCCAGTCTCTGACTTACTCTTGTATACTCAATATTTCTAAAGGCTGGTCCAATTCAGCTTTTGGTTGATGGTAACCCCCAGGATCTTAACAGTGGGGGTTTCAGTGATTTGGGGGGGGGGGGGGGGTTATATTCGTGTCTTATTGAAGATTATCATTAGTGGGGCTTGAATGTTATTTTCCACTTGTCAGGTCAAGCCTGAATGTTATCCAGCATTTATTGCAAACGGACTTGGCTGCTTCAGTATTTCCGGAGTTGTAAATGATAGTGAACAATGTGTAATCATCAGTGAGCATCCCCACCTACAACTTTATGATAGTGGGAAGCTCACTGCTGATCAGTTAAAGATGGCTGGGCCTAGAACACTATCCTGAAGCAGTCATGCAGAGATGTCTGGGAACTGAAATGACTGACCTCCAACAACTACAAGCATCTCCCTTTGTGCTAGATATGACTTCAATCAATGGAGAATTTTCCCCCCAATTCTCATTGACCTTAGTTTTGTCGAAGTTCCTTGATTTTACGGGTAGTCACTTTCACCTTACCTCTTTTGTCCATGTTTGGACCAAACCTGTAGAGAGGTTCAGGGGTTGTGGCCCTGTCTGAACCCAAACTGAATGTCAGTGAGCAGGTTATTGATCAGCAAGAGTTGCTTGATAGCTCCGTCTATCACATCTTTCATTATGTTTCAGATTATCACCATATCTGATATGGTGGCAACTGTCTAGATTCAATTTAATCCTGCTTCTTGAACTCATATCATATCCAGACAATTTTCCACACTGTTGGATAGATTCCAATGTCGCAGCTATACTGGAACCAGCTTGGCTAAAGGTATGGCTAGCTTTGGAGTATTCCCAGGAGCCATTGCTTTTTGCATTATCCAATGCCTTCAGCCCCTTCTTGCTATTTGGTTTGATTTATTATTGTCACATGTACCTGAGTGCAGTGAAAAGTTTTGTTTCGCATGCAGATCATAACATAAAAAGATCACTGGGCGATTGAGCAGTGAGGAATACAAAGTTATGGCTGCAAAGAAGGTGCACAGAGAGCAAGATCAACATTAGATTTGAAATTTCAGAAGTCCATTTAGAAGTGCAATAACAGCAGGGAAGAAGCTATTCTTGAACTTGTTGGTATGTGTGTTTAAACGTTTGTATCCTCTACCTCATGGAAGAGTTAGGAACAGATTGTAACCATGACGGGGGTGATGGTTTGTTGATGCCGGCTGCCTTTCCGAGACAGCGGGAAGGAGACATGGGTTAACGGTTGGAAGGTTGGTTTGCGTGATGGACTGGGCTGTGTTCACAACTCTGTAGTTTCTTATGGTCCTGGGCACAGTAGTCGTTATACCAAGCCGTGATGCATCCAGATGGAGTGCTTTCTACGATGCTTCTGTAAAAGTTGGTGAGAGTTGCTATCATGTTGAGTGTATCAAATTGGCTGAAGACGGGGATGTATAATGTTGGGCACCTCAGCAGGAAGACAGGATGGGTCATCTGCACAGCGTTCTGGCTGAAGTCCCATGCAAATGCTTCAGCCTTATCTGAAGCAACCCACCGCTGGTTCACTTCAGTCTCTGGTCGATGGTAAATCCACTGGACGTTGAAAGTGGGGAAATTCAGTGATGTTAACAATGTCAAATGTCAAGGAGAGATAGTCAGGTTTTCTTACTGGGAATAGCCATTGACTGACATTTGCGTGGTTTGAATGCCCAATTGCGGGGGCAGAAAGTTGTGGAGCTTGATTCCCATTTCGGAGATTTAAATCCTTCTCTGCAATACTGAGAGGGAGCTGTATTATCATCAGTGTTGTCAGTCAAATGATATGCCATAATGTGCTGGACTATCTTCTTGGTGAAATTCAAAAGACCCCATAACACAAAGTGAAGAACAACAGGCTTTTCTTCTGTGTTCTAACAAATATTGAGCTCTTAAATATCCACAAAATAAATTAGTTGTCATTATCAGTTTGCTATTTTGTAAATAGTTGCTGTGTTTTATATATGAAAGGCATTTGGCCGTGAATTAGCTTATCCTAAGGACACAAACATGTAAATGCATAACTTTCTTTTTTTTTTTAAATGCAATGTTGATCCAGCAGTTTTCAAAAAAAAAAGGATTAGATCTTGGGGACTTTGTTAATCTGTTTGGTTTAGCAGTACACAAGCCACATCTTTTTACAAAGAACTTGCATTTGATTTTATCACAGCTTTACAGAATTGTAAAATGAAGAGAAATATTTAGACAGCAAAGGATCTCATTTGGAGTACAAACAAAGTAATGGCAATCGTGTTCCATTATAACAACCAAGCCTGTAGTTGCTAACAATTAATTAGTTAGTACACCTGCGAATAGGATATGGACTTCAATGAAAAAGGACCTTGATTTGGCATAAATCAATCACACACAAACTGAAATTATAAACACATTAATATATAGCAACTAAAATGGTTTATTTTTGTTTTTACTTTTGAACTTTGAGCCAGTGGAAATGTCAGTGGTTTTTATCAACTCGAAAACTATATAAAATGTACCTCAATTTGTTCTTTAAAAAGCTGGCAGAGTTTTCAAATATTGTTTCAACCTCAAAAATAGAACACGATATACATTATTTACAAAAGCAAAGAAATAAAATGTTTTCTAATATTTACACAGTTGAGCTGAAGATTTCTGCTACAAAAAGAAAAAGCCCTTTAACAATGAAGAAGGAATAAAAGCTTCTCTAAGTCAATACTATTTCCTTCAATCACCCATTAGACTCCCAGTGAAAACTGCACACGTACAACAAAGGATGAAAAATGAAGATCACAACGAAACAACTTGAGTCTTCTGGTACTTCAGCTTTCATTTTAAATTCATCAGGTTAACAAAAAATTATTTTGATTTCTTTTAAAATTAAGCAAAAATGAAGCTTACTCATCAGTATCAAGGTACGTAACAGCGCTAGCTTTGAAGTTTAATTGAAGCTCTCTTGAGCCTTATCGATAGACCCCATATTTACAATGCAATAAAATTCGACACAAACAATTCCAGTGCGAACAAAATAGAACTTCCCATACAAAGGCCATGCTGTGGCAATGCAGAATGGCTACAGACATACAGTTAAAGTTTGGCAGGATCAAATTATAGTCTAGATGCAGGGTAGTGTGCTTGATAAGTGTAAGAAATTCAGTTTTTAACCACTCCAAACTTCTCAAATAATAAATTCATACAAACTAACAACCAAAAGAGTGAATGGTTGTCCCAAGGTAATGTTTCATCCACTGTCATCTCCTCCAGTTTAGTAGCACCTTTTACCTGCAAACCCTTTATTTACAACATTAAACTAAACATGTTTTGAGTTGAATCAAGTCCACCAATCTGAAATTACATTTCTCTAGATCTAGTTTTTTTAAAAAAAACACAAAAGGTGGGAATGGAGGATGAGGAAGGGAAGCCTGACAAAGTCACTGTGTGTCCACCACTCTGTTCTCGCCTGCTCTAAATACCATGTGGCTAGGAAGCACACCCGCATTTGTGAGCACTATTACATGGGACTGCTGGGTCTCATGCTCGCCTTGCTGGATGGTTCCTTCCTGGCTCTCCTGCCTGGTTGAAGCTTGTTTCACCTCTGGTGCTTTGATGACAGATGCAATGACTGTGCCTTGTGGCTGGCTCACAACCTGCTGACTGGCAGCAGCAAAGGTCACGACTGGAGTGGCAGCGCTTAGTGTGCCAGATGACGATATAGCTGGTGTTCCATTATTTGGTACTTGTGGACTGGTTGGAAGAACTTGATGATCACTGGTACCACACAGAGCTAGAGATGTTGGCGTAACTATCTTCGCAGAGGCTGAACTGCCTTGCAAAGCAACGTTTTCTTTCAGCACAGTGACCGGGTGAGAAGATGGAACTGTTTGGAAAACAAATTTGGGCGAGGACATTGCTAAATCAGTGCTTGTGATCACAGTTGTTAGGGGGACAGTTTGTAATGTGACTGTACCAACTCGCTGAGTTCCTGGCGACACAACCACTGGAACCTGTGATGACAGCTTTATTGTTCTGGGGAAAGAACAAAGTTAACAGATCAGGGTGATATTCACAGTATCTTATGAATATTTTTCTCATTTTGGACCACTTAAAGTAGCTCATCAAAAAAGATATTATCCTCCTTCTCATTTATTTATCATTATTTGTGGGAATGTGTGCGTGCAACAAATGCTGCATGACTATTCTGCCGTCGTTTTCCTGAAAACTACTGCACACAGATCATCTTATAGCATCAGGCTGCTCAGTGGCTAAAGTCAGCACTTGATGTGCTATTCAATGTAATGATACAGAAACATTTTCTTTTAGAAATACACTAGATATTGAGACTTTTCTCTTGCTTCTCCCTGGTTTCCAAATGGCTACATTTTTCAAACACTTCTAACCGGAACATTTTTTGACTTGCTGTGCATAGCTTGGTATTTGAATAGAATGATGACGGGAGCCTAGTGTTGACCAGAGACCATTAACAGCAGTGTGTTTAAGTGCTATAAATTCTGGAGCGGAGGCAGTGGAATTTAGTACCATTTGGGTATCTATATTCTTTAAAAACAAACCCATAAAACAAGATAACTATATTGCATCAAACAACTTTTTTGTGTAGTTCCATTTCCCCTGAACATGTGGTACAGAGTGTGAATCAACTTGCATAACCATCTTCGATAACCTGATCACTTCATTTGCTGAATGAATTATTTGTCTGCAAGAAAGATCAAAAATTGAAGATATAGCTTAATCTCTGGTGGCCTACTCCCAGCTATTGCACAGATAGGGCACAATGATTAGCCTTTGTTGCATCTAGGCTTTTGCTTGATGTTATCTGATTGTTTATAACTGACATAGGCTACTTTGTGGATTCTCCTGGCCTAGTTCCAGAAAACTCATTCCAATGAAGCACCACGTGGAAGGACAGTGAAAATACTCTCTCCCTTACCTGCTTCAGTCCTAACCAATCTCATGGAGGTATTTTATTTTGATGATTAGCTCATGTCTGCACATTTCAATAACCATCCACCTTTCCGAAAGACTCAAGTATTAGTGAGAAACTCAGGCTGAGCTTTATACAATTGGGATACACAGTCAATTCACAATAACCTTGGCCAGAAAGCTCAAGTACATGCTGGCAATAATTACCCAGGAATCTGCAATTACGTGGGGACACTGCTCACTTTAGTAACAATTGTGGTATCAAATTCGTACGTGTTTTCTGAGGCCACACTATCAAGACACTGGCATATTGGGTCATATGTAAAAGTATGAAAACCACCACTGTCGCTAGTAAAGGTCTACATTTCTGGATCCATTAAAGGGTAATGTTGGCTCACAGTCAGTACCCTGACGTAGAATATAGGAGCAAATTACTGCAGATGTTTGAATCTGTACTGAAAACAGAAAATGTTAGAAATCACAGTGGGTCAGGCAGCATCCATGGAGAGAGAGCAAGCTAATGTTTCAAATCTAGATAAGGCTTCATCAAAGCTGATGATTTGATCATAAAGGGACAAATTATGTTCTGATGACATTCAAAAGGATCTAGTTAAACCTACGTGACCAGCTGTCTTTTTAAGAGCAATTCATTGCAATGGCGTATTCTTTTTGGAATTCTGATTTCATGAGTTCAATTTAGTCCAGAAATCATTTTAAGAATCATAGAATCCTGACAGTGTGGAAACAGGCCACTTGGCCCAACGAGTGCACACCAATCTGCCAAACAGCATCCCACCCAAACTCCCTCCCCCTACCCTATCCCTGCATTTCCCGTGGCTAATCTGCACATCCCTGAACACTATGGACAATTTAGCACGGCCAATCCACCTAACCTACAAATGTATGGACTATGGGAGGAAACCCACACAGACACGGGGAGAATGTGCAAACTCCACACAGACAGTCGCCCGAGGCTGGAATTGAACCCGAGTTCCTGGCACTGTGAGGCAACAGCGCTAACCACTGGGCCATTGCACTGCTCCTATTAATCTTTGAGAGTTTGAAGTGATAGATAACAACATCAATATACAGACACAGCAGGCCATTCATCCCCTCAAGCCTGTTCCATCATTCTGTCCTATCTTTATTTACTCAGCTTTGCCCATTTCATGAAATAACTCTGAATAGTAGTCTATCAATCTCAAACTTGAACTCCAACTGGCTGAACGTTTACAGAATTTTGGGGGAGGCGTTCCAAATTTCATTTCAACTTTGTGTTAAACTTTGTAACTTTTCAAAATGAATAACAGTGTACTTTAGATGTCAAAAAACTGAAATAAAAGTAGGGAACATTGGAAGTGGTCCGGTCAGGCAGCTTGCATGGAGTTTCAGGTCAATGTCTGCACTTCCAAACGGAGAAGTATGAGATGTAATGTAGGATGGGGCAAAGGGAAGCTCTACGAAAGGTGGGGGAAGGGGGCAGAACTAAAATGACAGAACTGTCAAGTCTTACAGCGCAAAGGGGTGATAAGGAAAGAAATAAAAGATGTACTTCAAGCATTATGCAGCTGTCTGACAAATTAAAAAAGGAAGAGAAAAACTGTAACGTGCAAAGAAAGAGGAACAAAAATGTGAGGAATGAATCTGTGATCTGAAAATGAACTCAGCATTACATTTTCATTTTCATTCTCATTTCATTCTCTCCTGAATGTCGGTTTCTAATTTGTAGATTCTGTCTCTTGGTTCAGGATTTGCCCCCACCAGACAACCTTGCGATTTCTTTCTTATTTCATCTAGCCTTTGACCCTTTGTTCTCTATAGGAACGCTGCCTTAAAGCAATGGCTTATCTTTACCTCACTGATGGAGCAGCTGATGCATTCATCGGTGCGGAGACAGGTACGTTTCTGGTGATAACCTTTTGGCCTTCATGCCGAGGTGATGCTGACTGTACAACCTGTACGGTCTTGAGGATGCTGGTTGGCTGCACCTTTTGAGTGGGGTGAGCATCCTTCACCATTTCCGATGGCAGTAGGCGTGCTGACCGCTGCACAGTCTCCTCTACTGTTGCCTTCACAGGCGTGACCACAGGAGTGGGCTGCAGTAAAGCTTTCTGGATGCCTGATGTCACACACGAAGTAACCCTGGGCTGCTGGGTTTGGACACTACTCATGACGACCGAGGACAAGACAGTTGGAGATGAACAAGCTGTCGAAGCTGACGGAAGCATACAGGCTGCAAGATTAGGAGGATTCTTCTGGGTGTCGGGAGTGAAGCTGGGGTCGTCATCATCAATGTTCACTAGGTTCTTTGGCATCTCTTTGAACTGGTAGACTAACCGTTGTCCCTCCACCTTGGCAAGGATTCCCCTTTGGTAATAATACCTGTAAAGAAAGCATAGAAGTAGTCAAATTTGGAAATATATACAAATGCAACACACTAAAGATGACACTAAAACATGGCAGAATTTCTAGGGTTTCTAAGTTGAACAATAAAAGGTGACGTAGAAACTGAGCATCATAGGGGCTGTTTCCGTGCTGCATGACCCTTCAGCCCAAATTGTCTAGGCTTCCCAAACTAAACTAGTCCCACTCGCTTGCAGCTGGCCTATTTCCCTCTAAATCTTTCATACTCAAGTACCTGTCCAAATGTCTTCTAAATGTTGTAACTGTACCTGCATCTACCACTTCCTCTGGCAGTTCATTCCACATACCACCATCCTCTGGTTCTCAACTTTTTACCTGGAACAGTTACTCTTTATCTACTCTGTCCAGTTTTCTCAGGATTTTAACACCTCTACAGATGGTGCTTGTATCTGTTTCGAGAGCTTGATGTTTCCTGAACAGGTCACCAGCCTCTTGTCACCATGGTGTGCTGCCAATTTGCTAGATTAGATTACTTTACCAAACTCACAAGCCAAAGCATTAGCCCTGGTTTGATGATATCAAGAGGCAGTACCAGGCACACAGAAAAAGGCCATATGACCCATCAAGTCTGCGCTGACCCTCTGAAGAGCATCCCACCCCTATCCCTATTCCCGTAACTGTGCATAACCCACCTAGCCTACATGTCCCCCAGGTACCACAGGGCAGTTTACCATGGCCAATTCATTTAACCTGCACATCTTTGTACTGAGGCAGGAAACCAGAGCATCCAGAGGATAATCCACACAGACACAGGGAGAACGTGCAAACTCCACATAGATAGTCACCCAAGGCTGGAGTCAAACCCTGGTCTCCAGTGATGGGAGGTAGCAGTGCTAACTACTGAGCCACTGTGCCACCCCGAAGAAAAATAAAGAAGCACCTTGCTACGTAGACAAGCTTAGCAAACCTACATCCAATGGACGAGGTCAAAGTTCTGCCCCGCACAATTCTGAATGGTAGTGGACTAATTACACAAATGTCTCTATCTATAACAATTGTGGAACCCACAAAGTTGGTGCACAAGGTAAGGTGAAGCAACTGCCATCACCTCTAGCTGGAAGAACCAAATCGATGATGCATCTTAGCCTCCTCTCAAGGTTTCCACCATTATCAGAGGCAATTTTCAGCCAATTCGATTCACTACATTCGAGATTAAGAAATAGTTGAGCATATTAAACATAGCTACATTCCAGCTCTTTTCATGGAACAAATGTGCTGCTAAGAACTTGGAGAGCCAGGTTTTCCACTTTCTGTTGGGGCTCAGAACAGGAAGTCCTGAGGAGGAACAGGCCATTTGGTCCATTCTGTGAAAAGCTAGGTCTTGCGCTTCTTCCTGAGTTTTAGGAGGGAAAAAAAAACCTTTTCTTAAATGCTTCATAATTTCTCCAAATTTCTCTTCCAATCTTAGTTTTAAAACTCAGCATGGCAGCTGTTTTCCTGAATTAAAATGGCTACATTATGCCCAAAGTGGGCTTTAAAGACCATTTCTCAAAGTTTCAGAATACTGCTACTTGTGAATTTTGCACAAATTCAGGAAAAATATGAAAATCTAAAATGGTTATTGGTTACATCTCTCCTACATCTACTAGTAACGGACGAGACCCCTCACTGATACATACTGGTCTATCATACCCTATCAGTACATCAAAATAACTTACCTGAGAGCTCTACCCATAGTCTCGTAGTTCATGTCTGGCTTATTTTTGTGTTTTCCCCAAAGTCTGGACACAGCTTTTGAGTCAACCAGCTTGAAGATGCCCTTTTCTCTCTGAGTCCATTTGATGTAGCGAGGACATGTACTCTTATCCTGAAGCAAAGCCAGCAAGAACTCCCAGAGGTAGATTGTGTTTCCTGCATTTTTATAATAATGTGGTTAGAGGTTGAGTTTGAAGGTGACTGTGTATTTAACGAATGATGATTAAGTGCAGCAAATGTGGCAACCATTTTATACAAAAGATCAAACCGTAAAAGGAAGACTCAGCAGTTGTTTAATGAAAAGATTAAAAAGGCTTGCACTCTTCACAATCTCATGATTTGTGCACAGCAAACTCCAAACCAAGCAATAACGTAATAACCAGATAATCTTCATCTACACCAGTCAACACACCGAGGAGAACTGTTTCCTTGTTTGAATAGCGTGTTCTACATCCTTCTCAGAGGAAGTCAGGGCATCAGATTAATGTCTTATCTGAGAAGAAATATCTTTGACATTGAGGTATATTCTGAGTATGCACAGGCGGGTCAGTCTATATTGTGTGCCCTAGATTGACGCTTGTCTCTGTCTTCCTGACTGAGACAGGAAAGTGCTACCACTGGGTCAAGACAGGCATATTAAAGCTAATGATATTGACAGAGGGACAAATGCTGGTAGACGAGGACAGATTTCTCTGCTGTGGAAACTATGACATGATTTATAACATCGCCCAGAGATAAGGCATCAATTTGAAAGATGATACCTGTGGCAATGCAACATTCCTCCCTCCCCAACTCACACATGTAATGTACTGGTCTGAACAAACAATCCTTCAGTTTTCCATGAAATATTATTTTTGAGGATCAAAAGCATTTTTGGAGTACAAGAGGAACTGAAGCCACAACCACACTGTCGGCCTTTGCAAAAGGAACACTCAAAATGTTCATTGGTGGAGGGTTAACAGGAACCAGAGCAACTGCGCCTTTACATTACCCAAGGACAGTATTACTGCTTCCATCAAGTCCTCAAAACCTTCTGCAGTACCTGTTTGAGCCTCCATATTGTTATGTCTTCCATAGAATCCCTACAGTGTGAAAACAGGCCCTTCAGCCCAACTAGTCCACACCGACCCTGGGAACATCCCACCCAGACACATTCCCCAACCCCACCGAATCTGCACATCCCTGAACAATATGGGCAATTTAGCACAGCCAATCCACCTAACCTGCACATCTTTGGACTGTGGAAGGAAACTGGAGCACCTGGAGGAAACCCATGCAGACACGGGGAGAATGTGAAAACTCCACACAGACAGTTGCCCGAGGAGGAATCGAACCCAGGCCCGTGGCGCTGGGAGGCAGCATTGCTAACCACTGAGTCACCGTGCCGCCGTCTGAAGTCCAGAGGGATATAAAGGAAAAAACAAGTCATGAGAAATGAGAATGATGCATATTCTTAGCTCTATCTGTACTGGAAGAAACTTACTTCAGTACTGACCTTTCAAGACTCAAGTTAAATTCTTTGTTGCAGGCCAGATGAGCCACCATTTTTGAACAATTGGATGTGCTCCTCTGACACTGGTGGGTCAACGTCAGAACCCATTATGTTCCACATATTCTTTTCGACACTGAAAATGAGCAACTATTTTAACAACCTCACTTTTTGTAAAGCTCCCTCTCTACAGGATTCCAGTACAGTGAATCCATGTGTACAAGAAATTATCATTGAATATCATAGAATCCCTACAGTGTGGAAACAGGCCCTTCGGCCCAACAAGTCTATACCGACCCTCAGAGCATCCCACCCAGACCCATCCCCCTATAACCCACCTAACCTACATATCCCTGAACACTGTAGATAATTTAGCCTGGCCAATCCACCTAGCCTGCACATCTTTTGACTGTGGGAGGAAACCAGAGCACCCGGAGGAAACCCACTCAGACACGGGGCAAACTCCACACAGACAGATGCCTGAGGGTGGAATCAAACCTGGGTGTCTGGCGCTGTGAGGCAACAGTGCTAACCACTGAGCCACCGTGTTGCCCCAAATTAGTCGTTTAGACTTCATGAGCAGCAGGTAGGTCAAACTAAGCATAAAAAAGGTAATGAAACACAGCACAATCTTCCTTAGAATGAATTCCACTCGGTCAGCTTTGGTACTGCACCCAAGTGTTTGAGGAGCAGGGAGCATACTAACCTAACAGGGAATTGGTCGAAAAGATGAAGTAGAGCTAATGTACAAGAAGCAAATGTCGAAACCATGATTGCTGCTTTGGCTTGGAGGTGTGTTAACCATAAGAGTCACCTTTTTTCTCATTTCAATGCTTAGCCAAAAAAAAAAAAAAACACTGAAGTGTGAGAAAAATCAAGAAGTCCACTCAGGTATTACAAAATAAAGCAATGTAAATGATTCTACTTAAGAATAGGTGAGTTGTTATTGTTTCAGGGTTGGCAGCTGTGCAATATGTTTGGTGTCTTTACCACGTACATCTGTAACTATCACTGTGCGCAAAAATGCAAGATGTGGTGAGATTTTATCGATTGAAGTCATGTGAAATAAGAGGACAGCATTTCAATGCTAGAATTAACGTTTAAAGTTTATGTTCGGTGCTGATGGCTTTTAAAAGGCATGAATTAAAACATTGGATGGGCACCAGGAAGTTTCCTTTTGGATCCTCACATTCCTCACATAAACTCTTGAGTGAAGGTAAGTGAACCTACACAACATCAATAAAACTAGGATCCAGTTTCAATGGTGCTCCATCAAGAGGCTACTTAACAATTTTTTATCTTCAACTGGAATCTTTAAAAACATAGACTTTATGTATCTGAATACTATAATGGATTACCTTTGCCATCTTTGTTCTTTCGTTTCGCAGGGAAGTCTGGATTTGTTACCGGTGAGACTGGACGTAAAGCTTTGGGTTTTCGTCCTGGAATCAAAGCATTTGAGGTTTCAATTAATTTTACACGTGAACAGAAATAAATTAGGAACAAGAGCAATGCCAATGCTGCAAGTAAAATGTTAAGAGGTGAACAAAATTGCTCCAAAAGCACTTTCCACATGCACAAAAGAAACACATACATCACTCTGATAATCTAATGTAGCCCCTTCAAATTGCCCTGGATTTGTACTGAATGAAACACAACACAGTAACAACCAAAAAAACTGCGGATGCTGTAAATTAGGAACAAAAACAGAAATTGCTGCAAAAAACTCAGCCGGTCTGGCAGTATCTGTGGAGAGAAGTTACAGTTAGCGTTTCAGGTCAAGTGACCCTTTCTCAAAACACAGCCCAGTACTGATTTCCACTGAACAACTGACACATGCCATCTCTCATTTAAAAATAAATACATCCCACCTGTTGAAATTGGCTTGCTCACTGCAATGATGTCTTAATCATAAGTACCGCTCTAAACATTTCCCCAGGGCTGGAGTGATTATGTCCGCGCAAAAAAAAACAATTGTTGATTAAACTCCAAGTTCAAAATGGATCAATATTTTATACTTCCATAATGATTTCAGAAAATTCTCTATTGCACCAACTCAAAAGCAAGAAGACTCCATTGCGACAATTTATCACTGGGGATCCGAGTTCAAATCCCACCATGGTGGATGGTGGAATTTGATTTCAATACAAAAATAATCTGGAATCAAGAGTCGAATGACGACCATGAAATTATTGCCAATAATCAGAAACTCACATCTGGTTCTCTAGTGAAACTAATTTCCTCACCTGGTCTGGCCTATATGTGACTCCAGGCTCACAGCAATGTGATTGACTCACAATGACTCTCCAGGCAATTAGGGATGGGTAATAAATGCTGGTCGAGCCAATGACGCCCACATCCCATGAAGAAATTTAAAAGAAAATTCTCATTCGACACTTGTACCAAGTGGCAGTACAATCATCTGTTCTGTGACTGCCCACTAACTGACCAATGCGACCCATTTGAAAATGCACGCAGAAGGTGACCTCCTCCTTGTTTCCTGCCAAAGACTGACCTTTCCTTTTTTTGGTTTGCTCCAATGATTCACTGACCACTTCCTGATGGGCAGCTTCCTGCATCAGGATAATCTCTTGTGCATTCTCCACCACTTCAGGAACTCCATCAGCCCGTACAGAGATGTGCGTGATGGGAGCTGTGTCCACTCCACTTGTTGGAGGCATGAACACATGAGCTGAGAAAGGAGAGATTGGAGGGGGGGGCGGGGGGAGAGAGAGAGAGAGAAAAAAAAAGTCAGTGGATCCAGTCACCACAGCAAAGATTGAACAACAATGAGAATTCGTTATGGTGGGTACTGGTCAGTCGTTACTGGATTATTATTCGACGATTGCTCCAAAAGCAAGCTCCGAGGAATCAATAATCCCGTCAAACTAACCTGTTGTTTAAAATGCGTAAGTCACTCTGTGGCTGGCATGCAACTAGAAGATACCAGTAAATTGTGCCATTTTAACTCAGACAGATGCACAAAGGTCATTGCATCCATATTTAGTTCCCCTCTCTGATAACGGGTGCCCTCCAATGGTTAACGTGACAGAGGTGAGCTTCAGTCACTGAACAGCCATAATTCCACACATTTCGTTTACCAAATAACCAGACCCAAAGATTACTTCAAAATACAGAAACTCAGAATTGTTACAAGAATCATGACTACTTCATTGGAATCGGGCATTTGGGAAGATTTAAGATGTGAATGGCAAAGAGGAGGTAACATTAAGGAGGACAAAACAGGTCAAGAATTGCAAGAGTGTGTTCCAATTAATAACTTAATTAAAAAATATTCAAACTATCAATAGTTAAAAGGATGATAATCAAGATTTCACATTTCATTACATTTAACTTAAAAAATTATTAAAGAGACTATTGACCACATAATATCTTTATAGACAACTTTACTTTAAAACACAGAACACTAAAGCGGTGATAACAAGGTGTGGAGCTGGATGAACGCAGCAGGCCAAGCAGCATCAGAGGAGCAGGAAAGCTGA
>JAHRHZ010000009.1:6335702-6405778 GCA_024137785.1 Ginglymostoma cirratum
TTCCAGCATTTGTTATTTTCAGTACAGATTCCAGCATTTGTAGTAATTTGCTCCTACTTTACATTTCTCACTGGCTTCAATATCACTTTGTTTGGTAAGAGAAATACCCAGATTCCAGATGGGTTAAAAATTGAAGGGGTATTAGAAAGACTAGAACCTTGAGGTGAAGGCCAGTGCAGCCTGGAGGCTAGGTGCTAGTGTGGACTGGTTTGGAAGGACAGTTGTTCTGAACTTCTTGTTTCTCTATTTTCTAATTTATTACCTTGATCTGTAATGCTGGGCCTTTTATTTCTTTACTTTTCTAGCTGTTTTTCCTAAGTACTTGTACTGAAGAATATGTACCTAAGTATCTTGTAACCAAGATGGCGCCATTAGTGGCAACTTATAAACTTTTCACTGTACGCATGTGAGTACGTGTGACAATAAAGTTGATTCAATTCAATGTAAAAGTTGATAGGTCACCACGACAGGATCAGATCGGGCTCAGAAAAGAATGCAAGGATAAGCTCAGCACATATAAACCTGTCAGTCAGTTTACCATGGGAATATTTTAGGAACAATCGTCTGGAACAAAAATTAACAGCCACTTGGACACAGGTAGATTAAATTAAGAAAAACAACATTAGATTGTTGAAATTGAATGGTGTTTAAATACTTTGATTGAATTTTTTGACAATGTTCCAGACAGGGTTATTGAGGATGATACACGCAATATGGTGCAAATGGACGATCAAGGGGTGCTTCATAGAGTGCCACAAAATTAAACCCAGTGGAATAAGAGTCGCAGCATCATTACAAAGTTAGTTGAGTGACAGGAAACAGTGTAGTAATCGGGACTAAACTGAATGTTGTGTCTTCAAACTCCACAGCCTCAGAACTGGGCCATTGCTGGACAAGAGAATCCAACGAACCAAGAGAGATCAAATGCCTATGAAACAGCACAGGCTTGTTGCCTGTACTATCCCATCACAAAATCGAACACACGGCCTGTCCGACATTCCTGAAGAGATTGAGGTCTTGTTGGTAAAAACGGACTGTTTCAGAATACCAGCACCTCTTGGTATTGTCAGAGTGATTGGGGGGGGGGGGGAAGGAAGGAATCTAACTAGCACGCTAAACTATGTAATCTTTGTTCATAACCTGCAGTAAACCCTGGTAAAAGCACCTAATCCAACAGTAGCTTTCTTGCTGCTTGGCCTGCTGTATTCATCTAGCTCTACACCTTGTTATCTCAGTTACTAAATGCTGACTTTTTAAAACGAACCTCAAAAATCACGCTGTTGGGATGAGACAGGGCAGTGGGACAACCTTAAACTGGGAATACCCTCAGTACTGTACTATAGCGGGTGGTGAGCCACAGAGATTGCTGGACTGGTGAGTGTGCCAGACAGTGAGTTGCCTCGGGTTCAGCTTTAGGACCTCTGCTTATATTGATCTAAATTATTCACTAGGCTTGGGTGTACAGAGTACAATTTTACAACTTATATATAACAAAAAATCCGAGATGTATTGTGATGAAGGGTCTAGGCCCGAAACGTCAAGTTTTCCTGCTCCTATGCTGCTGCTTGGCCTGCTGTGTTCATCCAGCCTCACGCCTTGTTATCTGAGATGTATTGTGAACTGTGAGGAGAATAGCGATAAGAGTTCAAGAGGGCACAAGCCAACTGATGGAATGTGTGGATTCATAGCAGATGAAGTTGAATTCAGAGAATTGTCCGCTGATGCATCTTGGTAGGAAAAATTAGAAAGGACAATTTAAAATAAATGGGTATAATTCTAAAGGAGACAGGAGGATCTGCAGGTATATGTTCACAAATCACTGAATGGGGGAGAGATAAAAGGTACTGCAGATGCTGGAGAATCCGAGATAACAAGCATGGGGCTGGATGAACACAGCAGGTCAAGCAGCATCACAGGAGCAGGAAAGCTTGACGTTTCGGGCCTAAACCCTTAGGACAGGTTGAAAGTGCTGTTAGTGCCTTCCAGATCCTGAGCTTTATAAATAGAGGAGCAGAGTGAGTACAAAAGCAAGTTAGTCACATGAACCTTTAAAATACACTAGACAGCTTCAAGTGGATTATAATGTCCACTTCTGGGCACCACACTTTAGGAAGGATTTGAAGGCTTTAAAGAGTTCGTAAAAGATTTATGAAAATGATTTCAAGGAGAAGGCTTCAGTCACACAGATACTTTGGAGACAATGAGATTGTTTGCCTTGGTGAAGGAGAAAGTTGAGAGGAGATATTCAAACTCACGTGCAGACGAGAAAGAGGAGATAGAAAATACTCCCAGTTGCAGAACAGACAAGACCCTGAAGGCATTGATTTCAAGTGATTGGTTAAAAGAAAATCAGAGGAGACAGGAGGAAAAACCTTTTTAACAGGCAAACTTTTTAAACCACCTTTTTACATGATTCAATAACCTGTATGGTCACTTGGGGTTGGCCAGTGAGGACTTGAATATTGATGAATGCAGCAAGTGAAGTTCATAACATCGAGATGGTGTCTCTGCAGGTCTGGATGTTGCATGGGGGTCTATCTATGGTCTTCGGTGCAACCTACCATATGGAAGCAGTGCACCAACTTTCTCATTCTGCCATGGGCTTTCTCATCCAGAAAACAATCCAGACGTCTACCTTGGTGAACAAAGCATCAGCCACCATACAACGGTGCACTGCAACGTCCCCAGGGGCAGCAGGAAGGAATTTCAGGATGAAAAACCTCAGAGCAGCGGCAGAGGTTCTCTGCAAACCAGGAGGCAGATTGCAGGAAATGCTACCGATGCTGTTCCTGTTGAACTCTGGCCCAAAAAGGCACAACTCTCAAGCCATTTGCAGATGGACATGTTTGTAACAGAACTGAGAGAATAATTACAGATGCAGTACATTAGAGCGCGGTGAAGCAACCCAAATAAAATAACCAGTCTCCCAAATGAATGAATGACAGACAATCATTCTACTTGACTTGTTGATGGAGGGGGTGATAAGGACAGCAGGAAGCTGTGATGGGGAAATGGTAAGTGCAATAGGAACTACTCAGTGTTTGATGGCAAAATCTGAAAAGACTGTCACATTTACACACTTCCTGGGCCACTAATTGGAAAAGGAACACAAGAAAAACCAAGATAACAAGGCATGGGGCTGGATGAGCACAGCAGGCCAAGCAGCATCATAGGAGCAGGAAAGCTTGACGTTTCGGGCCTAGACCCTTCATCAGAAATGGGGGAGGGGAAGAGGGTTCTGAAATAAATAGGGAGAGAGGGGGAGGTGGATAGAAGATGGATAGAGGAGAGGATAGGTGGAGAGGAGGCAGACAAGTTGAAGAGGCGGGGATGGAGCCAGTAAAGGTGAGTGTAGGTGGGGGGGTAGGGAGGAGATAGGTCAGTCCAGGGAGGACGGACAGGTCAAGGGGGCGGGATGACGTTAGTAGATAGGAGATGGGGGTGAGGCTTGGCTCCATCCCGCCTCTTCGACTTGTCTGCCTCCTCTCCACCTATCCTCTCCTCCATCTGCCTCCCCCCTCTCCCTATTTATTTCAGAACCCTCTTCCCCTCCCCCATTTCTGATGAAGGGTCTAGGCCCGAAACGTCAAGTTTTCCTGCTCCTATGATGCTGCTTGGCCTGCTGTGTTCATCCAGCCCCACGCCTTGTTATCTCGGACTCTCCAGCATCTGCAGTACCTTTTATCTCTGAAACAATAAAAACCAAGGTTACCATGCTAAGACGTGGGGAAGGTAGATAAATTCTTGAAGAGTCAGGAAATCAAGGGTCATGAGGAAAGGGTAGGAAGGTGGACAAAAGGAATGTTGGATCAGGCTCGACCGGCAGAACGGTGTACTCCTTTTCCTATTTCTTATTGTCTTATGGAACATATCAAACCGCTGTTATGGCACCAAGTATTGGTAATCTGTGTGCAACTGACTCCAAGTTGTAATGTATTCTGTAATTAAACAGTTAATATTTTATACAATTATAAAGGAGCTTTGAACTGGTACTCACTTATCCTTTTCTCTTCAAAGGCAGGGCCAGGTGAGTCCATATTAAGCAGTGCCTCAGCAGCCTCAATTGTTTCCATTGTTTCATCACCATTTTGACAGGAAGCCTCCACTGCAACACCAGAAACACAGATAATTAATGGTGACACGTCCAAGAATGACAAAATTATGACATAATAATTACACAGTGGCTGAGAAAGGGAAATGAAATCCCTGCCCTCAACTCATCCCAGCTCCTTCTTCATGCCACACGTTCCTGCCCCTTTCTGACTCTAGCCTCTTAGTGTCATCTTAAGCTACTCCATTTAGCTACACACTCTCAAAAGGCTCTTAAAAACCACATTTAGTGACCTGGCCTTCTATCTCATCATCTATCACTGCTTAACAGATGTGTACTGAGGCAAAACAAACTTAAATAGAACATCCAAAGTAGACCATAGTAACTGATATGATCACAGAGGTACTACGCTAAAACTTAAGTTGCAAGTACATCTTGAAAAAAAAAATCAACAGTTTAACCACAGAATCCTCCACATTTTTCACCTATTACAAAACATTTTCCCCCTTCAAGGTGCTACATTAACATCAGTTTTGTGGGCAAGTGTAACAGTTATAACTTACTAAATGCTGCTAACTGGCATCAGAATGACTAACACAGATTAAACAGGTCCCAACATGTGCACACAAGAGGGAGAAAATAAAAGGGAAAAGCGGGCAAGAGGGATGCAGAAGATCACAGAAGAGGGAGAACAGGGAGCTACATCGGCACACACAGTATAGGCATGATGACCGCTATCAAGTGAGCACACAAGGGGAGGAATACAAGGAGGAAGGAAGATAGTACTCTGCATACATTCAAAATATGCAGAATGAATGGAAGTCAGTATAAGAGGGGAAAATAAAAAAAAAAACAAACCTTTTGACTTAACCCTGGACACGGTGTCTCGAAGACAGCCACATGTTTCAATGTCATAGATCCTAAAGATCTACAACACAGAAAAAGGTCTTTCAGCCCATCATGTTCACGTAAGTCCAAAGCTAGTCTAAAGTTAGCACTGCTGTCTCCAGGGACCAGGGTTCGATTTCACCCTCAGATGACTGTCTACGTGGAGTTTGCACACTGTCCCTGTGTCAGTGTGGGTTTCCTCCCGCAGTCCAAAAGATGCACAGGCTAGGCGGATTGGCAGTGCTAGATTGCCTGTAGTGTCCAGGGACATGCAGGCTAGGTGGGTTAGCTATGGGAAATGCAGGTTACAAGGTTAGGATGGTGGGGTGGGTCTGGGTGGGATGCTCTTCAGATGGTTGGGGTAGACTTGATGGGCCGAAGTGCCTGCTTTCACACTGTAGGGATTCTATGAACAATTTTGATTTAATTTCCTGGCACTTGGCATCCCACGTGCCCAAGTAAATACTTATAAAACATTATGAAGATTGCTACCTCTATCATCCCTTACGGGCAGCGAGTTCCAGATTCCCACCACCCTCGGAGTGAAAATGTTTTCTTTTATACCTTCTCTAAGCCTTCTGCACTCCCCCCTGTCATTGATCCCTCCAACAAGGGGCTAAGCCTCTTCCTGCCTACCCTATCTCTGCCACTCATTCACCATCTAATGAGAGGGGATAGCACTTCAAAAACACGAGTTTGGTGGCAAATCAAAAGCCCACCCAGTCTCCATGATGCCCTTATAGTCAACAGGGAAAAAATTAGTAGCCATCAGCACTGGGTATCAGTTTTGTGATGAAAGATGTATAATTCCAATATAGTATCATTTTTGGAAGTTGGATTTCAAAATAAATGCAGGTGGTGTTGGTTACTTCTGCAAAAGGTTTACTTTCAAAAAAAAAGAGAATCCTTCCAGAACAGTGATTTAAATAAACATTTTATCAGAGACCAGGTCTCTGTGAATGCCCATGATCTTAATAGAAAGATATTTATACTGTTGAGTTTACAAAAAAATGGACTAAATATGTAAGACCACTAGTTTTTTTATCCCAGATTCTTCTGAACTGAAGAGTAAGATTGTTTTTAAATTCAGCTCAGAAGATAATGCTGAGTTTAGAAACAAGTTTATTTCCCTTCCAGGAAGAGGACTGAGGGCAGTTCAAGGAATAAATCTCAGCACAAGTCTGAGCCAGCACTGTTTCTTTAGAAATCTGCAGGTTATTAAAACCGAGAAGGTTGAGGATCTCAGATACGAGAGAATTTCACACCAGCAGATTTAGAAAGGATTCGTCAAATTGTCTCCATTTCCACTGCATGGAAACTATCAGGAGTCAGTCAAACCAAACCCTAAAGAGTTGAGATGTGGCTCCAAGTTCTCTGGCCTCATGTCTCTGTAACAGATACTGTTGAGATAAGGATTTTTACTGTGGTTCAGAGTCATCTTAACTGTCTGCAATATTTAGATAACCTATTTTTTAAAAAAGAAAACATTTTGCACAGTAAATTTTTATTCTGTTAAAGAAAATCTGCAGCCTTTTTTGAAAATGTCTCAGTGACTAATTGCTACATTAACTAACTAAACAACAAAAGCCAGATTTCATTCCAGGATCTGACTAGTCCAGCAATACCATCAGTTGGAATCTCTCTCTCACACACACACACACACACACCTAAAAGCAAGATTCCTGAAACACTAAATGCAGAGGAATACAAAAGGAAATGTCAAACAAAGATGTCAGAGCAAAAGAAAAAATTCCGCGAAACCAAAGCAGAAAGGTCAGAATATTGGTGATAGTATGGCAAATAAAACAGCAAGAATAACTGGGGAGATACAGAAATGACTAGGCAGACGCACATGAGACCAAAGACAGCAGCAAACAGAAGAGAAGCAAACATGCTTGGTAAGGGACTGAATTGGTGAGACATTGACCATATATCTTCACAGCTGTCATCTCTCTGTGGAAATCTCTCAGACAGTATTATCACCAGGAACGTTGCGCCTCGAAAAATACCAATTTTCTGCCTATTACTTGAACAGCTGATGATTTAAAAAAAAAAAGCATATGTATCAATGTCCACATCAGACCTAAAAACTGTTCAAGAAACCATTGCTCACAATTTTTAAAACAGGGATTGGTGTCCAATGGGGAGCAGAGTTGCATTAAAGCCAGCAAAGAGGTGGAGGTGTAGCTGTGCAGGGTCTACTGCATTTCTAACTCTTACACAAGGGTCTCTGTGACCTGCACAAGAGTAAAATTAAAAACCATGCTTGTATTTATTGGATGCTTCTGGACTTCCCAAAACGTTTTCCAGCCAGTTCATTATTTTGAAGTGAGGTTAATGTTGTATTGTAGGAAGTGTGGACAGAAGTCCGACAAACCACAGTACATTGCAACCACACATTATTTGTGACACTATTTAGTGGGTCCTTGAAGGAATAAATATTGGTTAGGGCATAAAAGGAAAACTCCTCAGCTACTCCTCAAAACATGTGCCATGAGATCTTTTTACATACACCAGTGTGAATCTGAAAGATAAACCTCAGCATTCCCTTTCAGTATTTCGCCGGAGGGTCAGAGTGAGAGGTAGGCACTTTCCACTAAGACACAACAGATACCTTCAAATAGTAAAGCGATCAGTTTGCAGTTAACCTATTTAAAAACCAGACGAGTGCAATATCTCATAATCTTTAGATCCTTCAATTGTTTTAAAAAAGTCAAAAAAGTCTTGCAACATCTGAACAACGGATGAAAGTTGCATGTAAACCTTTTTCACAGCTGCAGTTAACTCCCATTCCTTCCCTATCTTTCAGCTTTACTTGTGACATTCTCTGTCACCATGTCCTCTCACCCCTCCCCTTAGCACCATGGGACTGTCTTTTCATGTCTGGCAGTTAGACACATCACTCTGTTCACGCCTGTTAACCCAGTCATTTACTGGGTTTTTTAAAATGAATTAGGCATTTTGAATTTATAGAACTTGCGTACATACAGTGCTCAAATTGAACAGTAAATAGTAATTGCCTTTATTAGGATATGCAAAACTCATGACTTGTTACCAAAAATCCAGCACGAGCTTTCCAGGTCTTTAAAATCCTCCCAGCAATCACCATCTGGGTGAATTTGGTGCCACATCTGTTGCTACAGACGCTCCTTGCTGGTTTGTTATTTAACAATAAACATCATCAAGTGGAAAGTGTATCAGAGGTAAAAGGTACTGCAGATGCTGGAGAATCCGAGATAACAATCATGGGGCTGGATGAACACAGCAGGTCAAGCAGCATCATAGGAGCAGGAAAACTTGACGTTTTGGGCCTAAACCCTTCATCAGAAATGGGGGAGGGGAAGAGGGTTCTGAAATAAATAGGCTTGGGGACCGCTTTGCAGAACACCTGTGCTCAGTTCGCAACAAACAACTGCACCTCCCAGTCGCAAACCATTTCAACTCCCCCTCCCATTCCTCAGATGACATGTCCATCCTGGGCCTCCTGCAATGCCACAGTGATGCCACCCGAAGGCTGCAGGAACAGCAAATCATATTCAGCCTGGGAACCCTGCAGCCCAATGGCATCAATGTGGATTTCACAAGCTTCAAAATCTCCCCTCCCCCAACCGCATCCCAAAACCAGCCTAGCTCATCTCCACCTCCCTAACCTGTTTTGGCCTCTCACCTCAAGCCCCACCCCCATCTCCTAGCTACTAACCTCATCCCGCCCCCTTGACCTGTCCGTCCTCCCTGGACTGACCTATCTCCTCCCTACCCCCCCACCTACACTCACCTTTACTGGCTCCATCCCCGCCTCTTCGACTTGTCTGCCTCCTCTCCACCTATCCTCTCCTCTATCCATCCTCTATCCGCCTCCCCCTCTCTCCCTATTTATTTCAGAACCCTCTTCCCCTCCCCCATTTCTGATGAAGGGTCAAGGCCTGAAACGTCAAGTTTTCCTGCTCCTATGATGCTGCTTGGCCTGCTGTGTTCATCCAGCCCCACACCTTGTTATCAAGTGGAAACTGCCGGCTTCATAACTATACAAAGCAATGTGATAATATTCCAAAGTTTTCCCCATTGTTGTCAACAGAATTTAGGCTGACAAGCCAGAGAGAAGAGAGACAGAGAATGGAGGGGGTCAATACACTTTGATACTTTCCAGACTTGGCTCCTGGCACAGAATAATGGTAGATTACAGCAATGATCCTCCTGATTTCCCAGTCAGTCTGTCAGTCATATTATAGAACTGGAACATAAAAAGCACTGAACACCTCTAATCAGTCTCTATGTTCCATGCTCCTGCCAAGTGCCAGCCAAGGTTCAGAACATTTAATTTCCACAAATACCTGTTTAATACTAAGGTCAAGTAGTAATGATGGGAGAAATCAGGAGATAAAAGGAACAAAATCATAAAATCCTTACAGAATGAAAGCAGCCCTTTTGGCCCATCCAGTCCACATTGACCCTCCAAAGACCATCCCCCACCCCATCCCTGTAACCCTGCAATTCCCATGGCTAATCCATCTATCCTACATATTCCTGGACACCACGGGTAATTTAGCATGGACAACCCAACTAACCTGCACATCTCTGGGCTGTGGGAGGAAACTAGAGCACCCGGAGAAAACCCATGCAGATACGGGGAGAATGTGCAAACTCCACACAGACCGACAGCTGTCCAAGGTTGGAATTGAACCCTGTACCTTAATGCTGTGAAGCAGTAGTGCAAACTAATGAGTCATCATGCTGCCCCACTGCAAGCATGGTACAGCAAAACCTGAAAACAAATTCCTTAAGCACAACTACATCTCATTCAGATATTACCACTTTTATTTTGAACAAACCTGACAGACAGCAGAATGCCTCTTCAATTCAGAAATGTGACTACCTGTTGTAGATCTTGCTGAACAACTGCACCTTTCAACTCCACATAGTAAACGGAATCGTCCAAACGCTAGCCTTGGTACATATCAGGGTAGTACACACCAGGGTAGCTCAGTGAGGTTTGACAATATATACATTGACATTCTCAACATGATCCCACCAGATTTAGCTTTGTGAGAATGATGGGGCTAAACTGTGCCAAATTGAACTGGCGAGCAAAGACAAAGGAAGAACTGTAGATGCTGGAAATCAGAAATTACTGGGGAAGCTCAACAGACTAGGCAGTATCTGTGGAGAGAGAGAGCAGAGTTGATCTTTCGGGTCCAGTGACCCTTCTTCAATACTGATTTTAGCTAGGAACAGGAACAGGTACCAACCTTTTCCTAGCCAAAATCAGTTCTGAATAAGAGCCACTGCACCTGAAATGTTAACTCTGGTTTCTCTCAAAAGACGCTGCCAGACCCATTGAGCGTTTCCAGCTATTTCTGTTTTTTTTTGAACTGTTGAGCAAATCCCTATTATCAACACTCACTGCTGCGGTCATGATCTAAAATGTTTTTGACAACTGCTTACATTTTTGGTGAGTCATGAAGTTACAAAGCTCAGCCAGCCCCATTAAAAATTGAGCATAACTTTTCAGCAGCAACTGTTGGCAAACTCCTCAATCAAGGACTAGGTTGTTGTTTCCACTCGTACACAGAAAAAAAAAGTCAGGGGAAAAAAAAAAACGGGGGGTCGTATTCTCGCCTGAAACAATCCATGTGACCAGCTTTTTAAAAAAGTTCCAAAAAAGTCTCTTTTCTTCTCCAGCTCTCAAAATTCCTTTTCTGTGAATGTACTGAACTGAACTGAACTGAACTCAAAGTGCAAGTAATCTTCATTAAATCAAAGGAAAAAAAGTGTAGGGGCATTGATGTCCTTTATGAAGCTTGTGAACAACCACTTAATGAAGGGATCTTATAAAATCCTGAGGGGCATAGATAAGGTGAATAGCAAGAATCTTTTCCCTCCGGTGGGGTGAGTACAAAACGAGGGGCATATTTTTAAGGTGAGAGGAGGAAGATTTAAAAGAGAAACGAGGGGCAACTTTATTTTTAACATTGAAAGTAGTTCACACTTGGAATGAACTGTCAGAGAATGTGATGGACGCAGGTACAGTAACAATGTTTAAAAGACACGTGGATAAGTATATGAACAGAAATGGTTTGGAGGGATAGAGGCCAAATGCAGGCAAGTGGGACTAGTTTCGTTTGGGAATGTGGTCAGCACGGACTTAGTTGAACCAGGGTCTGTTTCTGTGCAGTATGACTGACACATCCTAGTGCAGAAGCAACATGTGAACACAGTACATATGTTGCAAATAATCCTTCTGTGGATTTTATTGTTCAGCTGTTCAATCCTAAAGTATTGCAGGTTTCTGAAGCAAGAATTAAAAGGTAATGATTCATATCAATGACATTCAACAAGGAGGCAATGTAGATGGCAGAAGAAACATCCTAATCCATTCCACAAACTTACAAGTTGTTTCATATCTGTGTCTAGAATCAGTTAACAGGAGACCATAATCTTCCATCACTACTACTTACTCTGGAAAAAAATCAGAAGCCATCTCAACTTTGTTGAGGCACAGTTCAACACAATTGGATACTTCAGATTCTGGCACCAACAGCGTGTATTTGTTTTCAATCAGATGTACATAAGATGAGGCAGTAAGGTATATCCAACTTAACACAAAGAAAAGATTCAACTGTTATCATTTTATGATGAAAGTTAATTTTTTTTTCAAATTAGTGTCTATGCAGCTAGGTATTGGATCTCCGAATGAATAAATAATTCATTATTGAGCCAAAGCCAGACTGACTGTTTGTACAGCAGTACTCCTGGCCACGAGATAGCAAGGTGTGGGGCTGGATGAACACAGCAGGTCAAGCAGCATCATAGGAGCAGGAAAACTTGACGTTTCGGGCCGAAACCCTTCATCAGAAATGGGGGAGGGGAAGAGGGTTCTGAAATAAATAGGGAGAGAGGGGGAGGTGGATAGAGGATGGATAGAGGAGAGGATAGGTGGAGAGGAGGCAGACAGGTCGAAGAGGCGGGGATGGAGCCAGTAAAGGTGAGTGTAGGTAGGGGGGTAGGGAGGAGATAGGTCAGTCCAGGGAGGACGGACAGGTCAAGGGGGCGGGATGATGTTAGTAGATAGGAGATGGGGGTGTGGCTTGAGGTGAGAGGAAAAACAGGTTAGGGAGGTGGAGATGAGCTGGGCTGGTTTTGGGATGCGGTTGGGGGAGGGGAGATTTTGAAGCTTGTGAAATCCACATTGATGCCATTGGGCTGCAGGGTTCCCAGGCTGAATATGATTTGCTGTTCCTGCAGCCTTCGGGTGGCATCACTGTGGCATTGCAGGAGGCCTCCTGACCACCCTGGTCCATATTCAGGATTTGCACTACCTACCAGAATCGTGACAAGGAGCTCAAATATTTTCACTTTCAAGGTGTCTTCAGAACGTTTGAAAGATCAGATGACCGGAAAATATGCTGTGCCAAAAACCTGAGCTGGTATGTCACCTGAATGTTTGACACTCAATTTGGCAAAGTGAATCTTCCATGGAGAGGCTGGGCCTGGGTTGCATTCCCATGACAGTCAGAAGCAGCAAGATAAGTACACCCTGAAGGCAAAACTCAGTAGTTCTGATATCAACTCCTGGGAATAGCTTGTCCACTTAGAACAACCCTGTTTTCAATAAATGCTACTTCCTTCAAAAGCAAACACATGACAGCAAAGAGAAAGAACATTAGGTGAGCAGAACGTTAGTCAGAAACCGGTCGACAAAATATCATTTTCTTTGTAGCAAAAGCTTCCGGGTGCAGTCATCTGTGCCTCAAAAGGATGAGCAAGAAAATGCTAAACTGAGTAGCAAAGTGCGCGTGTGCGCACACACACACACACACACAGACACACACGACAAGGCCATTCACTGTTATGGACCAGGCCAAACCCCCTTCAAACATTGCAAGGAGATGGCTTTAAATAAGAAAAGTTAGGCTAAGTGTAAGGTTCCAGATTGGTTACACTACTTGGCTTTAAGCAAAACACACTTTATTTTTACCCTACAGTTAAGACACAACAAAAAGAAAATAATTAGTATAACTTTAACTCTATTAGAAAACTTAACAGAATTATAGATTATTTAACTACTAAACAGCAATAGCTTCAATGTAGTAACATCCCACAGACATACCCTTGGCAAAGGAAAATTCAGTAAAATGGATTATCTCACGTGCAATGTTTCTCCAGTCCAAGAGGAAAAGAACATCAAGAGAAATCTCTGGTAGACAGAGGGAGGTATGGCAGCTTCCGTAACCACCTTCAAAACCCCAACAACTGCTGGAAGCTAAATTAAAACCCTGATTCTGTGGGAGCCTGACTCCATCCACTCATGCAGCTTCTACTGTTCAAGCTTCTTAAAAAAATTACCAAAAGGCCTCACAAGCTGTTTACTTTATTGGCTTGGAAGCGATACCTCTGTACCAATGGCTTAAAACCTCTCTTCAAAAATATAAGGACAAAATACACCTTTTAAAGCCATGGTAATGTCACATCAATCCACTATGCCTGTGCTGGCTCTCAAATGTTACCAATTGAATGTAATCCTTTGTTTTGTCGCCACAGCCATAAATGGATGGAGTCAAGCTCCCATAGAACTAGGATCTTTAGTTTTAGCTTTCTGCAGTTGCTGGAGTCTTGAAGCTGGATGTGGAAGCTCTTAGTCCTCTCTCTGTTACAGCTAAAAGCTGGGGTTCTCTTCCTGCTGCTAGAATTGCATGGGAGACAATCTATTTTACTGAATTTGCCTTTGCCAAGCATTTGTGTATGGGATGTTACTGTATTGGAACAGGTAATTAGTAGAAGTTAATATGTACATATTACTTTGTTCAGCATTTCAATAGAGTTACAGTTAAGCCATTTCTTTTATTTTTGCCTGTAGTGTAAAAATAAAAAGTGTGTTTTGCTTAAAGTGGAGTAGTTTGGCTAATCCAATTGTATCTGGAATGCAATGTCCTACACTTACCTTTAAAATAAGAAAAAGTTAAGGTCTGAACTATCTCGTTAATATACTTTGAGGGGGATCGGTCTGGTCCGTAACAAGAGACTGATGGATGATTTAGTACAGGTGATTCACAAAACTCTGAGGTGGCAAATTAGGCTATGACTAGGAAAATCTGAGCTAACTATCACTTGCTGCCATCTGCCGTGGTGTGTAGTTTTAATAGAATTGAGGAGGTGCTCTGCTATAGAGTCAATAAATAGGTGTCATTCCTTTGCCGGGCTCCTAGCATCAAGACATGGGAATAAGTGGGTCAGGCAGAAACAAGCGGCAGCTATGCAAGCAACTGTGTGACTGGTACCATAAAACGCACTTATTCAATTCACTGTGACTATATTATGAATAGATATGTTTATAATCATGCTATGTCGCTATCTCAAAACCGCTTATTAACTTACAACATTTCTACTAAATCTCCCCTTAACCTTTTCTCTTATATAGAATCCCTACAGCATGGAAACAGGCCATTTGGCCCAACTAGTCCACACCTTCTCTTCTTTAAAGGACAGCTGCAGCTTTTGCAGTGTACTGGTAGAACTGAAGTCCCTCACCCTTGTTACTAACTGGAAAGTTATCTCGACACACATTCAAAAATGCCTTAGTATCTTTGCTGAAGTGCGTTGCCCAGATTTGGATATAACACCATAAAGTTGAGATCTAATGAACGGTGCATAAATGTTCAGCATAATCGTCTTGCTTTTATATGCTGTGCCTTTATTTATAACACCAAGGATCCAGTGAACTTTTAAACTGCCATCTTCAAGGATTCCCAAGTGCATCCCCAGATCTCTATTCCTGCTTGCCTTTAAAAATTTTACTATTTAGTTTGCATAGAATCTTCATTTTTCCTAATAAAATGCATCCTTCTGCATTAAATTTCATTGCCCATGTATCGGCCTTTTGCACCTTGTTGACTGCCATTAACTTATTCATCCTCCAAGCAACAAGTGATTTTGTCTCCTATGATGGACTAGGACCTTCCGTTGGATTTTCAGTATTGGGTCAGATGCCTCAGGCTCAAACCTGGGCTCTTCTCCCCAGATTGTGTTGGGAACAGTCACCTGACATGTCCATATTACCTGTACTAGAGCACTGGAAAATTTGAATCGGCTGCACTGATCTTAACTGACAAAGTGATTGACCACTTTCCACACCAGATCCCGCCTCCAGGAAACCAGTTCAAGGAAAGAGTGGTGCAGGATGGGGAGTTACTTGACTTCTCTCTCTCTCTCTGCTTTTGTGAGCAGGGGGATAACTTTTGCAACTCTAGTCCCTGTTCCACTCCCATACTGAAGCACGACTGAGCAATTCTGACAGCAAGTCTCCATCATGTCTAAACCTACCCCCTTCAGAAACCTACGATGCATCTAATCTGGACTGGATGACGTTTGTATTTCAAGCACTGCTAACCACAAGTCTTTTCAAAAAAAAAAACCATGCCCAACTTTTGGGCTCCCATCTCCATGACTGAAAAAGCACAAACAACTTCAGCAATATCCTTAACCTCAACAAGTCTTCCTTTTAGTACCTTAATCAGACAAGCCGGTTCTTTGACTATCCTTTTACCCTTTATTATGTTAAGCTTTTTCTTATTACCCACTAATCTTCTCACACATTCTCTTGGCTCCTTTCCTTTCTGAGTTTTCCTTTGTACTGTGAAATTAGTTCATTTTGTATCATCTTACTAGCCTGACATTGATCACGAGCTTCCTGTTCCTGTTGCACTTAAATCTCAATTCCTGTGGCTCCACAATGGGGTGCTCGTTTTGGTCGCCCTTCCTTTTTCTCCAGGGGAATAATTATGAGGAAATGAAATTTATGGAGGGTGACGCTAAGCATGGAAACACAATTACACCTGAAAGTGACAAAGACATTGATGAAGATGCCAACAGCAAGCAGATGGGTTAGGGAAGGTGAGGGGTACACAGGTGAGGTTTTAGACTGTCGAAACATCTTCACGATGGAGAGGAATGAGAGGTCAGAAGCTTAGCTCAAGGTAACCTAGGTATCTTAATTGGCAGTGGCTGAGAAGGGGATGGAATCGGGGTGAGGGGGTAAGTGGGCCATCCAATGGGAAGCTGAAGATAAACATGGAGAAGAAGACCAAATGTTAACGTGTAGGTAACAGCAGCTGGATGCCAGACAGACAAATCAGGTTGACAGCACAGGGGAGGATGGTCTGGAAGATGCCAGTGTAACTATGCAGGTTGGTGCCATGTCTTAATCTGTTGCAGATGAGGAATGGAGGAGGATCGACAATTGATCCATGAGGCATTCTAGGCAGGGGCTCTCATCCCCAGGTCTGTGAAATGGTTTGCTGAAAAGAACCAACTAAATGTCAGAGGAAAAGTTTGAACCCATTTACTTACATTTATCTTCTAGGTAGAAAGTTGTGTGTGTGTCAGGGTTAATTTGTCCACTTTCTCTTTCCTTTATTCATTCACAGGATGAGGGCATCGCTGGCTAGGCAGCATTTATTGCCCATCCCTAACTGCCCAGGGGGCAGCTAAGAGTCAAACACATTGCTGTGGGTCTGGAGTCACATATAGACCAGACCAGGTAAGGATGGCAGTTTCCTTTCCTAAAGGACATCAGTGAACCAGATGGGTTTTTCCCGAAAATTGGCAATGTTATTATTAGTTATCATTAGACTCTTAATTCCAGATATTTACTGAATTCAAATGTCACCATCTGCCGTGGCAGGATTTCAACGCAGGTTCCCAGAACATTATCTGGGTCTCTGGAATAACAGTCCAGCGATAATATCACTAGGCCAGTGCCTCCCTATCCCCACTTAGGTGAACTTGTTGTCTGGCTTTATACACCATTCCCTTTACATTCCTTTATCCCCAAGAATCCTAAAATATCAGGTTTTTCTTCCAAAATCAACCTATTGCATTTTAATCTCTCCCATAAACAGCCAGCTGCCTAGCTCTTAGGCTTTACAGTTTCCTCCCTACATTTCTCCAACTTTTCTTTCTACCTTCTTCCTTGAACACACTCATTGAAGTCATATTTTTGACCAAACGAATGTGCATCTGCCCTAATGTCTGAAGTGATAACATCAAGCTTAGATTGATAACACTCCTATAAAAAAAACACTTTAGGATGCTCTTCTATAATTAAGTTACTATATAAATGCACGTTCTTGTTAGTGTATTTCAGAATATGGTACCCGATGATTTTTACCATTAGCAGTGACCTAAGATGGACTGT
Organism: Ginglymostoma cirratum; assembly: GCA_024137785.1. Classification (NCBI taxonomy): domain Eukaryota; kingdom Metazoa; phylum Chordata; class Chondrichthyes; order Orectolobiformes; family Ginglymostomatidae; genus Ginglymostoma; species Ginglymostoma cirratum. The sequence goes on from JAHRHZ010000009.1 coordinate 6,352,832, forward strand.
CCACTTTTCAACAATTATTCCAGTTTGTAATTTATAATTTAATTTATGCTAATGACTATCCAACTTGGAGAAAGCAATTCATACATAGGGACAAGAGTCTCAGCCAGACTAGAAACAAGAAAATGACATATATTCAGGCATAGAACTTTCCAAGATTTCTAGTTTAAACAAAATAAAATTAAATAAGCGTGTATGTGACATTTCTTGTGGAATCAACTTGGCTTCATCAAACAGTCATACTAGCAAAAGAATGACTGTTTGAGTAATCAATCCTCCCTTATTCACTATGTTTAAAAAATGCAACCGATTATGGAGGTTAACAGAACAGCAGTTAACAGAAACCCACTTACAGCTGGTACTTTCTACAAATCTACCAGATAACTCACAGATGTTTGAACCATAAGTTGTTTACTATCAAAACAACAAAACCAAATTACAAACCCACACTGGACTTATCAACAAGATGCAAGCGTGTATTTCTTCCCGCCCCCAACCCCAATTAAGTGATTATAGGAGAACTGAGGTGCTTTCAGAGCAAATTTTAGTGCAGCTACCATTTTGCTGTTGCTCGATTCAAAGCTCAACTCAAACAACTTTACTGTGAATTTCTTGCCTGTACTGATACAGCCTTAGCTTAATCGTCAAGAGATGCTTCTTATATACTGCTAGTTTCTAAAAATACAAAGAAACAGGACAGTTCCAGTTAAAAGCCACAAGTCAGAATATTGGATCATGCAGCAGTATTCAAGACAACTTTTGTGGAAGAGTATTATGATGACGTGAGAAGGCGTACACTGGCTATCCTCTGTTCTAATAAATATAGGAGGTTAAACAAAGGTTCAAGTCATTTTTGCATGAGGCTATACCCTATCCAAATTAAGTAGCTTAAATAAATGGTGAACTATTTCTGTTATGAGCAATTAGGAATCAAACATCAATATTTCCTGAGTCAAAGAAGTGGCAAATGAGAAAAAATAAACAGAAGCAATGTGAAGCATGTAACGTTCAGACAGTAATTTGGACCTTACAACACACACACACACTAAGCTAAAGAGGAATGGGTGTCCAAACGAATTCAGACTTTTTTTTTGTTGTGGCATTTGGCTTTAACTTGTACTTGAGGTTGTTTGGCCGGTTTTGTGGATGCAGTCAGTTGTAGCAAACGTCGCAGTTATTGAAAGTGCTCAGTTCCTCGATAACTTTTCTCTTTAGTTGTTTCCGCAGGACCAGGTGTCAGATTTTTTGAGAGAGAAACCACTGGAGACAGCAGCTCCCTTCAAATATCTGCCCAAAATGCTCTTGGAACGTCCACAAAAGTACTGGTCACAGGTTACTTTTCCAAGAGGATTTCTGGTTGGCAACCCCAACCTCATTAATAATTCTCTGCATTTGTTAATATCTTTTTGAGACAACAATAGGTTTCAATAGGTGAAAACCTGGTGGTTGACACACAAGGATGACAATCCAGTTTTACAAAGAATTTTGACAGAATTTCAATGTTGACTGAAAATGACAAAAGCTGGATACCACAGCGGGTCAGACAGCAGTGTTTCAGATCTGGATGACTCTTTATCAGAGCTGGGGCAAGCCTGAGTCATTGGCATTCTATGAGAAAAGAAACATGGCTGTGGAAGCAAGTTTTGGCAAGTACCAGCAGTGAAACAACAAGCAATGAAGTCGTACGTGGTGAAAGAGATGACCAGAATTCCTGACGTAGGGAAGACCAAAACTTCTTCAGGTTAGGCCGTCCTCAAAAAGACATGGCAGTCGCTTAAACACAATGTAGGAGCAGATTACTGCAGACGTCGGAATCTGTACTGAAAACAAATGCTGGCAATCACAATGGGCCAGACAACATCCATGGGGAGACAGAGAGAGAGCGAGAAAGCTAATGTTTTGAGTCTAGGTTACTCTTCATGTTAACCTTTGATAGAGAGAGGATGGTAGTGACAGGTTTGAAGTCTCCTCTTTTTACAACAAGTTGGGCTTGTTCCAGCAGTCCGTATAGTCAAGCAGTCTTGTCCTATCTGGGGACAGTTGAAGGTCTCATGAACTATATATCCCAAAGATGAACTTTATTGTCTAGGTAATTACCCTTTAAACAAGCTTTTCTCAATATGGTAGTTAGACCCTGCCACTAGACATTTATTGCTGTATTCCTGAGAGTTTGGCTACTTTCAGGTCAGGTGACTTTGATGACCATGTTAAAGCATTCCAGCTCTTTTTTTTTAAACCGGTTTTTCTCTCAAAGTCCCAGTGAAAAGATTTACTGATTCAGATCATTCACAGCCTAATTGAATGGTGGAACAGGCTTAAAGGGACAAATGGCTCCTGCTCCTAAATCCAATGTTCCGACATAACTTAGATGAGGACTCGTTGGGATGGGTTCAATGACTGAACTTGGGTCCAGAATCAGTCACCAGTTTAAATGGATTAATCCGACGAATAAGGCACGGGATGACTGAAGTTTGACAGAAATGACGTGCACTTATATAATGCCTTTAATACTGACACCGAAATATCACAAGGCACTGCAGGGAGATGCAAGGGGGGAAAAAAAGAGACCGAGCCAAACTTTGACTGACACAGCAAATTTTGTTTTACCTGGCACCTTATCCACCTGCACTCCTGATAACTTGGCAAAAATTATATCCTGCAAATACCATGATGTCCGAGTATTTATGCTCTAACTAAAATGTTTACCCCCTGCATTGCATTTCTACTACTGACTATGTGTTTTTGCACTGACTTTAGGAGATATGTTAATGTTTTGGCATACAATTTTTGAGGGATGCTGGTATCTCAAAGCTTTCCTTGGTCAGGGTTTACTGCAGTTATGCGTACCTCTTGATTATCCAGAATATTTGATGAACTGGCATGGTCCTGGTCCCATACGTGCTGGTTAATATAACAGTTGCTGTATTAGGACAAGTCAACATGGCAGATTTTGAAAGAAGAGGTCAGTGGAGACGTTCCACCAGGGAACTAAAAACAAACATTCATCAAGCGTTGTTCTTGTAGATCTTAAGAGGACTTTCAGATCTATGGAACTTAGAGAAAATATTGAAGGTTACTGGTCCACCTACAGGTGGCATCTTTGAGGTGATTAAATCCAGACAATTAGACTAAAGAAAAGCAAATGAACGCCAGTGTAAATTTGATAGAACAGCTGGTACTGGATCGTTAAATATACCAAATGCTAACAACCTTGAACATCACTCCCTAAAAGGTTTATATTGACCACAGACATGATTGATCGCTAAAGCAGTAAACTATGATTTGATAAAACTAAATGTTGGCAAAAGTTAAAATTCCTTCAATATTTAATTGATTTGCATTCATTCACTTGAATGGACCCTACAACGATAAGAGTCTCATTACTGGTAATTTTACTCACTACTTCTATGAAGGGGTTTCAACCTTCCTCCTTTATTATTCAGAATAAACTCACATCGCTCGCTAAAAAAAAAAAAAAATCAGCGAGAGGATTTAGCCAAGACGTATTGCAACGCTTTTTTGTGCAAGGTTGTATTGTCCCTCACAATCAGGGTACGCATGTTGCAATCTTCCCAATCAAGGATGATGGTCATTGTCGTCCCAGAGGGAACGTTCACAGGAAAACCTAGAAGTCAGGAGCAGAAGTAGGCTATTCGACCCCTCCAGCATGTCCCATCATTCAATACGACCATGGTTGATCATTTGGTCAATATTCTAATCCCACTTCCCCCCATGTCCCTTGAAGCCAAAAGGATCAAGAGCTCTCTCTACCTCCTTCTGAAAAACACATTAATGTTTCAGCCTCAACCACTTTCTGTGGTAGTTAATTCTACAAGCGCATCACTCTTTGGTGGAAGTAATTTCTCCACATCTCAATCCTAACAGGTTTACCCCTTCAGCTATGTTCCTAGTTCCGGACTCCCCGACCAACAGGAATATCCTTCCTGTATCTAACCTGCTGAGTCCTTTTAGAATTTTGTATGTTTCTAAAAGAAACCAACACCACCTCCCTTCATTATTCAAAATGTCAGTGAATACAATCCTAACTGACTCAATCTCTCATCCCAGAAATCAATTTGGTAAACCTTTCTGCACTCCCTGTACAGAAAGAACAACCTTCCTCAGAGAGGGAGACCAAAACTGCACTCAGTATTCTAAGTGTGGCCTCACTGATGCTCTGTATAATTCCAGCAAGACATCGTTACTATCTGCTTATCACAAGGGACCAGTTCGTGAAGAGTTACACGGACGTTAAGTTATGAGGGAAAGATGGGTCAAAGGAAACTCTAGTTAGACATAACACTAAATAATTAACAGTGCAGCGACACATTAAAAGTCTTCAGCTGCCAAAGTTTTTGAAACCTCTTTATAAAGTAAAGCGGAGGAATCAGTCAAAACCAACAGTATTTTTCTCCCCCACAAGCTGCCACAGTTCTTATGAGATAATGACAGAAAATTCTAGAAGTACACAGATCAGGCAGAGAGAAATACAGTTAACACTTGAACTCTTAGTCAGGGCTGGGTGCTCTCATAGCTTAAACTGTTTTTAAGCCAGTCAGGGAAAAGGTGACAGGGAACAAAAAGAACAAAAGGTATAAGAAAATAGAGCGTCTGACAAAGTTAAACAACTTTACAAAAGATGTCTCAAAACTTCAAGTGACAAAACAGCCCAAGGAGCATTATGAAACAAAATAGGAGACCAAGCCACGTCAGCAAATTTAAAATTATCAGAAGCTTGATCAAAGAGATACATTTTAAAGAGTATACTAAAGGAGAATAATGGAGAGGTTATAGGGGAAGGAATTCCAGAAACTGTGAATGCACAAGACCCCAGAATTTAAAGGGCACAGGTCTCTCAGAGTTGTGGTGTTGGAGGGAGGAATTTACAGGAAGGAAAGGGGAAACCATGGAGGTATTTGAAAATGAGGATGCTTGACTATAGGTCCATGTAAGTCAATGAGCATAGTGATGAATGGAACTTTATGAAAGATAGAGACAGAGGTTTGGATGACCTCAAGTTTGTGGAAGGTGAAATGTGGGAGACTAGCCAGGAATGCACTGGAATAGAGGCAGCAAAGGCACGGATGAAGGATACAGCACAAATGAGCTAGGACAGGGCAAAACATAGCAATGTCACAAGGATGGAAATAGTAATGACATGAATGTGCAGTCAGAAACTTAGCTCAGTGTCAAATAACACACACAACATTGGAAACAGTCTGGTTTGGGCTCCCACTGCTGTCAGGGAAAAGAGTGTCGTCAGAAGCTAGGAAGTAGACGGATCAAAACAATGGCTTTGGATTTCCCAAAAGTTAATTCAGAAAATTTCTGCTCGCTGAACAGTGGATAAGCTGTCCGATAATTTCTGAACAGTGGAGGAGTTGAGAGGTAGTGCTAAGGCGAAGTTAGGAGTTGTCAGCATATCTGTGGAAACTAAATGTGTTTTTTGATAATGTCACCAAGGGGTAATGTGCAGGCGAGAATTAGGAGGGAGCTAAGACTGGACTGTTGGGTAACGTTTAGGAGGTAATGGTGTGGGAGCAAGAGGAGACGACAATGCGAGTCATACGCTGTCTATAATTACGTAAAAAACAGAACCAGCTGACAGCTGAAATGTCACCAGAAAAGCAATGGTCCTGTGATCAAAAGGCATAGACAAGTCAAGAAAGGTCAGGCATGACAGCATGCCCTTGTTACAGTCACCTTGCATGTTATTTGTTATTGTGCTATTTTGGTTTTTGGTCATTTTGGAAATGACAAGACTGAAAATATGACCCTTTTCTTCCCCAGGTCACCCAAATAACTGTAGAGTCTTTAACTTAGCAGTAGGGACCACATCCACATACAGGCCTCAAACACAGAACGAGCAGTAGATTTGTTGGACAAAGGGACAGATCTCATGCCTTTACCAGCTTAAATCGGGTCCTTACAGACTAAAACCATATTTCTCGGAACACCGAAGCAGGAAAGGTCTAAATCCAATGCTCTGCTGGATGGGGGAGAAGTCTTTGGGTGATGTTGCAGTCTCGTAACTCTGTTATCACTGGTACATTGTCACTGGTCCAACTGTAAGCACAAGAGTAGAACTGATTATGAGTACATGAGACAGCAACAATTTGAGGACTCTTTGCATCTAACTGGCTCAAGCTGGTGGCCAGAAACTGCATCACTTGGGTAGCTATTTTCAAATCTAAAAATATGAATAAAAGCAACTTTACGGTGGGCAGAAAGGGCACATTTTAATTACAAACAAACAAATTGTAGCTCCAGTGCACTCTACATCCTGTCACCTTCCCCCTAGCCCACTTTGGTGGTTTGCCTGGATGAAACTGCTTTCTTTTCTAACAATCCAACAAACATTCTCCTAAAGAAACCACTGAAGAGTCCATTAAAATGTTGGGAGATCTTATCCCCCAGAAAATAGCACCTCTGCAGTCATGTTTTTGAGACTCAAAACTGTGGGGAGGGGCTAAATCGATTGGGTATTCAAGAACACCAATGACTAAAACCTTGTGCACAGTGACAAAAATTAATGCTGGCCTTTGTCTCAAGACAGCAGAAATATAAAAAGGAGAGGAAGTCTTGGTCAAGCCTCATTTGGACTGTTGCATTTAGCTCGAAGCATGGGCCCTCAGGAAGTTTATCTTATCCCTGAAGGCTATTAACTAGAATTACACCATGACTTGAAGGGTTAATGAATGGGAACAATATACATAAAACTGCTTTGCTTTCCTTTGACTTTGGAAGTTGATGGTGACCTAACGTGTTTAAAATGATACTATGATTCTATGCAGTAGACATAAATGTACTATTTACTCTGATGGTAAATTCAAGCCAAAAGGAGAGACAATGTCAAAATTAGTCCAAAAGCCATTCCAGGAAATGAAATAAGGCAGTACATTTTCACAAAGAGGGTTGTTGAAATTCTCTCCTCTAACAGGGTTGTTGAAGCTCATACAAATGGAATTGATAGAAGAATGAGGTTGAAATATTTGTGTTAGGTAGAGTTTCAAGGTTCCACGCTGGGTCAAGGGTTAAATGGAGTTGATATAAGAACGAATGAAAGAACGAACGAGCAGGTGAAGGCCATGTGGCTCCTTGAATCTACTCCACCATTCAACAAGATCATGGCTGAACTTATACTTCAACTTCCACTTTTCTCCCAGATCACCATTTTCCTCAATTCCCAACCTTTAACCCCTTGCACATGTTCAACTTTTAAGGATCCACAGCTCTTGGTAGCCAAAAATTCCTAAGTTTCTTTTTCCACAACCATGTCCTAATAGCCCACTCTGTAATGAGACTATGACCTCAGTTCTAGTTTCTCCAGCCAGGCGAAACAAGGCCTCCGCTCTGTTAAGTCCCCTCAATTTTTTTTTATTTCAATAGGAGCACCTCTCATCATTCTCAACTCCATGGTCAAGGCCTAATTTACTCAACCTCTCAACCAGAAACCATCTCACAAACCTTCAATTCACTGCCTCCACATCCAGTGCAGCTCAACATATAATTGCCATAGCTCACTTAGTTTTGTTCTCGAAAGTAATATATTTCTTCAAACAGACACAAACATTTCCCTCACAACTAAAAAACTAACTGGCTTGGAATTTTCCTGCAGTCTCTTTTTAAGAATGAGTATTACACTCACTGCCTGCTCAATTACTGAGTACGTTTCAGAATCTTGCAATTATTGAAGGTTACAATCAGTATGTGCATTATCTCTGCAGCATTTTCTCTGATGTAGGCCTTCAGTACCAAGGGCTTTTTTTTCAACTTGTTAGTCCCATTGATTGTTCTAGTACTTTTCCTTTATTTAATATTAATTAAGCACATTTCTCTCATTGGATACTTGGTTCTCCCCTGTTGCTGGAATTTTTTTCTATGATTGAAAGACAGACTCAAAATTTCATACCTATGTCATATACTTACTGCCCATCAGAATTTACCTCAACTTTTGGGATACTGTTTACTTTCACTGCTCTTCAGAGTCATCCAGCACGGAAACAGACCCTTCGGTCCAACCAGTCCATGCTGACCATAATCTCAAACTAAACTAGTCCTACCTGTCTGCTCTTGGCCCATATCACTCCAAGCCTTTCTTACTCAGATACTTGCCGAAATGTCTTTTAATGTTGTAACTGTACCCACATCCACAACTTCCTCTGGAAGTTCATTCCACACATTAATCACATTCTGTGTTAAAAGAAAATGCCCCTCACGTCCTTTTTAAATCTTCCTCCACTCATCTTAAAAAATATGCCACTAGTCTTGAAATCCCCCACCCTAGGGAAAGGCACCTGCCATTCACTTTATCTATGCCCCTCATGATTTTGTAAACCTCTAGAAAGGTCAAGCCTCAAACTCCTACACTCCAGTGAAAGATGTCCCAGCCTATCCCTATAACTCAAACCCTCCATTCCTGACAACATCCTGGTAAGTCTCTTCTGAATCCTCTCCGGTTTGATATCCTTCCTCATAACACAATTTTACACAAATGAAGAAGCTTCCCACTTTTTTAAAGAAATTTACTTGTTAATTTGATCTCATACTCTATTAGACTGATATTAAACTTTCTATCTATATTTTGGCAATCCTTTAAAAACCTCATCTTCAGATTCAGTACTCATCTTGACAACATTATAATCCTTTTTTTAACCTCTACTGTCTTTTAGTTAGTCGCTGACGGATGGATCACTTTTCCCGGGGATTCTTTTTCCATGCTGGAACATAATCTACATTTGTTGAAAATAATGAAATGCTTGTTTAAAATGTTCTCGAGACCAAGATCAGCAATGATTTGATTGAATGGCAGGACAATTTTGCAGGTCTGAATGGCCTATTCCTGTTTCTGCATTAGAATTTTCTTTACTTCTTTAAAAAGAAAAGACAAATTGTGAAGAAATATTGCCTTCTAAATGGTTGTTCACACTTTACCAACTGAGGCTATCCTGATCATGGTAACAGAACATTCCACCCCACCCAGTCAGACTTTTCTGAGGAATCTACTTAATAAAACAATAATGCGACATGTATCGGAGGATGAATATTTGCTCACTGAGTCATGAATGTCCTGGAAACATGCAGCCATTTCTCAACAATTCTGTTGCAAGTCCTTCAGTTTTGTTCACAGAATAGATTAGCTGTGTTTACACAGTGCCCATAATTCCAGAGGAATTACTTAAAACGGATTGATTTTCAGGTCTCAATTTTAACGGACCATTATTACAATTTTGGGCTTTATGAGCCTGCCAGTAATGAGCAAATATCAGAATGAGCTGTTCTTTGGAAATACTGCCAAAAGCACAACTGAGCAAAATAAGAAGCAAAAATTTCAACCTAAAATTAGCTGCAAGTTGGGATAACTACATGCTCCCTGAATAGCTATCTGCACGGTTCTAATAAATTGAGCTGCCAAACATGTACCAACCTCCACCCTTCGCCACCTCGCATTGATCCTTTAGACGTTACTGTTGGTCAAACACAACACTGATTCAGTTGGTTGTAGCAAACAGTACATAGATCAGCGGGTCATAGTCCAGTATTGCACCAACTGCATGTGAAAAACACAATGCCACTGCCATGAATTAAGTTTAGTTTAAGATCCGGTATTATTCTATTAGTAGGATCATAGTAAGAAGCAAAAATAAGTTTCCAATCTCACCATTTAAACCTTCGTATTCCCTATCCTCCCTCAGAGGCCACTGTTTCACGGGCCATAAATTTCACTTCACCAATAATTAAAATCACCCTCTTTAGCTGTTCTGCCAATGTGGCAGTTCCCAATCTCTCAGGGTATTCAGCCTCCAGTTAAGGTACCAACTGCATATTTGTGCCATTCACTTAAGTAACATCATTGCGTAAACCCAAACCTCCTCATGTCTGATGCTGAAGCCCCCAGATGCTTTGTTATCTGTTAAGAAGCCTTTGTTATCAATGCTCTCCAGCCAGCTTTCCATCCCAAAATTCAGCTCATCCAAAGCTCTATTGCCCAGGGCTGATCCTACACCAAGTTCCACTCACCTATCACATCTGTGTCCTCAATGATAACAGCTCCACATCCATCAACCCTACCAATTTTAACCTGTGTTTAAATCGTGTCAAGGCTTTGCCTCGTCATTTCAGCCAATTACCAGAAACTGAACGGGAACAGCCATATAAATAGTTTGGCTACAGAGGCTACGAATTCTAGGTGGTGAGTAACTCACCTCATATCTCCCCAGTGCCTGCACCCCCATCTACCAGGCACAAGTCAGGTGTGGTAAAATACTTTGGATGAGGTCCAGCTCCAACGGCGCTCAAGAAGCTTGATACCATCCAGGACAAAGCATGGCATTTGGTTGGTATCCCATCCACCACATTCACTTCCTGCATCCACCAATTCCCAGTGACAGCAGTGAGTATCAGCTAAAAGATGCACTGCACCATAACCCACTACAAGGAGAGTGATGAAATACTCCCCATTTGCCCAAACACTCAAGAAACTCAATGCAATCCATGACAATGCAGCCAATTTGATTGACAGCCCATCCAGCAGCATAAATCTTCATTTCTTCCATCACTGACGCACAGAGGCAGCAGTGAATTCCAGCTAGAAGGTACACTGCAGCGATCTTCCAAAAACTCATGACGACTATCTGGAACAACAAAGGTAGGTGCGTAGGAACACCTCCAGCTACAAGGTTCCCTCCAAACAACAAAATATCCTGACTTGGAAACACATCACTGTCCATCCTGGAATTCCCTTCCAAACAACACTGTGGCTGTACCTACACTACACGGGCAGCTGTTGTTCTGAAACACACATCATCAGCATGTAACATTCAAAGAACTCTGTTCTTAACAGCAGTGTGGGTGACCTTACACCACAGACTGCAGTAATTCAAAAAGGCAACTCACTGCTACCTTCTCCAGGGCAATTAAGGATGGACAATAAATGCCCATGTCACGAATGACTGAATAAAATAAAACCCTGCACCACATCCTAGCCCACCATTCCCAAATGACCTCTCCTCTAAACTGACTTTGTGTTATTCCCTTTGCCTTATCATTGGAGGTTGCACAGTGCCTGTGTTCCTTCTGAAAATCTCTCTTTAAACTCTTCCCCTCTCCTCTAAGATCCTACCTAAAAGCCCTGTCTTTGCCCAAACCTTTGTCAAATAGCTTATTAACACCTCCTTCAATTCTGTTGTCTTAAAAGAAACGCACCCCGTGAAAACAACCTGGGACATAATGTTATCTAAATACAAGTTTCTGTTAAATAATCAAAAACATTTATGAACAAATATAAATGGCGATTTCTCATTTCCTGCAAACATCTGAAAGTAATATTTTCATGCTTTTGACCTGCAGTCTGGCTTCATCATTAATGATGGCTTGTTTAAATTCGAAATTGAGATCAGTCGCTGAGGCTACTAGCAGGACATGGAAGTGCTGCTGTATTAACACAACAAGTATATCATGGCCCTTTAAAATTACAAAGTTAGTTATTCCTTTAAGTTGATTACTTTTAATATCAACACCACTGATCAGATTTTAAAAAGTTATTAATTACAAATCTAAATTTTAAAACAATATTGATGACTTGACTGTGTCTTTAAAAATAAACCTTTCCACAGCAGTGTGCTAAAATTCTCTCAATATCTGAGGCAACAACAAACTAAGATGCTTATTTCAAAACATCCGTTCTGCATATTTACAAGGGGTTGACAAAACAAAGCTTGCTTTTGTTGAGTTCAATCTGCTTTCTCAACTCAAAACAAGTCCACATGTGAACGGTAGCACTCTCTGCTTTTGATCAACTGCCCGTTAGTGTGGCAAACTGCAGCCACCGTACTGCCTGTGCTAAGTTTGGAAACTGTCGTGTTGACATTAGCTCAGTGTACATAAATGGATATGGGCTACCGGAGGAGCTTAACAAGAATGCCAGCACATCATTATCGTCCTTCTCCATTGGGAAGTCAAAAAAAAAAACCCTGACCTCACAACTCAGGTCAACATTTAGAAAAGCATGGTACATTGATGTGTGCAGCTCATTTATGTTGGTTGTTCAAGGAATAAGAATTCAGCTGTCACCTGAAATGGGTAGGAATTTTATTTTCCTTTTAAAAGTCTGCAATTTTGCGGAGAACTTGAGCTCCAATCTGGATTTATGATAATGTGAATTGGTGTAGCACCTTCCAGGGGCTTCAGGATTCCCCAAACTGATTTATAACACGTCCTTCTGACATGTGGTTGTAATGTAGGAAATGGGGGAGTCTCGTTGTACAGAGCAAATGCCCAGCAAGAGTAATGCTTTAGTGCCACGGCAAACACTCCTCCTTTCCTCTTCTCCATCCACCCAACAAGGTATATCAGCCATAACAAGCTTGGGGCTGGATGAACACAGCAGGTCAAGCAGCATAAGAGCAGGAAAACTTGACGTTTCGGGCCTAGACCCTTCATCAGAAATTGTCTAAGGTATATCAGCCTAAGTTTAACAGTTCATGCAAAGACCTTCACAACTGCAGATATCACTCAATACTGCACTGAAGTATCAGCTTAGATTTTGTGTTCAAGTCTCTTTGTGGGAATTGTATACACAGTCTTCTGACTTGCAAGCAAAAGTACAAATAATGAGCCATAGCTACAATTAAAAAATACTTAACTTAAAATCCCACTCTCCTTAGAGAGACAACCTGGGCTGGGATGGTCTATTGTTAGGACCTTGAGAAAAACCTGGGTAACTCAAACATAGGATAAATATGTAACACATGCTTAACATGTAAACCTACCCCCTTCTTATTAATGTCCAACCATTAAGCTTAAAGCTTTAATTCATACAGGCTGATGAAACAATTCAACATTTAAGAACAAAGCAGGAATAATTATATAATATTCAGCCCACACCACAGACAATCATTAGACAAACCATTTGCAGGAATAATTATTAACCACTGAGAGGAATGGAGCCTGCAAATCTGGCCTTGGATTTTGCAACAGTGTTGTCCTTACCAACAGCTCATAGACTGAATAAAGATATCTTGTGCATCAAACTCAAGCTAAAATTCACCAGCAAATTTAGTTTCGCCTATCATAAATTCTACAGGACTGTTTGCTTTCTATATTTTAAATACTTTCTACCAACATCCCATATGCTTCAACACATTTCAAAAACAGAAGTGATCAGGTTTTTCCATTTGTTACAATGTGTCTTCAAACCAAACTTATTGCAAGACATCAATTTATTTGTAAAAGTAAAACAAATAGCATGCATTTATATAGTTCCTTTAACTTTGTAACATGTCCCAAGACACCTCATTCCAAATGTAGAGACAAAACAAAAACTGCAGATGCTGGAATCCAAGGTAGACAAACAGGAGGCTGGAAGAACACAGCAAACCAGGCAGCACCTGGAGGAAAGGAGCAGTCAATGTTTCGGGTATTACCCTTCAAACTGGACATCATGCCACATAAACAGCACTCAGGAGAATATTTAAGGAGGAGAATAACAAAGTGCAGGAGGTTTACAGAAAGAATTCACAAGCTTAGGCTGAACAAGGCAAAAAAGCAGAATGTCAGTCGTATTTGATTCAATTAGCATTTGATTTTTCTAGACATGGAACCGGTAAGTAAATTAGGTGCAACAAAATCCAACGGTAAATAAAGGGGGAGCAGCAAGCACTGGTACAGGGTAACTGTCCAAAATATCAGGGAGAATGAGTCCTCTTCATGAACGACAATTGCAATGTCTGAAAATAGCACTGAATGGGGGAACTCACAAGTCAGAACTCCTGTTAGCTGAGAGAAGGACGAAATCTGCAAACGTACTGCACTAAACTTACACTCTTAACCATCATACACCAAGTCCTGCAGACAGATAAATCAATTTACACTCTCGTCCCTTAACTGAATCCTGCAGTAATATTATACATTAACGCAAACGTGCCACAAATCTCATTTCCCTTTAATTTCCTGGTCTCAAAATTCCCAACTGGCCTCCCTAAATTCCGTTTTTTCTCCCCGTCTTGAGCACAGCTTCAAACTGCATTTCACCCCCATTCCCACTCTGAGCTCTTACCTGCTTTTATCAACAGATCCAGCTGGTTCCGTCCCTCATAAAGGGCTGTGGCCATTTTATTGCCAGCTCCCCTCTCCCTCCCCCTAAAACAAAAACTAACAGAAACGCAGAAATTTTTATTACCAGGCTCCAGATATTTTGTTTTTGCAGTGTACCTCGGTCAAAGTAAAAATTAGGGGAGGGTGGCGAGGAGAGCGAGGGGGAGAGAAACAATCCGGAAATTAACTGCACTCCGAAGCTCTGCAACAAGGAAGGGTAGGGGAAGAGAGGACTGGGCTTTGGCTCGTCCTGAAAGAGAGTATATAGCCTCAGGAGGAGCAGATCCTCCTGCCTTGCTAGGCTCCTGCTGCAACCTCATAGCTACATTAAGAAGCCGGACCGTCCGCCTGCAGGAGCCCACGTACAGGTTGCAAATAGAGAACACCTCCAGCATTTGCTGCAATGGTCGAAGCCAATGTTTTGCTAGACTTCCTGGATAAAAGGTCGATCCATGTGCCGAAACAGTCGGTACATCGGCACTTCCTGGAGAGGCGGGGTCTGGGAACATTTCCACAGACTGCTAGAGCACCCTGGCTTCAAATAAAAGCTTGCCTTTTCCGAGCTGTTGTACATTCCACCTTGGTAATCCCTCAACGACATTACAATTCGAAAATAAACCAGCCCTCTGAGTGAATGCTAACCAGGGCTCCACAAGAGCTTGCGTTCTCAAGAATGCACGGGCGAAAGCAGCGCTTTCCCCGTCCGCAATATTCCACCATCCCACAGTAATGTGTGTCTGAACGATAGCCGCCCTCACATGACTGTACCACTGGTTAATCTGAGAATTATTTCAAGACGCCGCCACTACATCTTTCATCATTTGAACCGTTTTTTCTCCCCAATAGAAGATGTTTACTGGAAAATAAATCTCGCCCTTAAACAGTTGTGAAACACTGGACTGAACAACTCGAGATTTATTTTGCTATAAAGATGATCATATATTATTTAGACAACATCTTTTCTTGACCTTGAGATGTCCCAAGAGCACCTTTTGGGTTACTTTTGGAGGGCCCATTGTTGTAGTGCAGGCAAACATCAAGCTCAACAGAGCACAAACTTCACCCCAAGCTGTGGTAGAGACTAGGTAGTTTGTCTTATTGATGCAAATAGATGTTCAGGTCACCATGGAAACCTGTCCAGAATTTCTTTTTGGGTACTTTCATATCTAGCTAAAAGGGTAGGCAATGTGTTCCTTTAAAATTTCCTCTGAAAGAATTCTCCTTCAGTGGCACACAAATGTTAGCTTAAATTATGAGCTCAAATTTGATGTGTCTTTCAGGTGAGATGCTAAACTGTGCCTTCCTGCTGTCTAAATTAGATGCAAGGTATAGTGTCATAGAGTTGCACAGCATGGAAACAGATGGTCCACTCTTCCATGCTGACCAGATATCCTGAATTAACCTAGTCCCATTTGCCAGCATTTGTACATATCCCTCTAAACCCTTCCTATTCATATACCCATCCAGATGCCTTTTAAATGTTGGAATTGTACTAGCCTCCAGCACTTCCTCTGGCAGCTCATTCCATAAACACACCACCTTCTGTGTTAAAAAATTGCCCCTTAGATAAGAAGTTAAGAACTAGGGGCAGGAGTAGGCTGTCCGGCCCCTCGAGCCTGCCCTGCCATTTAATAAGGTCACGGCCGATCTTTTTGAGACTCAGCTCCAC
The DNA here is from genome assembly GCA_024137785.1 of Ginglymostoma cirratum. NCBI lineage: Eukaryota > Metazoa > Chordata > Chondrichthyes > Orectolobiformes > Ginglymostomatidae > Ginglymostoma > Ginglymostoma cirratum. Next base: position 6,368,592 of record JAHRHZ010000009.1, read on the forward strand.
ATACCTGCCCACTCACCATAACCCTTAATTCCTTTACTGTTCAAAAATTTATCTAGCCTTGCCTTAAAAACATTCAGCAAGGTAGCTTCAACCGCTTCACTGGGCAGGGAATTCCACAGATTCACAACCCTTTGGGTGAAGAAGTTCCTCCTGACCTCAGTCCCACATCTGCTTCCCTTTAGTTTGAGACGATGCCGTCTAGTCCTAGGTTCACCTGCTTGCAGAAACAACCTCCCTGCCTCCACCTTATCTATTCCGTTCATAATCTTATATGTGTCTATAAGATCTGCCCTCATTCTTCTGAATTCCAATGAGTATAATTCCAGTCTACTCAGTCTCTCCTCATAATCTAACCCTCTCAACTCTGGAATCAACCGAGTGAATCTCCTCTGCACCCCCTCCAGTGCTAGTACATCTCTTCTCAAGTAATGAGACCAAAATTGCACACAGTACTCCAGGTGTGGCCTCACCAGGACGCTATACAGCTGCAGTATAGCCTCCCTGTTTTTAAACTCCATCCCTCTAGCAATGGCAGACAAAATTCCATTTGCCTTTTTAATTACCTGCTGCACCTGCAATTCTACATTTAGATCCCTTTTAAATCTTTCCCTTCTCACCTAAAACCTACGCCCTCCAGTTTTGGACTCGCCCATCCTAGGGAAAAGACCTTGTTATTTACCCTATCCATGGCCCTCATGATTTTATAAACCTCTATAAGGTCATCCCTCAATCTCCAACTCTCCAGAGAAAATAGACCCGGCCTATTCAGCCTCTACTTATAGCTCAAATGTTCCAACTCTGGCAACATCCTTGTAAATCTTTTCTGAACCCTTTCAATTTAACAACATCTTTCCTGTAACAAAAACAGAAATTACTGGAGGAACTCAGAAGGTGTGAAAGCAGGATCAGCAGATCTGAAACAAAAACAAAAATTGTTGTGGACTCTCAGCAGATCCAGCCGCACCTGTGTAGAGAAAGCAGAATTAATGTTTTAGGTCCAGTGATCCATCTTCAGAACTGAAGAAGAGTCACTGGACTGCAAACTTTAACTCTGTTTTCTCCTCACAGATGCTGCTGGATCTGCTGAGAATCCCCAGCAATTTTTGTTTTTGTTTCAGATCTCCAGCATCCACAGTTCCCTGTTTTATTTGAACGCAAGATATCCTGTAGTTGCATGGAAACACGAAAAGCAGGAGATTTCGCTTCAGTCTCGCGGGCAATTTGTTACTCAACCTACATCATTCAAAAAGTATTTGTCCATTATCTCATTGCTGTTTGCTTAATGAAATTTTGTCACCATGGTCTCTACTATACAACAGCGACTTCATTCAAACTATATTGTTGGTGGTAAGTGGTTTATGGAATCCTAAAGTGGTGAAAAGCATGAGATAAATGAAGGTTCTTTTCTTTCTTTGTTGTTTCTTCCCACACTCATTTCTTTTCACCAGATCGCTTTTTCCCATTTTCACTATTAAACTGTTTCATACTCACACCATCAATTTAAACTTAAGACTATAATTATACAAAGAATTAATAATCTTCCTTACTGTGACTCCACAAATCTGATCAGCATACCGCAGCTGCTCCACACTGTTTTGCAGTATAGTATCTGCTCCAAAGATCCTTATTTCCAGCCAATTAAAAATAACAGCACTAACATTAGCCTTCTCATCAAAGTGAAGCCAAGCTTATGAGAAAATATTTTTAACATGGTTATATCATATATTCCAATTCCCAATGAGTCATCTCATTGAAATTCAGGGGGAGCAAGGACTTTGTGTATTGTTTACACCTTAGGTATATGTCATCTTCCCATCTGTAACACCAGAAGGTAGAACTGTTAACTTGCACCAAATATTTGTATCAGGGTACAGCAATATAATAAGTTCAGTCAGAGGCTGTGAATGTTTGGAACGCTCTGTCCCAGGCAGCTGCAAATGGTCAGTGCTTCAGTACATTCAAGACCAATATCAACAGATCCTGCACTAAGACAACTAAGGGATCTGTAAATGGGCAAAGAAAAGTGGAGTTGACGCAGATGATCATTCCTGTTGAATTTTATTTGTGTGGTTTTGAGTGGCAGAGTAGACTCAAGGGGTTATATGACCCATTTCTGTTTTTATTTCTTATGTCCTTACGATCTACTTCCAATTCCTTCTTCAACTGACTAAAAAAAACTAGTCACTGTCTCATTTGCAAGTGTTGCTCTACCTGCCATATGTATTTACACTGCAATTGTGACTACACTTCAGACAAGTTTAGATGTGAAATGCTCAGTAAATGATAAAGAATCAATATTAAATTTAAGGCAATGTAGCTAATGCTTTTTAGGAAAAAGCTTTTGGGATCATTGTCACGTCTGCACATTGCCAGAGGAGAGGATTCAGACCGTGAAGATCAGGTAAGGATCTGCACATTTTTCAGTGTTTTCATGTTAGGGATGTTCTAACCCAGAGATCAAATTAGCACTTCTTAAGTGTAACATGGCATAAATGAAGAATGGCTCCTGCAGCTCAGGAATACTATCTCTCCTTTTGGGCCAGGGGGCCTGGGTTCAAGTCCAAGTCCCAGCTGCTTCAGAAATATGTCATGACATGAAACGAAAACCTTGAAAGAACTGCAGGTACTGGAAATCAGAAAAAAAAAAGAAATTTCTGGAAAAACTCAGCGGGTCTGGCACCATCTGTGGACAGAAAGCAGAGTTAATGTTTCAGGTTCAGTGAGTCCTCTTTAGAACTGATCATAGTCAGGAATAGGTTGGTATTTATGCAGAAGACGGGGTACAGTTGGGGGTCGGTGGGATGGAGGAGTTAAAAAAAAGGAGATAAAGTCCAGAGAGACAAAAAGTAACAGTTGGGCAGACAAAATGAATGGGTAAAGATCAGCCTGGGAGAATCAATAGCTGTTAATGTTAATGGCTGACAATGGGTTGTGTGTGTTAACAGCCCATGTGATGCCAAGCCCTAGTGTGTGGGGGTTGGCGCCAGGCCTCCTGGCCCAAAAGGAGACACACTATTCCTGACCTAGAAGAGGACAAGGGAGAAAGTGCTCAGGCCCTAAAATTGTTGAACTCGATACGAAGTCCAAATGGCTGCAGAGTTCGCAAGCGGACATTGAGGTGCTGTTCTTCCAGCTTGTGCTGAGCTTTGTCATGTTCCCTGAGACAGAAATGTTGGCCAGGGAACATGATGGTACATTGATGTGGCAGGGAACTCGAAGCTCAGAGTCATTTTTTGCAGACAGAATGTTGGTGTTCCGTAAAGCAGTCACCCAGTCAACACTTCATTTCTCCAACGTAGAAGAGACCACATTGTGAGAAGCAGGAATTAAGTTGTATTAATGACTAACTTATTGAAAAGTTAAACCTACTTTTCAGTTCTGAGTGGCTAACATCATAGAACCATGGAATCATACAGCACAGAAGGACGCCAGTTGGCTGTCGTTGCTATGCTGGCTCTTTGAAAGATCTCTCCAATTTAGATTCTGATTATCCTACTTCCCTGTTCTTTCCCTATTACCTGGAAATCTAAACTACGTTATGACATTCAAAGGGCAGTTCATTTAAGGAATAGATATATTTGCAACTCTGGCCTCTCGTGCAATTCCCACTTCTTTCACCTCATCTTCCATCCTCCATAAATTTGAGTCTTCTAAAACTACATCCAACTTGTACCTATCCCTCATCCTGCTCATCGGTCTATACTGGCTCTTGGTCAATCAATAGCTTAATTTTTAAATTGTCATCCTATGTATAAATCACTCCCCAGTTCTGTTGCCACCTTACAACCTCTGAGAACACTGTTTCTCTAACTTTGGCCTCTTGTGAATCTTTTGCTTCTCTCAGTCCACCATTGATAGCCTTCAGTCCACTAGGCCTTAAGTGCGGAAACACATTGCTAAAACCTTGAGGTCTCTCAGTCTATTTCTCCTCCTGTAAGACATTCATTAATACAGACATCTTTGATCAAACATTTAATCACTTGTCTTAATATCTCCTCCTTTGCTTTGATGATAAACTTTCTTTTTCTTATTATCACATAAAATACCTTGAGACATTTTACTATATCAGAAGTTCTACATATAAATGCAAGTTGCTGTTATTTTTAAAAATAGGTCATTTCCAAAAACATGAAAATGTGTGCTCCATGACAATTGGGTAGTTGTACTGATAAAAAATGATGCTGGGCTTTTCATTGTTCAAAATCAAGCAATTCTTTGGGTTTGTACAGCTTTCCCTTGATGCAGTATGTTCAAAATTACTCAAAGCATCCTTTAACTTCAGGGTTATCGCCCAGAATGCATTATGATTCAAATCTCCCATTTTTAGTGATGCTTATCAAATGAGCAGAGGTTCAAAATAGGAACTATTCTTGAAATTCTTTACAATTACCCATCTGAAAAAGGTACACGTGAGCCTTCACTGTGCACCTCAGGTTACCTTGCTTTCAATGCCATTTCACTGTCCAGCTGCAGGCTACTAAAAGTTCAATATATAGATTATGTTACCTGCAACAAAAGATTCTGAGTCAGCCCAGTAGCTGCAAATGTCTGGAATCCTTTAATGCACAATGGGAAAATAGCTAACTAATACGCTCATCTGAGAGGCATTGTAGTGCAGCAGCCATAAATCCTACTTATTACCAAGATGCTTAATTAATTGGAAATGCTTAGGGATGGAGCACAGCTATAAAAAAACCTAGACTATTGCATCAGCTAATACTCTCTGGTTATCATTGATATCCCACAATCTTTCATTGCAGAATCAACAGAATAATATCTGACAAATCTCTAATACGGTAGAATGAAAAGAGTATGTAATGGAACACTAACAATTCAATTCAAGAAATACATCATAGTTATTCTCAGCTCTGAACAGTTCAGAGATGGTCAGTTCAAAGCTTAGGAACCCGACACCATCATGTCCCCTGCCCTCAACCCCAACAGGACAACAGGCAATTATTGTTATAACCTTATTAAAAGCAAGTTTAGGAGCTTGCCTGGAATTTTTCTGTTTCCTAATGTACCAGGGGACCAGATTAACTGGGTACAGACAGGCACCTAGCAGCTGGGCAAGTTGGCAGCATACCAACCAGGCCTACCTTAACAGACTAACCTGTACATGGACTCCCACCACCTCCTCCAAATCATTGGTCTAGCTGTTGCTTCACTTCCCTGAAAGCCATACCTTGGCTACGTGACCATTCCCAAGGCAGACCCTTTTTCAAAGGGTTGATGCAAAGGTGCCAGGATGGAGGCCAGGTTAATAATGAGCTTTCTGTAATAGTTCACCAGCCCAAGGAAAGACCTAAGCTCCAGTGCAGACATTGGAGCTGGAACAAACTTCCTCGCTGTCAATTTATCTTCCAATAGGTGTAACCCAGTCTTGTCAACTCTGTAGCCCAAGTTGGTCACTTGGGGTGCCGGGAACACACATTTTTTCCTTTCTAAGGAGTATGCCCACCTAGGAGAAATGTCTAAGGACAATGCCCAAGTTTTCTAAGTGCCCCTAATTGGTCTTCCCTGTCATTAGCATGTCATCTACATAAATGGCGACCTGGAGTAGACCTTGTAAAATATTCTCCACTGTCCACTGAAAAACTGCACCCTAATGATGATACCCCAAATGGCAGTCTTGTATATTGATACAAATCCTTGTGTGTATTAATTGTAGCATACTTCTGGCAATCCTCATCTAACCGCGATTACAAGAATGTTTGGCTCATGTCCAGCTTAGTGAAGGTCAGCCCCTCTGACAGCTCTGTGTATAAATCCTCTATGTGAAGGATTTATCCAGCTGCAAACAATGGTTTATTATTTGTTTAAAATCTCCACAAAGGCGAACCAACCCACTGGGCTTCACAATCTGTAAGATCAATGCTGCCTGTGGTGCAAATTGGACTGGTTTGATGTTTCCTTCACTTTTCAGCCTCCTGATTTCTGTGTCTACTTTTGCCTGTAAGACAAATGGCACTGGGCAGGCCTTGCAGAATCATGAAATTGCTTCCTGGTTAGCAGCCAAGGTGAAATTGGCTCCTTTGATAGTCCCTAGGCCATGCTGAAAATCCTTCAGGTATTTAATTATGTCTTTACTCAGGCAGCCATTTTCTGATCAAAAAATGTCAAGGCAATCTAGGTAAATCTTTCTCAACCAATTTCACCCAATCAAGCTTGAGCTTGAGCCTGTTGCTACCATTGGTGGTAACTGAACCAGTTGTTTCTCATAAGCGACAGGAACTGAAGTTATACCCTTAATCTGTAAGGGTTCCTTGATGTAGGTTCTTAGTCTAGCCAGGGTCATGTGCAAAATTAAGGGCTGGAATCCAGCGCGAATTTTGTTAAACACTGGTTCTGAGATCACGGAAACAGCCATGCCAGTATCAACCTCCATTAGAACAGGATGAACATTTAACCAGACATTTATTATGATTGGTTCTGATTTGAATGTTGCTAAGCAATTTAACTGTTCCAAACCAGATGTAGGTGGACTTTCCAGCTTGTGCACACTCCTGGGTTCGAGCCTATGAGTTCTCTTACACAATTTAGGTCCAGTGAGACTGTTTTGCTGTCTTGAGTCTGCATACCAGCAACAATGAGAATGGCTTGCTGGCCCAGATCCTGAACCATTTGGCCATGACTTGGCTTTGTTTGGAGTTTTACGAGGGCTGACCTAGTGTCCCTCCATTCAGGATATGGCCAGCGTAAGGCTATGCAGTTGCCTTCACTCAAATAGTGTTCCCCAAGCTTTGTCAGCCTGGTGAGGATGGCCAATTCCATCAGAATACCTGCAACTCATATGCTCTACAAGCCACGTTTTCCAATGATTAAACCAGTTGTAGTGACTGTTGGAAGTCCAGTTGGACTTCAGCTAGGAGGTGCTTTTGCATGGTTACATCATTTATCCCACATACCGAATGGTCTCTCAGTATCTCATTAAGGGTTAACCCAAAGTCACATGCCACTGCCAGGTGGCTTAACCTCGTCAAAAATCCTGATACTGATTCTGTTGGTTCTCGAATTGACAAGTATAACCCAAAAGCATCTCAGATTTAGTGAAGGCTCAGGGTCATAATATTCCTTAACTCAATCTGTCAATGCTTGAATGCTTTTAGTTTTTGGTACCTCAGGGGAACTTTAGGCTCCTAACAGCTGAAAAAGCTGCGGGTCCACAAGCTCTCAGAACAATTACTCATTGCTTTTCATCTGCCCCAATGTCATTTGCCTGGAAAACACAAAACATTCTTTCCACATGCTTGGCCCAATCTTCATCAGCAGGATCAAACGAGTCAAGCTTCTCAAATAACAGCATGATGCCAGAAATGCTTATCCCAAGTCAAAGATGACTATTGCGAGTGAATATCTTCAGGACCGTACTTTTCCATCGTCACCACTGAAATAAATCCACAGAGACTTGTATCTTGTCACCCTCAAGTCGCCCTTTATCTATATGTGGAGAGTCCTTGACACTGATCCAGTTCCCTCAGAGCCAACTCTCAGACTGGCACTCCTGTTTATATCTGTCAGCCAGGGCTCCCTGATTGGACCAGGATAACAGCCCCAGTCAGGGAACTCATTCTATGAGGTCCACCTGGCTGACCTCATTACAATTGCAACACCAGCTGCAATGTGTTTTTCCAAAATTTTGAAGTCATGTCTGAAAAAGGTTGACACACTCAAGCTTGTATTGTCCTTGGATGCTCTTCTGAAGCTGGGCAATCTCTGTTTGATCTTTCAGCTTTGACTGGAAACTACCCACTGGCCTGAATTAGAAAGAGAACCTGTCTCAATGCCAGTTAAGTGTTTACCCACATGAAAATTATAATTTGACTTTGTTTTTCAGAAAGATGCTCACTGGGAAACTAACTCAGCTCATGTTCCTGCCTCTGTTAAGAAAAATCAGCATCTCCCCTCATCACGGTACGTCACACTCCCCCCACAATACCCCAAACTGTATGGTGTTTGAAGAAGCTGCTGATAGCACAATGTGAAGAAAACTGCAATGCCTTCACAGTAAAGCCAGCAAAGAAAGTAGTCACTCTTGGTGGCACTGCTCATATGGTTGTCTCTGCTGACCCTGCTAATGTTCCTGCCACGAATAAAGGAATAACTTTTGGCAGTTTTTTGTCAGGTCAGAGAGCTGGCCAGCCTATTAATAAAGCAGAGATAAAAGGTACTGCAGATGCTGGAGAATCCGAGATAACAAGGCGTGGGGCTGGATGAACAAGCAGCATCATAGGAGCAGGAAAACTTGACGTTTCGGGCCTAGACCCTTCATCAGAAATGGGGGAGGGGAAGAGGGTTCTGAAATAAATAGGGAGAGAGGGGGAGGCGGATAGAGGATGGATAGAGGAGTGGATAGGTGGAGAGGAGGCAGACAAGTCGAAAAGGCGGGTATGGAGCCAGTAAAGGTGAGTGTAGGTAGAGGGGTGGGGAGGAGATAGGTCAGTCCAGGAAGGACAGACAGGTCAAGGGGGCGGGATGACGTTAGTAGATAGGAGATAGGGGTGGGGCTTGAGGTGGGAGGAGGGGATAGGTGAGAGGAAAAACAGGTTAGGGAGGTGGAGATGGCTGGGCTGGTTTTGGGATGCGGTTGGGGGAGGGGAGATTTTGAAGCTTGTGAAATCCACATTGATGCCATTGGTCTGCAGGGTTCCCAGGCTGAATATGATTTGTTGTTCCTGCAGCCTTCGGGTGGCATCACTGTGGCATTGCAGGAGGCCAAGGATGGACATGTCATCTGAGGAATGGGAGGAGGAGTTGAAATGGTTCGCGACTGGGAGGTGCAGTTGTTTGTTGCGAACTGAGCGCAGGTGTTCTGCAAAGCGGTCCCCAAGCCTCCGCTTGGTTTCCCCGATGTAGAGGAAGCCACAACGGGTACAGCGGATGCAGTATACCACATTGGCAGATGTGCAGGTGAACATCTGCCTGATGTGGAAAGTCTTCTTGGGGCCTGGGATTAGGGTGAGGGAGGAGGTGTGGGGGCAGGTGTAGCACTTCCTGCGGTTGCAGGGAAAAGTGCCGGGTGTGGTGGGGCTGGAGGGGAGTGTGGAGCGGACAAGGGAGTCGCGGAGGGAGTGGTCCCTCCGGAAAGCAGATTAATAAAGCACATTGCTAAGTATAGTCAATGCAACATTGAAGCACAGCAGCCAATTCTCAGAGCTAGATTTCATAATCTGCAGTGTTATGATCCATGCAGAAACCTATAAAAAGGAACGGAATCCCCACTATACCAATGGAAAGAATGCCGCTGGACAAGATTTCGCTTATTAAAACTTTTACTGCAACAAACAAACTCAAGTCAACATTTTTCAAATATTAATGAACAGGTGAAGAATATTTCAGATAAAAAAAGATACATTTCATTTTAAAAAGCTGATGTAATAAGGTACATTTGACTTAGTTACAAGCATTCACTCTATTCTGTATGAATGTAATATCACCTGTAATCTCTAGATTTTTCCAAATTGGTTTTAATTTTGTTGCATTTCTCTTTTCCCATGGAACCATTCCAACTCAAGTTGTATTAAATCAGCAAATCATTCCATCCAAAGTTCCAAGTAATGGCTACCACCAATAAGATGCACATCTAATGATTGGTCTCTCATTGGTCATGATAGTCCTTATGGAACAGAATCCTCAGAGTTTCACTTCTATGACCCTTTTGATTGAATTGATGAGCTCATGCACCCCTTCAATATTTATAACAATCTCTATAAAGGCTGAAACCTGAAAAAAAAATCCGAAATTCCATCTGATAGGCGAAAGGATGTCACAGGTATCATGCTTTAAGGCTTTTACTGTAACAGAAAGATTAAAGACACTGACCATATGCTTTAAATCATGAAACAAACACAATATACCATTTCTTTCACACAATCAAAACAAAAAGTTGACAGATAAACCCTATATTGTCCTTTAAAGCAACATGACATGTTTTCAGACTCTATCCAAGACGGTCTTAGTGTTTTCTTCTGTTCTTTTCCTTTTTCAGCCTGGAAACTCAATTTCAGAACTGTCATAGAGTCATACAGCATTGAAATAGGCCCTCTGGTCTGCCATGTTTATGCTGGCCAATAAATTCCAAACTATACTAATTGCCTTTTACCTGCACTTGGTCCGTAGCTTACTATGCCCTGGCATTTTAAGTGTTCATTCAGATGTTTCTTATATGTTGCAAGGGTATCACCTCCACCACCTTCTCATGTTCCACCTTCACGTTCCACATATCGACAACCTTCTGAGTGAAAATATTCTCTCATATCTCCTCTAAACCACCTGATCCTAACCATAAAGTTTATCCCCACTGGTCTTACACATGTCTGCCATTGGGAAGAGATTCTCACAATCTGCACTGTCTATACCTCTGATCATTTTGAATATTTCAATTAGATCCCTCCTCAGCTTCTTCTACTCCACGGTAAATAAACCCAGTCTCTCCTCATAACCAAGACTTCTCATTCTAGGCAACATCCTGGTGAATCTCCTCTGCACCATCTCCGGGGCACTCACATCCTTTCAAAAGTAAGGCGACCCATTCTCATTATTAAGGCTACTAAGTTTCTTTATAAATTAAAATATCTCCATCAAATCACTCTTTAGTTTTTTTTAATTCAAGGAGAACAGTTCTCTCTTCTCTAGCCCCTGCAAGTAATAGAGATCCTTCATTCCTGGTTCCATTCTTATCAATAAGCTGCATATTTTGTCGAAGATCTTGATATCATTTCCCGTATGTGATGCCAGAAATGATCACAATTCTTCAGTTTGGCCGCATCATTGATTTATAAATTTTTAATTTAATCTATATTTTTCACTGCATGCCTCAATTGGTAAAGCTCTGACTTCTGTATATTTCTTCAAGAAGTTTATGAACTTATCAGAAATGTTTTGTTCCTGAAAGTCAACTCATGAAGGATATAACTGGAATCAACACTCTCACAGTTTTATGTTTATTTACACAACTACAAAATACTAGCCATGGATTCCGGTCCAAGATGGCGGCAGAGAAGGACACTCCAGCTGGAGCTCCTCTGCTCTTGTCTGTTCTTTTTCCCTTTTCTTTTCAAACCTCTGATTTTATACTTTCTCGGAGGCGAATTGAGGAGGTGAATCCAGAACTGGAGGCTATTGCAGGCCTAGAACACGGCGGCATGGGAGATGAGTCCTGGAGATGAATGTGGACTGGAGGCCGGCTCGGGGAAGGCCACCGTGGGGAGGACAGTCCCAGACCAGAGACTGTCACAGGGTGGAGAGTCCAGACCAGAGACTGCTGCGGGGAGGAGAGTCCCAGACCGGAGCCCGTCATGGGGAGGAGAGTCCCAGACCGGAGACCATCAGAGGGAGGTGAGTCCCAGACCGGAGACCATCGCGGGGAGGTGAGTCGAGTCCCAAACCAGAGACTGCTGTGGGGAGAAGAGTCCCAGCCCGGAGTCTGTCGCAGGGAGGTGAGTCCCAGGCCAGAGACCGCTGAGGGGAGCAGAGTCCCAGACCAGGGACCATCATGGGGAGGAGAGTCCCAGACCGGAGACCATCATGGGGAGGTGAGTCCCAGACCGGAGACTGCTGAGGGGAGGTGAGTCCCAGAACGGAGACCATCATGGGGAGGTGAGTCCCAGACCGGGGACCGCTGAGGGGAGGAGAGTCCCAGACCGGGGACAGCTGAGGGGAGGAGAGTCCCAGACCGGGGACCGCTGTGGGGAGAAGAGTCCCAGACCAGAAGCAGTCACAGGGAGGCAAGGCCTCGAGTTTTAAAGCCCGGTGTGGTCTGGAGTCTAGGTGCTGCCTTGGATCGGGGTAATTCAAGCAGTTTTCTTTCCTTTTTATTCTTATGCTGACTTTAATTTATTATTCTTTCAATTTTGTATCAAATACTTACGGATCCGTACCTAAGTATCTTGTACCTAAGATGGTGCCATAAGTGGCGACATTGCAAACTGCTCACTGCATTCATTCGAGTGCACGCTCCAATAAAACTAATTCTAACCTCTGTATCTAATCACCACCGTTTCAGCCTGTATCAATCTACCCATCTGTTAGGGCTCAAGCAAATCACCAGTTAATGCCCACCATCTGCATATTATTAAATATAATCAACATGGAACCGACAATGTAACTTTCAAAATAAAACCCGAAAAACTGCGGATGCTGTAAATCAGGAGCAAAAACACAAGTCGGTGGAAAAGCTCAGCAGGTCTGGCAGCATCTGTGAAGAAAAAATCAGAGTTATCATTCTGGATCCGGTGACCCTTCCTCAGAACTCCTCAGAAAGTTATGTTGAATGTAACTTTCAAAGTTCTGCGCATGCAACCCATTGGGCTCTTTAATTCCATCCCCTTTCAAAATTGTACTCTTTAGTTTATATTGCCTCTCCTCATTCTTGCTAAGAAAAAAGGGGCCCATTTATTTTATCCTGTCATGTTTTTCATTGGTGTATTTTCCTTGTATTCCAAAGTTGTCTTTTGGACCTCTTATTTTTGTTACCTTTCTTGCTGTTGGCACAGAGCCTCAGGTGTTGGTTGCATGGTATCAGCCAGTACGAGCACAAAAGGAGAACAAACCAACCTGAAAGTGTGATGTCTGTTCCAATAACCTGCTCTTCAACGACATCCAGTGAGTTGTCATTAATCATCTCATTAGTTTCCTCATCACAAGCAAGACCAGAATAGCCTTGCAGCAGGTTTGCATTGGGCACTTGCTCCACAATGACAGCAGGGAAAATACAGGAACCACCAAGCTGCAGGGAAGAAAATTACAAATGAGTTGTATGGTTTCAAGTTTAAATCCATCCTGATCGTTATTGAAAAAGCTATGGGAATGCACAGCTGCCTAAAAAAAGTTCCAACAAAAATTGCTCTTACTGGGCTGGCAAGTTGAGCGAATGTAATACAATCCTGCCAATCCTCCAACTACAGTAAGAGGTCATTTGTCCTCAAATTTATGGTCCTGCTTTCTCCACAATAGAAAACCCAGCTACCTTCCTTCCTTCCTACCATCTATTACAAAGTTAAATGGTTACAGTCTAAAGTAGAGTGCATACACGAAATGCTGTGCTGTAATTTCAGTCACCATGTGAACATCATCAATGTGAAATGGCTGTATCTATGAAGCCAGCTGTTAAGATAAGAAATGTTCCTACTTTAGAGTGAACAGGGACTCAACCACCTATTCAGTCTTTAGTCAAGGTCAGAAATAGATGCCAGTTTCAGAACAGTTCCCTCTCATTATATACCATATTAGGTATTAAAGAAAGTTGCTTTCTTGTTTGTAAGACTGACCTGAAAAGTCATTTTTAATTATGCAGTAGGAATAAGTATGCTCCTCCATATAAATGTCATATTGTATTGTAATCACACTCTAATATTCAAATTTGATGACTAATTAACATCTCATCTCTTGTATGAAATCAACACCTATTTTATTGTACACAGCGATAAAATGTCAAAGAGGAGAGATATCTTAAAGTAAGCAATAAAATCTTGGCTAATGTTCCCTTTTAAAGAATGGTCAGAAAAATAGACAACAATATTTATGGACATGCATCATGTCAGGAGGGAGGACAGGTGCACTTCAGCTTCTCTTGTTTATGGTTTGAAACAAGAGATTTTAATGAAGTTGTTTTATCTGTGGCACATGTCTCTATGTTAGAAGGGAGAGCATTAACTTCCCACTCCAAAGATTTGAGTGTAAAGTCTAGGCTTACATTTTTAAATACTAGACTGGAGTGTCAGCTCAGGTTATGTATTCAAATTGCTGCATCGAAAAATGTTGTAATATTGGAATTGTGTGTTTTGGACAAAGTGCTAAACCAGGATTCCATCTCAACTGAATTTAACAGATTCTATGAGCACTCCAGTTGACGTCAACGAACGGATACTCTGGTCATTATCTGGTTGTTGTAGCTGGGATCTTCCAATGCACAAATAGGTGAACTTTACAGAGGTGATTAACACTTGCAAGTGCTTCTGTGGCTGTAGAACATTTGAGACATCTTGAGATTATGAAAGGGACAATATAAAGGCAGTAGAAATGAAAAGAAAAGGCTGGAAAAATTCAACAATTGTGGTGAGTGACAGAGAAGCAGTTTCAGGTCAATAACCTTTCTTCAGGACTGCAAATGTTTTATTTACAGAAATGTCCCAACAACCTGTCACATTAACTGTTTGCATTCGGTAAAAGAAATACCACTGACTTGTCATTCTGCGAATGGCCATTGCTTTCACACTGCTGACTACCAATTTGGTACCAAAGTTGCCAGCAACCATGACATACAAAATTTATTCTTTTCTAAGCCACATGATGTAGTACTTCCACAAGAGCTCAGATACAACCTGAATGCACTCGCACTGGAACAAAGACTTCTGCAATACTTTAACAAAGATCATTTGTGTTCATTAAAAACTCTTTAAAACCCAGGTTCAAGGATACTCCCAGTTCCTTCATTCCAATAGTGAGGTCAAAAATGGGTATATCCTCAGGAGTAATGTGATTCTTCATCAAATTGTGTTTGGATGACAAAAAATATCATCCACTCTCAAAAAGAGAGAGTACGTTACTTCCAAAAAGCTTATTGTATATCTTATTCTGTGTTTGGAAGTGTGACTATACAAATGCAAAAAGGATGTGGAGGTGCCGGTGTTGGATTGGGATAGACAAAGTCAGACGTCACACGACACCAGATTTTAGTCCAACAGGTTTATTTGAAATCACAAGCTTTTGTAGCGCTGCTTCTTTATCAGGTGAGGTGCTGACTTGTGATTGAGTAAACTTGCTGGACTATAACTTATTGTCATGTCATGTCTAAGCAAATACAAAACCAACTAATACAAAAATAAAGACAGATTTAAAAACAAATTTAAAAAAAAACAGGTTGAAGAGATTTGATGTTAACACTGCTAAACATATTCTTCATAACACACTGAAGATCAATGAAGAACTATTTAGAACGCTGCACTATTAAAATGCTGTGGATGTCAGCAAATGAACTGACCTTCGAAACATTGAAAAGTCCCTCCAAGAACAGCAATCAGCATATATACATGGTATAAAAGTGAAACGTCAGAATGGATATGGGTGACTGGTTTGAAATGTCATTTATTTCTGATGTTATAAAATTGGGCATAGCTTAATCCACGTAACATTACCCAGAATACCTGGGTTGATCCCTAACGCTCAGTTATAATGTAGTGCAAAAGATGCGTTAGTGAGGCTGACTTCTCATGTACATTTAGCGTATCAAGGCTGACAAAGGGACCATTTGTAAGGTGGGTATATCCAAAAACATCTTTTTGGGACCAGAGAAATCTCAGATGCAATGATTTACAATCATACCCATAAGAAATGTATAATATAGTGTCTTCATAACAGCTAATCTCTCCATTACCTTTCAAATCAAGTTATCAAGATCAATTTCAGTTCTTTGAAAGTTGTGACCAAAATCTACCACAGGGATTGCAATGCACAATTAATGTCCACTTGTTCAAAGCATTCCAAGCAGAATACAAATTTTCTGCTGCCTGCTCATTTATATTGTACCTCTGTGTAGCACAGTGTTACATACAACTCTAAGTGACTGCATACCTACCCCCTCTTAGAGCGAGCATGCACCACTTAAATCAGCTTTTACCGGGTCAAGGGGAGTTACAGTTTGCATGGAGCAACTGCTGGAAGTAGCTAGAGACAATTCAGTTACAGAAGTGTATAAACAGAACTTCAAAGCTAATTACAGCCTCCTCTGATACAGGCTTCAAGGTGCTAGCGTAGGAGGGGGGAAAACAGAAGGAATTAGATCATCTTTTCAGAAGGCCCTCCAGCAATGCATTTATAAAGAAGAGAGAACAGATAACCATGGAGATCAATACTAACCATATCGCCCAAAGGACGTTTTGAATGCAGTATCAACAAAAGGTCAATAACTTGTTAAATGATCAAGTTCAGTGAGTACATCTTTAAATGGCATAATCTTACAATTAAGCCACTAGCTTCACACACTGCTCAATGATCTGGATCAATCATGACTTATTTAACACTCATTGCTTTCGTGGGCAAGTAGAGATGGGCAACTGGTCGCACTATGACGCTTGTATCCCACGAATGAATAATAAAAAAATCTCATCCACTTGGCACCACTCCAAGTCTCATGCTCATATCTCACAGCATGAACACACGGCCAGTTACTCAACCATGACAGCTAGATCACCCAAACAAATTGTGCTGCACTCAATGACACATATTCCAGTTCTTTTACAGGACCATGTGGCACATAACCAGAGGTAATATGAGTGGCTTATGGTGGGAAACAAGCTTGCTAGCATGCCCTCACCCCCAATAGAAGAGAAAGTATTCACCACATTTGTCAAGCAATTCCTTTTGTCAGCATTGGAATTCTGACGATGTTATGCTCCTGCATAACCCAACTTCCTACATTCCACTTTCCCCTCATCCAAAAGTTGTTGATGATATAACAATGCAAATGATGTCAGCATACATGTCTTATTTCTGCCAACCTGTCACGCTTCCCTCACCATCAGCATCCCCTTGGCATTTCTCCTTTCAGTTATCAAAAAGCTCCCATCAGGTTGGGTGGTAATGCAGCAGAATGAATGCTAAGAGGACGTTGATGACACTGTCACTCAGTTTTACACTTTGCAGTAATCAGCTCACTTACTGACATTGTGCATACTTCAGCAGGTTGTGCAGAAACAGGATTGGAATATGCTGAGTCAGCAAACATGAGTACCCAATGGACACAGCAGGAGGAAAAGATGGAATATGTTGGCTCCCTAGGGAGTGGCTGTGATGTAAGATGCAGAGGACTGAGATGAGGACTTTAGTGGGACAGTATGCAGAAGGAGGTTGATGACCACAAACACAGAAATGTTTAATGCATTGAACAAAAACAGCCCAAAGAACTGCAAATGCTGGAAATCAGAAACAATGAAATTGCTGGACAAGCTCAGCAGGTCTGGCAGCATCTGTGGAGTGACAGCAAAGTTAGAACTTCAGGCCCAATGACCTTTTTTTCAGAACAGTTTGGAGCTTCTTGTGTGGGACTTTTCTTCAAGCGGGATCTGGGGTGGGGTACATAGAAATGAGATGCTTTTGGACATTCTGCCTGGATCCCTACTGTACAATGCTGAGATTTTCCGGCAATTTCCGCTTTTGTTTCAGATTTCCACCTTCTGCTGTTCACAGTTTTTTTCCTTACTGTACCATCCCTTCCTCATTACACACTCCACCTCCTCCTCCTCTTCCTGAGGTCCTTACCAAATTTCTGATAAAGGTTGAAACCTCATGATGGTCTCATGGTTGTGGAGGATGTGACAGATCACCATGAAGGGAAGCACATACTCCAACAGGTATGGGACAACTCATTTAGAAGGACTCCAGCTTCAGCATTCCATATTTCTCAGAACATCATGGCTCTCATTGTATCAAAACTAGACCATTTGGCTTTTTGACCCTGTTCTGCCATTCAATATGATCATGGTTGTTCCTTTATGTCAACACCATATTTGCACTTTCACTCCATATCCCTTGGTACCTTCAATACCTAATCATTTATCAATCTCTTCCTTGAATATATTCAGTAACTTGCCCTCCACAGCTTTCTGTGGTGGGAAATTCCACAGATTCACCACCTTCTGAGTGAATAAATGTTTCCTCTTGTCAGTACTAAATGGCCTACCTCATATCCTGAGACTGTGACAGCTGGCTCTAGACTCCCCAGTTAAGGAAAAAACATCCTTCCTGCATCTTGTCTGTCTCATCCTGTTTGAAACATATAAAATTCTATCAGATCCCCTCTCGTTCTTATAAACTGAATAAATACAGGCTCAGTCAAATCAATCTTTTCTCATGGAGACAAAAAGGACTGCAGATGATGGAAGCCAGAGTCTGAAGGTGAGGCTGGAAAAGCACAGCAGGAGCAGATCAGACAGCATTCGAGGAAAGTCACTGTTTCAGACAAAAACAATGACTTTCCTGCTCCTCGGATGCTATCTGACCTGCTGTGCTTTTCCAGCCTCACAACTACAATCTCTTCTCATAGCTGGGTTAGCAGGACAGTCCTAATAACCTCGTGAACCTCTGCTGCACTCCCTCTATGGCATGCGGATCTTTTCTTACATAGGGAAACCAAAACTGCACACAATACACCAGGTGTGTTCTGACCAAGGTCATGTATAATTCCAGCAAGACATCCCCAGTCTGAACGCAAATGCTCCTACAATGAAATCAGTATATCATTTGCGTTCCTAATTACCAGGTGCATTAGTTTACTTTCATTGACTGGTGTCCAAGGACACCCAGATCGCTTTGTACGTTGACATTTCCTAATATAATTACGATTTTCTGAAGAAGGGTCTAGGCCCGAAACGTCAGCCTTCCTGCTCCTCTGATGCTGCCTGGCCTGCTGTGTTCATCCAGCTCTACACCTTGTTATCTCACCATTTGAACAATAATGTCTTTTTATTTTTCACACCAAACTGTATAACTTTATATTTATCCATGTTATACTTCATCTGCATTGTGTTTGTCCACTCACAAATTGTCTAAGTCACCCTGAAATCTCCTTGCATCTGCCTCACCACTCACAATCCCACCGAGCTTTATGTTGTCAGAAAATTTGCAAACATTATATTTGGGGTGTTTGAATAGCTGGGGCCTAACAATCAATCTCTGCGGTATATCACGAGTCACAAAAGCAGGAAATGCTGGATGAACTCAGCAGGTCTGGCAGCATCTGTGGATAGAAAGCAGAGTTAATGTTTCAGGTCCAGTAACCCAACCTCTGAATGGATTTTAGTTAGGAAAAGGCTGGAATTTATGCAGAAGATAGGCAGGGGGATAATAAGACGAGATGAAGCCCAGAGGGAGAGAATAACAGTTGGGCAGACAAAGGAATGGGTAAAGATCAGCCTTGGAGCATCAGTAGTTGCTAATTAGGACTATTAGCAGCTGACAATGGGTTGTTTGTGGTAGCAGTCCATGTAATGACAAGGCCTGGTATGAGAGGGTTGGATTAGGGACATAGGAGAAGGTGCTCAGGTCCTAACATGAATGAACTTGGTATCGAGTCGAGAAAGTTGCAAGATTCCCAAGTAAAAAATGAGGTGCTGTTCTTCTAGTTTGCACTGAGTTTCACTGGAGCACTGCAGCATGCCTGAGATAGAGATGTGAGCCAGGAACAAAGAGGTGTGTTGAAGTGGCAGGCACCTGGAAGCTCAAGGTCTTTTTTGCAGGCAGAATGTAGATGTTCTGCAAAGCTAATATTCTACAATCAGCCTACACTTCATGTTCCCAACATAGAGGAGACCATATTGAGAGCAGCAAATGCAATTGACTAGATTGAGTGAAGTGCAGCTAAAGTGCTGCTTCACTTGGAAGGTCTGTTTGGGTCCTTGGATACTGGAGTATCCAGTTTGCTGGTTTAAAACCTTCTAGAGGACAGGATGTTTCATAATGATGCCCATTCCAAAACAGATAAAGCTGACTAAATTCTTTAAATCTTGTTTTGAAATTTCCCTTGGTTGAGGTTTTAGATATTTACTTAAAATTAACCTGTTCAGGCATGTTATGACAGACCTCTGCATCAGGTAGGACTTGAACAGAGGTAGGACATTACCACTGTGCCACAGGAGACCCTCAGTTGAGATTTTTAGCTGACAACTTTGCCTGGATAGGTTTTCCTTACATGAGTGTAACGATAGTTGAACCATCAACACAGCTACTTCCTGCTCTTCATCACACACAGCTGAACATATGCTCAGCAGCAGGAAGGACTCCCTGTGAAAACCTTGCAGGTTAGGTATAAATTAATCTCCACTGACTATGTTTGAGCTTGTGGAGTGGTTTAACGATTGTGATGATGAGGAGGTGGTCATGCTGAACCTGAACAAGACCTTGGTTGTGACTGTTTGGGAGAATGCAACACCACTTGTACTCCGTCATGCAGATTATAGCTGCATTCCATACAGAGGCAGATGGAAACGCGTGGGCTGCAGAGAACAGACCAAGCTGCTTGCAGAGGCAGGAAAATGAGAGAGAAAAGGACTCTGAGCAAGAGACCTTGTCATGGCGCCTCTTTTTTGTTTGGGAGCATTGCTCTTAGCTCCTCCTAAGTCCGAGGCAGCGTGCACATAATGATCTGCATTTTCGGAAGGAGGCATTCTGTCCCCTCTCAAAACCAAATGTGCAGCCTCAATGCAGGGCAAAGGTGGTGCTGCCAGTAGCTGTGAATGTGGCAAAGACGTTGAAATTGTTTGTGTTAGGAAATTTTTCCATGCAGGAGTAGGATATGAAACTTAACCAAGTTCAAAATTGATTGCTGCATCAGACTTTCTTTATGCCAGGAGAAACGAGGGAGCACAATTAAAGCGCATGAAATTGGGGGTAATATATACATGGATTGAGAATTGGTTGGCAGGCCAGCAGCAAAATGTGAAAATAATTGTAAAGTGAACGAATTGCAGATTTTGTAAATCAGAAACAGAATATGAAATTGCTGGAAAAGCTCAGCAGGTCTGGCATCATCTGTGGAGAGAAATCAGAGTCAACTTTTTAGGTCGAGTTCCTTAGAACTCAGTTCCAGGTCACTTGACCCAAAACATTGATTTCTCTCCATAGCTTTTCTCGCAACTTCTCTGGGAATAAATGTGCCACCTGTTCTCAGCATAGAGCAGTAATGATAGCATAATCAACTTTTTTTAAACAGGTTTACCAATATCAGCACTTAGGGTATTAACTTAAAAATTCTAGAACATTGTTAACTTGGTGTGGTCTTGTGAGGACACAAAGATCAGATTACACTTTTTATAATTGTTCCTGAATATCTTATTGAAATAGACAACTCAAAATTATATTATGATGCATGCTGTATTATAGAACAAAGGTCAACTCAATAACTTTAAATATATACACAAGGTTTAAAATCCACCTCAAAAATAATTGCTATTTAATAAAATAGATTCAAAAAAAACTGTACTCAGAACATGTAAAATTTATTTAGGATGTCTTTGCTTCAATGTTTCATGGGGGAGCCCTCTGGGAACCCAAACCTTTCTCGTCTCTTAAGTTGACTGTTTGCTATATGCTTGAGAGTATGTGTGTGTGTGTTGCCATTTAAAACTTCTCGTTTGTCCCTATGGCAGAAACAGACAAGCTTCCTTTCTTTACTAGATGTTCACAAATGTAAAAGTCATCTCACTTTGCTTACCTTGTTTATTTCATTAATTCATATGGTTCAAGTAGCCTGGTCATCTGTCATAGGTCCCTCCAAGGTCCCTAAAAGTCTTGCACTTTTCTACAATTTTTATTATACTAGTTTGTTCACATATATGCACAATTTGAGTACATGTGCCTTTACTGACATTAAAGGTGTTAATTACGTTAACATGAATTAATCTTTTCATCAAATTAGTGAAACTAGTCTCTTCCTATACAGCTGCAGCATCAATGATCAAAATGAATGGCGGTATCGTGTCCGTGTTACGCATGGACATTATAATCTATCCACTCTTGCATACTTTCAGCATATGTTTTGAAAATGAATACTAACCCCTCTCTAGGATGACATTTGGTGCAAGCCATGATGGGAGTAAATGTCGAGTAAGGGACACCTGCAGCACCAAAACAATGATTACTGAGGAGACCAATTTTATGACTATTATACACTATGCATTTGTTAAATGGCTGGTTTTAGTGTTCTCCTATTAAATGGAACTTTCTCTCTCATGAGTACTATTTAATTAAATAACCCTTACAAACTGAACTGAAATAGTCTTTAAATACTATCAAATCAAAATTTCCTTTACAGTATTTTCTCTTCTCTAATTTGCAACTTTCAAAGTATGTAGCACCATGTCAACCTTCGGATCGAGCGAAAACAAAAAAGTTAGCAAATTACAAGTCATGTATCAAACTAATTTTGATGTATCAAAGTTCATTCCGTTATTGATACTTTTTCCAATTACGTATATAAATTCTCAGAGCAGCCATTTGACTAATATTTTTCATGGATTGTTTAACATCACAAATGTATCCTTGCTGATCTCAGCCACAGGGGGCAGAAGGATGCGCCAACTTGGCTTTGAAAAGTCCCTTATTGTAGAACAGAGAAACTCCTCAGAATCATTTGAAAGATAAAGGGTGTCATTTATGTGCAAAATATCTGCATTCTTCCTACAGCAAAGAAGTTTCAAGGGCAATTAACAGAGGTATTCAAAACTCTGAGGCGCTTTGATAGAAAACGTAAGGAATAATTGTATCTTCTGTTAGGTTTGGGAGGGGATGTTGGTAATATTGAAATATATATTTAATATCATTGGCAAAGAAGCAGACAGGTGGTGACATGGAATACTGGGCTGTGGGGAGAGAATAAACTGAAAGGGACACATTGGATAGTTCTTTTGAAGGGCTGGCATATGCATGATTGGCTGAATGGTCTCCTGCCAAACTGCATGATTCCATCATTGCATGATTCCACTTCTAATCTGCCAGTAAAATCTTGCTTAATGCCTCCCACTGCTTCACAATAAAAGAAAGGTTAGTTGTTAGCTGGTGAAAGATCAGATAGCAACTTCTGTGTTAGTTATTTCAATCCAGCTGTTCATGCATGCTCTGGCACATTTCTAGGGAGACTGGATTTTGACCCAGAGTTGGAAACACTACCACTGTGCCACAAAAGCCCTCAGCAGCTCTGTGTTATGCTGTTTACATTTCGGCTTTTGAATCATAGATTCCCTGCAGTATAGAAGCAGGCCATTCAGCCCATCATGTCCACACTGACCTTCCTGAAGAGTATCCCACCTAGACACCCTAGCATTTCTCATGGCCAATCTACACATCTTTGGACTGTGGAGGAAACTAATATAGATATGGGGGGAATGTGTAAACTCCACCCATACTGTCATCTGAGGCTGGAATCGAACCTGTGTCCATGGAACCGTGAGGCAGCAGCGCTAACCACTGAGCCACTGTGCTGCTTTGGGTGAACACATTCCAAAATTATTTGAAGTTTACGGATTGGACTGATACATATTATCGTTCATACTGTAATTAATATAATGCTAGACTACTCTTAAATACAATATAGAACAATCAGACAGTAAAATATTGACATGCCTACAATCTCTCAGATAATGAGCTAAATGCTCGCAGCTGTCACACTGGAAGAAAACAAGCAGTAACAAAATAAAAGAAATACATAATGTGATATTGGATCTGCATACAATGGCATGCACCCACATACACATGCAGAGTAATATTGTCTGGGATAAGGTTCAAAAACAATGAAATATCTCAAGGTTATGATGACACTGACAGATCAGCTGAACCTCCACTAACAGTTTACGAAGTCATCACAACTCGCTGATACATTCCAGACTAATGTTAAGAAGTCCAAGACAATAACAAACACAAAAGTACCATTTGTCACTACAAGATTATTTCTTGAACAATGGCATACAATCCAGTCTATCAGAGGCATGTTTGAACAACTTCAACTCCAAAGTGAAACTGCTGCATTAACGAGCCTTGTTCCCAATTAAAAGCAGAATTAACCATTCTGAATCAACACTATTAATTCCTCTTTTTATGGTAGTTGCACCTGTAGGTTATAAGGTCATCATTTTATTTTCATTATCCGGTTTGGACAGATTAGGACACGCCTTTGGACCAGGTGGGACTTAAACCTGGGTCACCTGGCCCAAAGATAGGGACATTACCACTTTGTCACATGTCTCTATTTGAGTGTCATTTATACATAATATAGTCTAGTAAATTACTAGGAAAGGATTAATCATCTAACACTGGCTATTGATTTAAATTAACATAACAGTTGCATTCACACAGTGTTTCATCTCGGTTCCATTTTAAGGTTAATAGGAAACAAAACGTGAGTTGTTGCATTGGCTGTACCTACGTATTAATCCTAGATTACAGAGGTTAGTTATTAACTTATAAAGCCATACATGGCTATGTAGAAGTATTATGTTTTATACAAGACCCTAGCATTCATTGTTTTGGTGCATGCAAGTTGAACGTTATGGTTTAATTTACAAAATATTAGCATGCTCAAGTAATATGATACATATGATGGGCAGAAACTAATTTATATGTAATATGTTGTACAGCCTGTTACTAACATTAAATTATGCACCTGATTGATTTCAACAGCATGCTAATGAGGAGTTATGTGCCATGGAAATTAATATGCTACTGGAACTTTGCTTTCAAGTGAAAGATTCAAATCTTGTCAAGTTTTCTTGACTGAACAGCTTTATGAGCATCACAGGTAGGACATACTGTAAACACCAGCTGTTTGTCAGTACGTAGAATGCAGAGTTTATTATAGTCGTCACAGCTCGACCAGTACTTTATTGGTGATGGGGTTTTCCTGCTCTGCCAACCAGACAATCCTCATGGAATTCACCCTCCTGAGTTTTCTGCAGCCACTTAACACTCTGAGGAGCATTGGTACAGTGGCCGGTGAGAAATTCTACCATTCACTGGGAAGGAGCTCCTAATTCAGAGCCTGCCAGATAATTTGAGTGGCAGTTCTCAAGGTCCCAGTTGTGCTCCTGGGGGTGGTGACCTATTCAATGCTTACACACAGTCCTCAGGCTCTAAGTCTTGGCGTTACAATGGAACTAAGTGCGGGGGTCACATGGGAGAGGCAGGAGTGGAGATTGAGGAGTGGTACGGAGAGGTAGATGGGAGTCACAAATATAAGGCCAGACATGGAGATTTGGGGGAGGTAGGGAAAGAAGGAGGATTTAACTGTGCCCAATCTGAGAAAGGGAGCTAGTGATGAAGGCGCCTCCCACTTCTCAACAGACGCTTGAGTAGCTGGGCATCTCCCCCATCCCAGAGATCCTCGTGCTGGCTCCAAAGTTACGGCTGGATCGGAAGCCCCCTTTAAGCAGCCTATAACTGGCTATTTAAAGGGCCTCAAGTGGGATGTAAAGGTGAGCAGGCAGTCTTTGCATCACATGCCCTGTGTAAAATTGAGAACCAGGGAGGAGGGGACAACTCCCACCCCCACCCCCAACCCCGCAAACTCTCATGGTGGGGGGTTGGGTAGGGGACAGTAAATCTCTGCCCCATGAATCAGTGGCCTCTCACACCTCGCTACGATTGGTGTTTCTAAAGAAACAAAAGAGAAAATGACCAGTCACAGTGTACTAAGTTCATCTCTGTTTGGGAAAAATGATCAAAATAATCAAGAAGTACTTGAGAAGTTATCAGGCCATCCCTAGATAATGATCTTTTGCAACTTTTGTGGTTTTAATTGTTAACTGCAGAAGATGAGCAAATATTCACACTCACTCGGGTCAAGGTCTAATAGACCAACCTGGCGAACAATGATCTATACTGCAATGTTGAAGACAATGTGTAGATCAAGTGAACTATATTGATTTTTTGTGTGGGTTGGGCAATCCACTCAGCATCTCAGACATAATCATCCTGGTGTCTGGCTTATGTGTCACTTCAAAGTTATATCCTGGTAAATTTACGAATTCAAATGTGTCAGATGTGGTCTGTTCTGCTACAAGAGTTGGGTACGAATTAAATCAATTGTGATTAAGCAGAGATTTGTGATCCCTGATAGTCCTACCGCTGTTGAATCATTGGTTTCTACGAGGTGGAGATTTTAAAAAGCCAAGTTCAGCTTGCACATTAGCAGAGAAATGTAATTTTGCCAATTCATGGAATTGGTGATCTGTTATACATTGTAAGATAATCTCTTCCAGGCTGCACTATGGAATGCCATTTACTGAGGTATGCCTTTCACTACGCGTAGTGGTAACATGTTGGATCTAGCATCTGTGTTCATAGTTAACTAAATTGAAAACACTGAAATTATTTGAAGTTTGCTTTTCGCTTCGTTTACTTTGACATTCATTAATGTGTTTGTGCCTCTTCTGAGTATCTTGCTTGTTTCCGTGTTGTGGAGATGTACTGTTTTGTCGATCACCTATGTTTTGTTTTGTGCTGTAGACTGGCCTTTGGAATCAGCCTTTCTGCACATGCAAACCCTATGTCTGCTGATACCACATGCTTTATAGGGCATTAGTTGGGGAGATATGACCAATCTCATTAAAAGATTTTGTTCATTTAGTGCACTTCGCTGTGCATAACAATTATGTTGGCAGTACCTAAGGGATTCAATTATTGGTTGATCTGTCACTATCGCTTTATAATTGTGTCCTACCTCAAGTAATGCATTATTGGTTTTGGACTTTTTATTACCCAAAAGATTCTTCCAAAAGGCTTTAATTGCAACAACTGCCTCAATGAGCCTCTTCAACAATTCCTCTTCAGAAAAGTTAGTTTTGCCCCTTTGCTGCAACATCTTGCAGTAAACTAGTCAACAGATTTTCGGAAATGCTGTCTGTATAACAAGTTGGAGTCTGTTGATCCTGAAGTTAATTGTTACTTTGGGCTGGATTTTTGGACATCGTCCAAATCTTTTCTGGACCTTTTCTCATCCCTAGAAAGAACAGATGTGTTACTTTTGCAAGAACCATCCCTAACAACGGCAAGCAAAATTTTCAGATTTCACCTCATATGATTATCGCTCGATTGTAAGGTAGAACTGCAAACATTGTCCGAACATTTGTAATTCAGTAAGGGTTTCATCGGGTGCTGCCCACGCCATAATGAGCTTTCTGCTGTGTTTGAATCCATCTTAAAGACTCTGCACTGTACCACTATAGGCCATGAGTAAACTAAAATTTCTATTTCACTTGCTTTGGTCCCTTTAAATGCTCCTTTAAGTTTTGCAGGCTTGTCATTTATGAATGGCCTCTAGCAGTAACAGGTTTCTGCCTGTAGATGGTATTCACACTAAAGATGAAGTAATACATCACCTGGGTGTGGACACATTTTTTTAAAATATAGAAAATCGGTTTGTTGTATGTTTAGCCTGTATTGTCTTTTCAGAGAATTCTGGAGCTGTGCTTTCAGAATCATATAACTGCTGTTTTTGGTTTAACTTGGATCAACTGCCTCTCAAGGTGATCTTTTCAAAGAAAAAGAGAGTGAGATAGAATACTTACTGTGCTTCAATGCAGATCTGAAAACTTTAGATTCGATTACATTTGTAACTTCAGACATTTTATTTTAAAGTAAAGTATTCTTCGCAAATTCAGTTATCTTAAAATAAACTGATATTGTAATAAAAATAAAAAATAATTGTGTTTTCTTGGTGGTTACTGGCCTATTGACACATTTGTAGAGTCATCTGTTTTCAGAGAAACCGCAGCTACTGTCGTTTGTTTGGCCTTCAATTAGTTTTCCATCTATCAACCACCTAGATTTGAGGGTTTTTGTTCCAAACCAAACAAAAAAGGCTGCTGCTGCTAATCATCATGTAAGTTTATCTCTGCGGGGGGTTTGGTGAGGTTCACCTGATTTACCAAAGTTTACTGTGCCCTTAAGTAACATATGAAACTGGACGTGCATATCATTGTATTGAAAAATCCAGCAGATGTTTGTTTCAGCGAGCTATTCTACACAAACATTACATTCACAGGTACATGGGTACTTGATCTAACATTAAGACATCAGATTAAAATTGTGCAGAATGCTTCCAGTAGCATGTCATGCATCTCTGGATGAATGCCATCTCCTAGTTTGCTGGTGATACCACCGATATGGGGCAGATATCAAAAAATGATGAGTCAGAATACAGGAAAGAGATAGAAGGCTTGGTGTCATGGTGCAATGATAACAATCCTCTCTCTCAATGTCGGCAAAACAAAAGAACTGATGATTGACTTCAGGAAGAGAGGAGTAGGACACACCCCCATCTACATCAACGGAGCTGAGGTTGAGAGGGTTGACAGCGTTAAGTTCCTAGGAGTGACAACAATCGACAATCTGTCCTGGACTTCCCATGTAGACGCAATGGTCAAGAAGGCATAACAATGTCTCTTCTTCCTGAGACAGATTACGAAGTTCAGCATGTCCATGAGGACCCTCACCAACTTTAAACAGACGTACCATAGAAGGCATACTATCCAGGTGCTTAATGGCCTGGTCTGGCAACTGCTCTGCCCAGGCCCATAACAAACTACAGAAGGTGGTGTGCACAGGCCAGACCATCATTAAAGCCAACCTCCCATCCATGGACTCCATTTACACCGCTCGCTGCTGCGGAAAGGCTGCCACCATCAACGACCCCTCCCACCCTGGTAATACTCTCTTACAAACTCTTCTGTCGGGCAGAAGATACAGAAGCTTGAACACACACACACCAATTGGTTCAAGAACAGCTTCTTCCCTGCTGAGTGGACTCGCTAACATCAAATAATGTTGATCTTGTTAATGTTGATCTTGCTTCGCACACCTCCTGTGCAGTGTGACCTGTCTGCCTCACCCTGTCTAAGCACCCTCTGATCTGAATGCCCTTGTTTGTTATGATCTCCCTGTACTGCCTGTAGAACAAAGCTTTTCACTCTACTTACATACATGTGACAACAATAAATTAAATCAAACCAAATCAAACTGATTCAGAGGCAACACAGTGTGGACTGGAGGAGCACAGCAGGCCAGGCAGCATCAGAGGAGCAGGAAGGCTGACGTTTTGGATGGGACCCTTCTTCAGAAATGTCGGAGGGGGAAGGCGGCTCTGAAACAAATAGAGAGAGGAGAGGTGGAGCTGGGGAAGGTAGGTGGGCTGGTGATAGGTGAGTCCAGGTAAGCAGTGTTGGGGATTGGTCAGTGAGGTGGGAGGAGCAGTTAGCTGGAAGAGAAGACGGACAGGTCAAGGAGGCGGGGATGAGAGAGAGATAGGTAGGAGAGAAGACGGACAGGTCAAGGAGGCGGGGATAAGAGGCACTGGGAAAGGTAGGTGGGATGGCGATAGGTGGGTGCAGGTAGGCAGTGGTGGGGATTGGTTAGTGATGTGGGAGAAGCGGATCCAGAGGCAAGATGGAATATGACCCATTCATCCCCTCAGGTCACATGGTATGAGAGCCTGTCTCTTAAAGATATACTAGAATGCTGACAATGAGGCAGAATTTAACACAGATCCAGCTAGGACAGCCTTGGGATAATTTAATCTAGAGGTAATAACAACACAAGTGATTATTTCAGCAGCAGTTGCACTAAGGCAGGTCAGAGTCTCAGCCACCATCTCAACATGAACAAATATATATCATAGCTTTAGCCACTCAGAAGCTATAGCAATATCGTCAGTTTCAAAATATATTTCAATACACCAATTCAGAGGTTTGAGTACATAATCTAAACTGATGGTCCTTGTTCAGTACTACAGCAGTGCTACATTAACATGCAAAATGATCACAGGGTTTGACCACCATAACAAAGGAACCTATCTGCATCAAAATCTCCCCTCCCCCAACCGCATCCCAAAACCAGCCCAGCTCATCTCCACCTCCCTAACCTGTTTTCCCTCTCACCTCAAACCACACCCTCATCTCCTATCTACTAACCTCATCCCGCCCCCTTGACCTGTCCGTCCTCCCTGGACTGACCTATCTCCTCCCTACCCCCCCACCTACACTCACCTTAACTGGCTCCATCCCCGCCTCTTCGACTTGTCTGCCTCCTCTCCACCTATCCTCTCCTCTATCCATCCTCTATCCGCCTCCCCCTCTCTCCCTATTTATTTCAGAACCCTCTTCCTCTCCCCCATTTCTGATGAAGGGTTTAGGCCCGAAACGTCAAGTTTTCCTGCTCCTATGATGCTGCTTGACCTGCTGTGTTCATCCAGCCCCATGCTTGTTATCTTGATATTGCATCTTTAAAGTGGTTCAGCATCACAAGACAATTTTTGGAAGTTCAGTCTTTAAAGGAATTGACTCTAAGCCAGAGGAGGAATCATTATGATAGTGAGCAAAAACTGATTCAAAGAGGGAAGTTTTAAGGAGCACCTTAGAAAAAAGGTAGTAAGAGGTGGAGATGTTTAGTAAATTCCAGAGTCTGGGCTACAGTCTAGAAAGTAGGTACTGTAGAAGAAACATAACACAAAAAGCTTAACCAAACACCTTCCAAATTTAGACAATCTAACACAGCTTACTTTTAAGTAGTTCTGGACTCAATCGGTGTCCATTGGTTTCTGAAGAAGGGTCCAGACCCAAACCGTCAAGCTTTCCTGCTCCTCTGATGCTGCCTGGCCTGCTGTGTTCGTCCAGCTCCACACCTTGTTATCCACTGAAAGTAGCTATGTGCCAGCCAGAGGAAATCATACTGAAGTTTTCTAAGCTAAGTTAACCATTTAAATCTGAATTCCAATATGCACCCTTTAACCAGGTGACACACACTAATGATAATTGACTAAAGTTCCAAAGGAAAATGAGCAGAAATTACTTCATGCAATGAGTAGTTTTGATCGATAGGATTAATGGAAGCAGATTCAATAATATCTTTCAGAATGAAATTTGGATTTACTCGTGAAATCAAGAGAAATGCAGAAAATTATGAAGAAAGCTGATACTGACTGATGGGAGGTATGACCTCTTCCTGTGATGTAAGATTCAGGTTGAGTGGATTGGCCATGCTAAATTGCCCATAGTGTTCAGGGAGGTGTAGATTAGGTGGGTTATAGGGGTGGGATGCTCTGAGGTTTGGTGTGGACTTGTTGGGCCGAAGGGCTTATTTCCACACTGTAGGGATTCTATGATTCTATGATTTTACAATAATTCAAGGCAATATCAATAGTAGGTTAACTTTAACATGAAACAATTTTATAATTGGTCCTTTAGTCAATTTTAGCATATTATTATTCCAATCGATCTCTAAAAAGAGAAAGCACTTCCAAACACAAACTCAGAAATCTAAGATGTTTGCAATGACTTGTAACCCATACATTCAGACCCATTAAACATTACATGAACTGCGTTATCAAATCAAAACTTGAAACTAGGTCAGCCGAGTGTCAGAATTCCAGATATGTCAGAAAGATGCATTTTGCTGGTGGTGTGACTAATCATAGCTCGGTAAATGGAAGTGCTGCAAAGCTGCGTGATCTCAAGAAATTATGTTTTAACTATTTTACCAAAACCTGAGCTGTTCACATAGATTAGATCATGAAGTTATTTCATATGTAGATGTCAACTATGCAACACTGTTTAGCAACAAAATATTTCTCCTGCCAAATCATATAAATTGATACCAAAACCAAAGACAATCCACCATCCTTTGCCAGATGTGCCCTACTTGGATCATCTTCTCACTCATAATTACATTTTTACAAAAATTACTAAACTGTAAACATATTCGATATGCATTTATAGTCCACTTGCAAGTTGCATATTTGATATTATCTCTCCAGCCTCATAAATCAATGAATTACAAGTAATAGATTTTGATTGAACCTGCGAATGGTCAACCAAATACAGGATACACATGGCGCATAATAACAGAATTATATCAGAAACATTCTGAATTAAAGCCTATTAGATTGACAGCCTTGTCT
Source organism: Ginglymostoma cirratum (assembly GCA_024137785.1). Classification (NCBI taxonomy): domain Eukaryota; kingdom Metazoa; phylum Chordata; class Chondrichthyes; order Orectolobiformes; family Ginglymostomatidae; genus Ginglymostoma; species Ginglymostoma cirratum. The sequence goes on from JAHRHZ010000009.1 coordinate 6,400,027, forward strand.
TATGAGCATAATACTCAGTCTGGTGGAGCCAAATTAAATACCGTGCACACTTTCACAGCTCTGACCTGCATGTGACTTTACAAGTGTTTTCTGTATTTTCATGTGGGCTCATGTTCATATGGGCTCATGTTCACAGTGCAATGTGCAAACTGCAATGGAGTGTGAGGGGAGGCAGGTCAGGTAAGGGAACCTTGCTGCTCTGACACAGCAGCCCAGCTCCCAACATTGTCTAAAGGTCCCATAAACTTCACTCAACTCCCTCACTTCACCACTCTCCCCACCACTATTTCACATTCCCCCGGGGGCTACCTCACATCTTCATAAGTCAATTTCTGTGAGCCCCATATATCCTCCATAACCACTCACTCAGTAGGTATAATCTCCAGGGCCATGAAATATGATAGAAATTACCACAAAATAATAGGAATAAGATTTGTGCACCAAAACACACCTCTACACTGCGATTAAAAAGAAACAAAGTGCAGTGGCTCATAGAAGAACCATAAAACCAAAGAAATGAAACAACCCCAACCTCTCCAATCTCCTGTTGTAGCTGCAATTTCTCTAGGCCTGGTAACATTCTGGTAAATCTTCTGTGCGCTCTTCCAGGACAATTACATCTTTCCTGTAATGCAGTGATCTGAACTGTACACAGTACTCCGGTTGTGGCCTCATCTTTCCCTTACAATTTAATGTATAAATAATACATAGCGCATGTTAGTTTATTTAGGACCAGGGTATTTTCTATGCTGAATGGATACAGCACTGTTTGTTCTCTATGGTGTCATGTAACCAGCAAATACAGCACATAAGACTGTCCTGGTTGAGAAGCACAAGCATACAGCCACAGAAAATTTGACAGAGCAGGAGACTGCCCCAAAACAGCTCAGGGATCCACCAGCGGCCAATGCTATTTTCATGCAATTCAGATTTCAGTCGATTTGCTGAAGTAAAATTAGATTCAATGCAAGGGTTGGGAATCATTTAAAATTATTTATATTTTAAGACTCAACATAGTGTTGACCCAAACTGCCTAGTTAAAATGAAGTTGGTTTGTTTCATTCTAAAACATGACACACGTCGACCTTCTGCCTAGATTCAGGAGCTCAAACGCTCCTTCCTTGTACCTTCCCTCACAATGAGAAAAATAAACAATTTACGTAGCTGCGCTTACTTTCCTTTATGAGTAATCATTTATTTTGATACTGTTCAAAGAGTTCTTTAGGAAATCTTTACTATCTGTGTGAAATGATCACCTTACCTCTTGTGTGTCTTCCACGCTATTATTTGTAAATTCAAACACAACTTCATTTTGCCCAACTGCAGTCGCCATGATAGTGCATTCCTTGTGCTTTAGAAGGTGAGGTGGTCCACTTGATACTGGACTAAGTGGAAGAAAGGTCCTTCTCCTTAAAAGGTGTCAGTTTCCATCACATTGAAAATATTTCAGTTCATTGCTGTCTTGGAAGAGGTGGTGTACAAATGAAAGCCTTTGGGTTTGATACGAGAGCCAAAGAAATTGGAGATTCCCACAAGGGCAAAAGGACCATCAAACTTCAGAGGAGGGAGCAGCGAATCTTTATCCTGGATCAAATTTCCGCATTTAACGTTTCTTCTGAAGACTAAGTTGCCCTGAAAATAAAAAGAAAACAGGATTGTCATTTAAAACAAACTTTAAATGGAAAAAAGGCTAAAGAGAGTCAAGTGAATCACATCACGTCTGGTAATTTCCTTTGTTTCTTGTAAATCAGCAGTGACACGAAGTATGGCTAGAGCCTGAAGACTGCTGCGTGTTCCAAATTGAACTAACACAACCAAAATAAAGACAATAACGACAGCATTTTTTTTTACAATAAGCCGTGAGAGTTGCCATATTCATCAAATACGATCAGGGTGACTTAATAAACCAAGCCCTTTCTTTACTGACCTTCTCAGAAGAGTCTTGGTGACTTTTGTTTTTGCAAAGCAAGCTTTCGGTGTTGTTTCCTTATCTCTGTTTCAACCTTGCAAAAAGCAGGAAGGAAGCAGCACTAACGACGTCATGGCAAAGCAGAAACTGCAAACAAATTTTCTCTGTGGGCCCACGTGAGACATAGTAAGCTGCATTTCAGGCAGAGTGGAAAATAAGTCATTGGCTAGTTCAACGTTCAATGTTTCATAATTTTCATCCAGGCAGAAGCAGGTGGTTAGGTTTGACTAGAATTATATTCCGGCAAGGCAGGCCTAACTGTTAACCTCTCTGGTATTGATGGTTATTTCTGCAAATTGGTCATGATGCAACATGACAAATCTGTGACTAGAATAATTTTTTTAACAATTTGTTCAATCACGGGATTTTGGCATCACTGGCTTGGCCACCATTTATTGCTGAACCCCAGCTGCATTTGAGAAAATGTTGGTGGACTGGCTTGAATCAACTCAGCCCATTTGGTGTAAATGCACCCACAATGCTATTAGGGAGGAATGTCCACGATTTTGACTCTGAAGGAACAGCGACATATTTCCAAACCAGGATGGTGGACAGGCTTTCAGGAGTCAAGAGACGAGTGACTCACTGCAGTCTTCCTAGCCTCTGATCTTGTAGCCACAGTATTGATGTGACTAGTCCAGTTCAGTTTCTAGTCAATGGTAACCCACAGCATGTTGATAGTTGGAGAATTTAGTAACTATGCTATTACTGAATATCAAGAGGCAATGTTTACATTCTCTCTTGTTGGAAATAGTCATTGCCTGGCACTTGTGTGACACAATTGTTACTTTTCACTTGTCAGCTAAACATGGATATTGTCCAGGTCTTGCAGCATTTGGACATAGATGGCCTCAGTATCTCAGGATTTGCAAATGGTGCTGAGCATTGTACAACCAACAACGAATATTGCCACTTCTGACCTTATGATGGAGGGACAGTCATTGTTGAATAGGCTGTAGGTGGTTGGGCCTGGGACACTACCCTGAGGTACTCCTGCAGAGATGTCCTGGAGCTGAGATGACTGAGCTGCAGCAACCACAACCATCTTCCTTTCTGCCAAGCATGACTCCAACCAGAAGAGACTTTTACCTCTGATTCCAACTGAGTCCAGTTTTGCTGGAGCCCCTTGATGTCACACGCAGTAAAATACTATCAAGGCCATTGATGTCAAGGGCTATCACTGTCACCTCGTCTCTGGAATTCCACTCTTTTGTCCACATTTAGACCAACACTATAATGAGGTTAGAAGATGAGGGACTCTGGTTGACCCAATCTGGCCGTCATTGAGCAGGTTATTGCTGAGCAAGTGCTGCTTGATGCCAACAAAAACAGATGTTGATGTAAAAGTTGAGAAGGTCTGGCAGCATCTGTGAAGAAAAATCAGTTACCGTTTCGGGTCCAGTGACCCTTCCTTAGAACAGCTTGATAGCGCTGTTGGTGACATCTTCCACCACTTCACTGATAATTGAGAGTAGACTGATGGGGAAATAACTGGCTGGGTTGAATTTGTTCTGCTTTGTGTGTACAGGACATACCTGGGCAATTTTACATAGATGCCAGTGTTGTGACTACTGAGACAGCTTGGCTATTGCTGGAATGTTGTCAGTGTCTCAGCCTTTGCAGTATCCAGTGACTCCAATCATTTTTTGGTATCAGTGTGAACCAAATTGGCTGAAGACAGGCATTTCTAATGTTGGGGACCTCTGGAGGATGCTATTGCAGATCATTCATTCAGCACTATTAGCTGAATATTGTTGCAAAGGCTTCAGCCATATCTTTTGCACTGATGAGCTGAGGATGAAGATATTTGTGGAGCTCTTCCTAAAGTGAACCATTCAGTTGTCCACCACCATTCACGATTGGATGTGGCAGGACTGCAGAGCTTAGGTCTGATCCTTTCATTGTGGAATCACTTAGCTCTGTCTGTCATTTTCTGCTATGCTGTTTGACATGCAAATAGTCTTGTTTTGGAGGTTCACCAAGTTTGCATCTTACTTTGAGGTATGCCTGGTGCTGTTCCTGGCATAGCCTCCTGTACTTGACTATTAATGGGAATGTTATTGGCTTGGATCATCCCTCCAGTTTCAGGGAATGTGAATTGGGGAAGTTCCCAAATTTGGAAACTGATACCCAAGACATCCTCCCATTTGCACCTTATTTTTGTCTCTGAGAGATGGGATGGGCTTGGTTCAGGTTAGAACCTTGAAGAGACCAACTACAGAGAGTACTAGCCATCAGCTTAACAATATGCAAACTCCTAGGTGTCCTTTGCAATATCTCTGGAGTGACCTCATAGAGTCATAGATCTGTACAGCATGGAAACAGACCCTTCGGTCCAACACGTCTGTGCCAACCAGATATCCTAAATAAATCTAGGCCCATTTTCCAGCATTTGGTCCATATCCCCTCTAAACCTTTCCGATTCATATACCCATTCAGATGCATTTTATATGTTGTAATTTTTACCAGCCTCCACCACTTCCTCTGGCAGCTCATTCCATACACGCACCACCCTCTGCGTGGAAAGGTTGCCCCTCAAGTCCCTTTTGACTCTCTCCCCTCTCACCTTAAACCTATGCCCTTGAGTTTTGGACTCCCCGACCCTGGGGAAAAAATTTCGTCTATTTACCCTATCTATGCCCCTCGTGCCTGGCCACCAGACCCACGGCCCATGATGGACCACTTAATAAGAAGGACTGTAACATTGGATACTTCCTTTATTTCTTCATCTTACAGCCATTATATTATGCGTTTTGGTTTATTTCTGGTTTAAGATGGTGCCAAAGAATGGTGACACTATACAACACTTTTCACTGTAACAAATTATGAGACAATAAATAAACCAAATAAATCACAAGACTGACCCTCCACATCTGATGTCAGCCTAATGAATGTTCGCCAGATTGCCTCCAATGTTAGCCTATATTTCCTAAGATAAAGTACCTGAAACTGTTCAGTTTTCCAGCTGTGGTCTGACCAGTGCCTGGCATAGTTTCAGCAAAACCTCCCAACTTTTATTCTCCATGCCCTCTGAAATAAAGGCCAAGATCCCATTTCCCTATTACTTGTTGAACTTGGATGATAGTTTTGCTAGAGTTGATTTGTTTGGAAACTATATTTCAGGAAACAAGTGTAACAAGACAGTGAGATGTGAAGTACCTGAATCCACAGCACAAAACAGGAATGGTGCCTGTGTCTGAAAGCGCACAGCTCAACACAAATACAATTAGAGTGAACAGTTAAGAAGTGATTATTGAAAAACCGTGGCCCAAAATAATGACGGCATTGTATGATTTTGCCAGCAGGTAACAAGGGGAGTAACTATATCATTTTATTGCTTCAGCTGCCACCAAAAATAGATCAGTTTGGCATACAATAAGTGATGGTTAATTCTGTGAACTAAATTACTGAAAATGAATAAAGTTCCAGACAGCAGCCCAAAAGGAAGGAAGGAAGTTTAAAAGGAAGGAGAAGCCTTTTGTATGCGATAACCCTGTTAGTCTGACAATGATGAATTGGGTCGACGATAATTCAATGTTATTTGGCATCTTGGGCTGTAAAAACTGTGTGTGAAGTGCAGAGGCCCAACTGTGCGTGGAATGCAGAGGGAACTGTAATCTGTGCACAGAATCTATCCCTGGCATAGAAATAAAAGGAACTGCAGATGCTGGAGAATCCGAGATAACAAGGTGTGGAGCTGGATGAACACAGCAGGCCAAGCAGCACCATAGGAGCAGGAAAGCTTGACGTTTCGGGCCTAGACCCTTCTGATGAAGGGTCTAG
>JAHRHZ010000009.1:6420778-6436221 GCA_024137785.1 Ginglymostoma cirratum
AGGCCCGAAACGTCAAGCTTTCCTGATCCTATGATGCTGCTTGGCCTGCTGTGTTCATCCAGCCCCACACCTTGTTATCGATAGAGGATTCAGAAGCTTTGTCTTCAGAAGTTTATCGTCAATCGATTTGAATGGATCTCTCATCTCATAATCACAGGTTAACTCAAATGGAGTATACCTAGATAGCAAATACTAAGAAATCTAAACTTTTGCTCCAGTCCTCTGGCTATTCATGACAATATGTCTTAATCATGGTTTCGAGTGTCTGATGGTACCTCTCCAAAGTTTTGTGTTTGTGGTTAATATCCAGTTAACTTCAATTTCTTTCTACCCAAATCGCTGATGTTATCTTGAACAACTTTAGATGTGAAGGTATAATCTGATCAAGGTTCTATTTCAATTGGTAGTCCATAACGAGCAAAAAAAACCTGAGTTAACTGTTCTACTGCTATCTTAGCTGAAATTGTCATTCAAAGGAATAGCTTCTGAAAAATAACATGGTTCTATCCACAATTGGAAGGATTTGCTGGCGTCTTGCTTCCTTTCTCGATAATGGTCTGACAGAATCTACTCATGCTAAACTGAATAATTCTTCCAAACAGGATATGGGTATCAAAGGTTTCAGTTTAATTACAAGATTTTCTTACTACCTCATATGCTTTACAGAATTGCGCTTTACAAAACTTTGGTTAGGTAAAATAGGCATTTATTGATGTTTGTGTTTTCCATATTCCTACATGTCCCACCGGAGAAATTTGATGTGCCACTCACAATATATCTCCTTATGATACCTGAGTGGTGCTACTATTAACTGAACAATCACCCATTCTTCATCTGCGGGTCTATTGGTATCTCCAATTTCTCATCAGTTTTTAAATATAGTGACATTCTGAACTCACTGAGCCTCAAATTCAGTCTGAACAGTCTGTGCTAATTTACTTAAATCTGGATCTGCTTAAGTGTCAATTAACAAAGAAATTCCAAAAACCTCTTTTTAATTATCCTCATTTATAAAGATGGCTTAGCCTACTCTAAAATCTGCTTGTGATATTATTGTGATGTCCCTCTGGTGATGGACTGTTTGCTTTTGTCATCACACAATGGAAAAATAACTGCTACCTCTACTCGCAAACTGTTTGGTATCTGTATCCAGGATAGACAAACAGGAAGTTGGAAGGCCAAGCTGTGTCTGGAGGAAAGGAGCAGTCAATGTTTCAGGTATTACCCTTCTTCAGGACTGAATGAGGGGGGCGGGGGAGCTGCAGATAAAGTTGGGGGAAGGGGTGGAGGCAGAATGGTAGTGATAGGTTGACACTGGTGGTACGTATGATGGTCGATGGGAGGGATGAATCCAGTTGGTGGCTGGAAGGGAGGGTCAGAAGTTGAAATGGAAGGTGGGCTGGAAGGGGAGGCTGGGGAATGGATGGGAAGGTTACTTGAACTTGGAGAACTCAATATTGAGTCCTCTGGGCTGGAGGGTGCCCAGGCTGAAGATAAGGTGTTGTTTTTTTCAAATTTGTGTTCCGAGTCACTGAGACACTGGAGGACACTCAGGATGGACATGTTGGGAGGGGGAGTGGGACGGGGAGTTGAAATGGGCAGTGACCGGGAGGTTAGGTTGGTCATTACAGACCTGGTGGAGATGCTCAGCAAAACGGTCACCTAGTCTGTGTTTGGTCTCACCAGTGTAGAGAAGACCACATCGGGAGCACCAGATGCAATAGGCGAGGTTAGAAGAGGTTCAGGTGAAGCTCTGTCTCACTTGGAAGGCCTGTTTAGGGCCTTGAATGGACGTGAGGGAGGTGGTGTGTGGGCAGGTGTTGTGTCTTTTATGGTTACTGGGGAAGGTAGCAGCTGGGTTGGGGTTATTGGTGGGGAGTGTGGATGAACGAAGGAGTGACAAAGGGAATGGTCCTTACGAAAGGCAGAGAGGGATGGGGAGTGGAAGATGTTCCAGGTGATGGGGCCTAATTGGAGTAGGCGGAAGTGTTTGAGGATGATACATAATACAGAGGCTGGTGGGGTGGAAAATGGGGACATGTGAACCCGATTTTTTATTATGTCGGGGGCAAAAGTTTAGAGCTTTAGAACGGGGAATGGAGGAGGCATGGTGGAGGGCTGTCTGGATGACAGAGGGGGGGAAAGAACATTGTTTGAAAATGGCAGACATCTGGGATGCTTGGGAGTGGAACATTTCCTCGTCAGAGCAGATGCGCCGAAGATGGAGGAATTTGGAAAATGGGGTGGAGTTTTTCCAGGATACAGGTTGGGAGGAGGTGCAGTCTGAGTAGAACTGGGAGTCTGTGGATTTATAGCAAGTGTTGGTTTGCAAGCTGTTGCAAGGAATTGAAACGGAGAGGTCAAGAAAGGGGAGGGAGGTGTCTGAGATTGACCAAGTGAATTTGAGGGTGGGGTGGAAGTTGTTATTGAAGTTGATGAACTGCTCCAGTTCAGCCTGGGGGCAGGATGCAGCACTGATGTGGTCATCGATGTAATGGAGGAAGAGCTGGGGAACAGTGCCAGTGTACATCCTGAAGAGGGACTGTTCAACATAACCGACAAACAGGCAGACGTAGCTGGGGCCCATGTGAGTGCCCATGGCAACCTCTGGATGTGGAGAAAGTGGGAAGAATTGAAGGAAAAGTTATTGAGGGTGAGGGCTAATTTGGTGAGGTGGAGAAGGGTATTGGTGGGAGTCGCACTGGATAGGTCTGTTGGACAGGACTGGGACTTTGCAATTATAGATCATTCCCCAGGAATAAATCAACTCTGTCCATGTGTAAGTTCTTAACTACTCCAACTACCACTAGTCCGGACAAGACATCCCTCTTCAGTTTGACTTTACTTCAATGGAACTGTGATATACTCTCTATTTATCTCATTTATCAAAACTTTGGCTTTCAATGTGGAGGGAAAATTAAATTCTTCTTCAGCAAGGAAGAGTCTAAGCAGCCTCTGTATCCCTTAGTATAGTTATGGGTTTGGCTGCATCAATGGAAACAAAAAAAGGCTGCTGTTACATTAGACAAAACCTTTAATATCTCTCTTCTAACCAACTGCTCCTGCACTTACAGTGGTGTTTACCTCCAGATTCTCTGTTGCAGTGAAAGATACAATTTAATCCATGGTATTTCTCTTTCATGTTCCCTTTTCAGATTCATTTTTACAATCCCAATAAATTCCATGGGCTTAGCTCGCAGCTTCCAGCATGTGTTTCACTTTGTTTCTCCGAAAACATTTAGGTCTTTCATTCTCACTTCCACCTTCAGTACTTTCCATTCTGATCAGAGGGGCAGTTCTGGGGCATCCTCAGCTCTTTACCCTACACAAATGACTGACTTACTTTCACTTTCGCTCCCTTTCAAGTTAATCACGGTGAGTTTCGATTTTCTGAACCAGTTCGTAGTCTTCAGCCACTACCACTGCCTGTTTAGTAGTTGCAACCGTTAGCTATTAAACCCCAGCAGAAATTCTTCCAAGTGAACTCCAGGTCAGCCATTGCTATTGTAGTGAACCTGGAATAATCACAGGCAGACAATCTTAATAATTGTCACCTGTGGGCCACAATTCCCAAAAACAATCCAAGTCTCAGAGGATGTACAAGGAGTGGAGCCGATTTCTGATCACCTTGAACTGTAAATATTTGTGAATACACTCTTCTCAGCAATGCTACTTTTCCTGGATGACATAAAGGGGGAAAGGGAGCGTGGCAGGGTGGCTCAGTACTTAGCACTGCTGCCTCACAGTGCCAGGGACTTGGGTTTAATTCCGCAGTCAGGCGACTGGAGTTTCAGACGTTCTCCCTATGTCTGTGCACGTTTGCTCTGGTTTCCTCCCACAGTCCAAAGATGTGAAAGTTAGGTGGATTGTCATGCTAAATTGCCAGTTATGTGTAGGGTTGTGCAGGCTAAGTGGATTAGCCATAGGAAATGCAGAGTTACAAGGATAGAGTAGGGGGTCGGTTTGGGTCTAGGTGGGATCCTCTTTGGAGGGTCAGTGTGGACGCAAAGGGCCGAATGGCCTGCTTCCACACTGTAAGGATTCTATTCTGTTTATAGTAATCCTGCATCACTGACAGCCTGCTACTGTATTTGAACGGCATAGTTGATAAAATTCATCAGAACAACAAAACCATGTCAAAGGCCCAGGTAAAAGACATTCCAAGTCCCTCCTGCTTAGACACCATGTTCCACCACTTCAAAGCCTACACTAAACTCTTAGTGATAACACAGTGTGGAGCTGGAGGAACACAGCAGGCCAGGCAGCATCAGAGGAGCAGGAAAGTTGACGTTTCGGGTCAGGAAGAGTCCCGATGCTGCCTGGCCTGCTGTGTTCCTCCATCTCCACACTGTGTTATCGCTGACTCCAGCATCGGCAGTTCTTACTATCACTAAACTCTTAGTGATGTGCAGTGTGGATTCTGAAAGGTTGCATTACTAAAGGAATCATTTGTGTTCTGATATTCCCCATACAGGTTCGTTGAAAACCATAACCAATGCATCAACCCACAGCAGAGTTTATTGTCATTGTGGCCAGGTTGCAAGAAAGGCACAGAGAAATTGAAGAAAAACAATCAGCGACCCCAGGACAAGAAGCTACTGAATGGCCTCCATATGAAGAAATCACAGCTGAATATCCCTTCACAATGAACTAGTGGTACAGGAGGTTCATAGTCTAGATAAGCAAGGTGCATTGCTGCCACAGCCTGAGGACATCCTGGGACATTATCACACAGCTGTCATCTGCTAGAGTAGACCCACATCCTGAAGGGGTGGGTTACCACACTATCCAATTGCTGTTAAAGCAGATAACTGTGCTAAACTTTTAGGTAGCTGGGCACCTGTGTCAGTTCTCTCAAACGTATCAGTTCACATTGCCGCATCTCACTTCCCCATGACAAAGAGAGTGCTGCAGCCCATGCAATAGGTGCTTTGCCAACATAGCTGGTTTCTCCCAGTGCAGAGCTCTGAAAACACCATTTCATAACGTGGCAAAAAAGAGTTTCAGTCTATCAAAGTACATCACTACCACATGTCACAGGTCTGCAGCAGTTACCCTGGAACCTGCCCTGATGCCTATATCCTCAACAGCCATGAACACAACCCAGTCCATCACGCAAACTAGCCTTCCATCCATCGACTCCATCTATACTTCCTGCTGTATCAGGAAAGCAAACGGCATAATCAAAGACCCCTCCCACCCGGTTATACTCTCTTCCAACGTCTTCTGTCTAGCAGAAGATATAAAAATTTGAATACATGTACAAACAGATTCACAAACAGCTTCTTCCCTCCAGTTATCAGACTTTTGAACAGATCTCTCAAATTTAAAGTTTTAGCAAAGATCTGTAGCTCGGGTTGTGGGTGAGGTTGCTGACTTGCTCGCCGAACTGGCTTGTTCTCGTTCAGACGTTTCATCACCGTGCTAGGTAACATCATCAGTGGAGCCTCCGATGAAGCGATGTTATTCTACTCCGCTTGGAATTTATACTGTCCGGTTCGTTATGGCGAGTACTCTCATTTCCGGTTTTGATCTGTATGGGTTTGTATATGGGGTCCAATTCTATATGTTTGCTGATTGTATTACGGGTTGAAAACCATGCCTCTAGGAATTCCTGTCCAAGCAGTGTGGAACAACATCGCTTCATCGGAGGCCACACTGACGAAGTTACCTAGCATGGTGAGAAAATGTCTGAATGAAAACAAGCCAGCTCGGCGAGCAAGTCAACAACCTCAAAATCTCTCAAATGTTAATTCTGATCTCTCGCTGCACCTTCTCTGTGACTGTAACGCTGTATTCTGCACTCTGTTCTGCTCCCCGATGCACTTTGTATGGTACGATCTGCCTGTATAGCATGCAAAACAATACTTTTCCGTTGTATCTCAGTACATACGACAACAATAAATCAAATCAGATCAAATCATTTCAAGGGCTGAATGCCTTATAAGGCCAGCTGCTGGGAGACAAGAGCTACTCTCTATAACTATGGTTGATGGCTCCTTTACACAACCCCCCTACCACCGGACTGAAGCCTAGCATGGGTACAACACAGCCCAGTCATCTATCAAAGCCACCCTGGAGAAGTTGATAGGCTACCTGTAGAGAACATGCTGATGTTTGGATCAGTCTCAGTGGTGGGGGGAGGGGAGTGGAGACTTGCGATAAAGTCCAGGAGAGTGTGCGTCATTTAATCCTTCCATCTGTGCACTGTACACCTGCAGCAAGCAAAGAGCCGGTGTGCTGTACAGCTGGGAGAGCAGCAGCAGTCCTCCAAGGAGGAAGATGAGGACAGTGAGCAGGAAGACCGTCATGTTTACCACGACAGAGTGGTGCAGAGCAATGTATCAAATCAGGTAGGGTTTCACAGACACTTGGTTCCGACTGATCAGAATTAGGTGATCAGTTATTGGCTGTAAATTATGGTATCAAAATACAAATAGCCCCTATTCATTCCTAGAAACAAATGCAGTTTTTATTTGTTGTTTCTCTGCTTTTCCTATTGTTCAATAAAAGTTAACAGTTTCAGCTGTTTGGAGGCTTTGTAACACATTACCCGCATATTGAGCAACAACTAGGCCTTGTGTTATGGCGGGTATTAAGGAAAGAGTAGCATTTTTTTAGACAGCATTTGAATATAGTTTGGCACCGAGGACAGGTAACCTGTGCAGTTGGATGCTTTAGCTGTAATTATGATGACAGTCAAACAGACAGGTGATAAATGTGAAGTAACAGTACATTTGCAAATGTGAGCTTCTGTTTCCAATAAAATGTCACCAGTTTTGCTTGTGCCCTCAGTAGTTTTTCTTTTCTGTTACCCTCACACGACTTGCACTGGAAAGAGCTGCTTGTGGTTGGCCACTTGACCTGGTGCAGAGCTCAGGTTTACAGCAGTGACAGAAAGCCCAGAAGGTCCCTGCTGTGGTGAGTAATACTGGCAAGTGCAAGATAGAACAAACACAACACCATTAACATGCGGTGCATTCATAATGAGGTAAGCAGCAGAGAATTAAGATAACATGCTAGAGTTTATAGAGGAAAAAAAAAACCCTGAGATGGATACTGGTTGATTTTTGGTAAAATTCAGCTCATCATGCTTAGTACTTCTTCATAAACAGCCAGTCTTGATGAGAAGATAATGCACCCATAAATTAATTAAAGCATTGTTAATGGAGTTTAAAAATTTCGCATTACATTCATAAAAGAATAACTGGAATTGTATATGGTACATAAATTAATTTACTCAACGACTGCTCCGTCCTAACAGTGGATCATTAGTCTTATCCCTTCCCAATCAATGAATTTAATTTAAGATTATACCAGATGATATCATAAAGTATTGCTCAGGGAACTTGCTGATCCACTTGTACATTAGCCTAGCTCTAAACAAATTACATAATCCTTAAAGGAAGGTAAATAGAGCAGTATTCCATCTCAAACAGGAATAGTAATCAAAATGAGTAACCCATTCAGTCACTCAAGTTTGTTTTTCCATTTAACTAGTACATATCTTATCTGCATCTTCACTCAAGTCACTATTCTTTGTTCAAAATCTTTGTTATAGTCTTGCAAGAATCAATTGCTTCATGATCAACATTTCATAGAATCATAGAATCCATACAATGTGGAAACAGGCCATTCAGCCCATTCAGATGATCGCCAAAGAACATCCCATCTCTTCCACCTTATCCCCATAATCTTGCATTTACCCTGGCTAAACCACCTCGCCTGCACATTCCTGGACACCATGGGGTAATTTAGTATGGCCAATCCACCTAACCTGTATATCTTTGGACTGTGGGAGGAAACCCGTGCATCCAAAGGAAACCCACGCAGACACAGGGAAAATGTGCAAAATCCACACAGACAGTTGCTCAAGGCTGGAATCGAACATAGTACCCTGGTGCTAAGAGTCAGGCATGCTAACCACTGATCCGCTGCACCACCCCATTTGGGGGGAAAAGAAAGTTCTTGATTTCTGATGGACTTTTTGCAAATAAAACACTTCCTGATTCTGTTTAGTTGATAAGATTACACTCTTGTCCTGCCACCAAGGGAAATCACTTCTCTACCTTCTTTAAAATTTTAAACCCAACTACGCACCCTGAATAGGTCACCCCTTACCTTAGTGGGATCCAAACAATCAGATTAAATCCCTGGGGCTGAAAGCACAAATGGCAAATGACTCTGGTTTACAGAGATGGAGGTGACCACTGGCAGCTGCAAAATGTGAAATTCTTGTAGCAAGCTAAAACTTAACCCAATATTTTGGTATTGTTGTAAGTAGAGATGGAGAGATCTGCAGCTCATAGGATTTGTGAAGCATCTCTTAGTGGTAGAGGCATTCAATAATAGGCCTGTCCCATATTAGTAAGGTTGAAATAAGTGAAGAATTAACAATGCGCAGGATCAAAATCTAGAATTTGCTAAGAAGCACTCTGCCTGTTAATATGACATTCCCTTGTCTGTTATTTTAGACAAGTTATTAACCCATTTAAATATCAGTGGATGTGTATATCTATGTTAAAAGGGCAGATTAACATTGGTATCAGAAATTGGAAATAAAAATTTGCAGAAGCACAATAATTTAGCAATGGAACAGTTTGTTATCAACCTGGTTTTACTGCTAAATTTGCAGAGTTCTTTATTGTTGTGTCTTGGGCAGAAGATAAGATGGCCCTTTCAGTGTGAAAATGAGGTGCTTTTGCGAGGGAACAAAGCCTGAAATTGCTGGAAAAGCTCAGCAGGTCTGGCAGCATCTATGAGTTCTGAGGAAGGGTCACCAGACCCAGAATGTTAACTCTGACTTTTTTCTTCACAGATGCTGCCGGCCTACTGAGCTTTTCCAGCAACTTCTGTTTTTGTTCCTGGGTTACAGCATCTGCAGTTTTTTTCGGCTTTTATTGCGTATGCAAAGGATTGCATCCAGATATTATGTGGCTCTTGAGCCAGTCAAGCTGGTGATTCTTTGGCAGTGGCTTATCGATAGAGAGCGAAAAAAGCCCTGCAGTGGAGCAGGAGTTCTTTGACTTCAGAGAAGATAGGTTTAGCCAACTTTGCCATTTATCTGCCCCAATCCCACTGCCCCCTCCACCCCCGCATGAACCCACATTCTTTCGTGAAGGTGTAACCAGTTTTCCCTGGCACTGTGCTGATGTCATACTCAAGTTGTGTTCTGCAGAAGTGTGCGTGTGTCTGAGGGTAGTGGGCTTGGAATGGGGGCGCCAGGGAGGGGTATGTCACTGGACAAGTCATCCAGAGCCCCAGGCTAATGTTTTGGGGGCATGCTTGCAAATCCCACCATGGCAGATGAATTTACTTGAATTCAATGAAAATCTGGAATAAAAACCTGTTCTAATGGTGACTGTATAATCACCACTAATTTCACAGATGGGTTTTTACAGCAATGCATTTTAGGGAACAAAATCTGGAATTAGAGATGGGCAATAATGGATGGAACCAGCAATGCCCTCATCTCATGATTCAATAAAAAGAAATATGATTTACCCAGGGTTTGTAAAGCTGAGACCAGACATCATCTCTTTTATGCTATTTCCATAGATATAAAGGCTAGTGCCTTCTCATAGTATTTTAAGCTTCTCTTAGTTCTCATCATTTAGAAAGTTTTAAAGTCTTCTGTCCAAAGTGGTGATCTTACAATTGCCTACATTGAAATCAATTTGTCATCATTTTCCCCATTCATTTAATCTACAATAATCACATTGTAATCTTGTGTTTCCAAGAACAGTGCTTATTATGTCACCTTTGTGTCATCAACAAATGTGCCCAGACAGCTTTCTATTGCATCATTTAAGTCACTAATGAATAGTTTATATTGAGGACAAAATCAGGCGTTTGTAGGATACCACTTCTGTAATTTTGCCAGTAGGAGTGCCTGCCTATTATCCAGCTCTATTTCCACTTGTTCAACAAATTTCTAATCAGTTCAATAATTTATCTTCTATTCCAGGAGCTTTGATCTTGCCTAACAGTCACTGATCAAATTCCGTCTGAAAATAACATCCATAGACATTCCCTGTCCACTTTGTACTTTTAGTTAGCTTTTCAAACCTTCAATTCACTTCACATGACATGATATGCCCTTTACAAGTCCATGCTGGTTCCTTCGGATTAGTGCCCTTTTCATGGATTCACAGAGCCTGGGCGTCACTAACATTGATCACCCAGGCTGTGGTGAGCTATGTTCTTGAACTGCTGCTTTGCAAGCGTGTATTTGGTACCAAAACTGCTGTTAGGTAACAAGTTCCAGGATTTTCAGACAGCAACAGTGAAGGAGCAGTGATATATTTCCAAGTCAGAGAGTGTGTAGTATGGAGGGGAATATGCAGAGTGAGCAAAGCGTTTCTCAGTATCTGCTACTCTGTTCTTCAAGGTGTTCAATCGCTCTAGCCTTTATTACGAACTTCAGCAATTCTTCAAGCAATAAATTTTAAGCTAACCGATCTATATTTCCTTAGTAACCCTCTGTCGCCTTTGTAAAATTGTACATGTTAATCTGCTATTTATAAACTAAAGCGATAGTTTCGAAATGAAGAGAATTTTGGAAGGTTATAGTCAGGACACCGCAATGTTCTCACCTACCACCATTATAACCACAAAACCATCCTGTCCTCTGTATTTTGACACTCTTCAAGGTTATTATCTTTATAAATCAGGATAATTTTGCTTGGAAGGTTTCTGTTCTGATTTAATATTATTTTCCTTTGATATTTAACATACCAACATCTTCCTCCACTGTAAATATTAAGACCATGTAATTATTCAGTAGGCAGAATCTTATAATGAGGCCCGCCTTGATGTTTGGAGCACCTCAGACCATTTTTTTATGCTTTGTACAGGTGGTATGGGGAGTTTCTCCCTAGACAGCAGTGAGCTGCCATTTAAGGGGGAATTGTTGCTTGTTAAACATTTTGTTAGCAGCCCACCTCGCTTCATCAATGTTCAGCTTTCTGTCTTACCAAACTTTCCAAACAAGCTAAATGCCAAGAAAAGACAGCATGGTATCCAGAATGGGAAACTGGTGAACTCAGCTCACTGTTTGCTCTAAAGGACCTCCACTTTGGACACCAGGCACCAACATCTCAGGACACATTCCACGGGCATTGGCCACACAAACCCAAAGGCACAGACATTGGCATTCGACATGTGGCAGCTTCTAAGGAACCGCCATGACATTTTTGATCCACCTACAGGATGCTTAGAATCATAGAGTTATACAGCACGGAAACAAACCTTTGGTCCAATTCATCTGCATCGATTAGGCATCCCAATATGACATAGTCCCATTTGCCAGCACTTGTCCCAAACCTGTTTAAACTCTTCCTACTCATGAACTCATCAAGATGCCGCTTACATTTTGTAGTTGTACCAGCCACTGCCACTTCCTCTGGCATTTCATTCCATACTCGCACCACCCTTTACGTGAAAAAGTTGCCCTTTGGGGGTCCCTTTTCAATCTTTCCCCTCTCACCTTGAACGTACACCCTCTAGTTTTGGATTCCCCATCCTGGGGAAAAGACCTTGGCTATTCACTCTATCTATGCCCCTTGTGATTTTATCAGAGTCTACGAGGCCACCCCTCAGCCTCTGATGCTCCAGGGAAAAAGACCTCAGCTGATTCAGTTTCTCCCTCTAGCTCAAAATCTCCAGTGCTGGCACCATCCTTGCAAATCTTTTCTGCACCCTCCAGCAAATATCATTGTAATGTTGCAGCAGGGACATGGTTCGGTCAGATAGACACATCCAGCTCACGAATTGGGCCAGGCAGCATCTCAAGGCTATTCATCAAACACACATAGATTCAGAATGGTGGCAGTAACTAGTGGGATACTGCTGGGGTCCATACTAGGGCCCCAACTATTCAATACATGAACTAAATGTAATGTCTCAAAATTTGCAGGTGACCCGAAGCTGGGCAGAAGAGTGAGCAGTGAGGACTATGCAGAGACATTGCAGTGTGATTTGGACGTGCTGAGTTGGTGGGCAAATGCATGGCAGATGCAATGTTACATGGACACTTTGCAAACACTTTGGTAGCAAACACAGGAAGGCAGATTATTATTTGAATGGCTGTAAATTAAGAGAGGGGAAGGTGTCCTCGTGCGCCAGTCGCTGACAGTAAGCATGCAGGTGCAGCAGGCAGTAAAGAAGGCAAACTATATGTTGGCTTTTGTAGCGAGAGGATTCAAGTGAAGAAACAAAGATGTCTTGCTGCACTTATATGGGAGCATTTGTGACGCCACACCTGGAATATTGTACACAGTTTTGCTCTGAGGAAGCATATACTTGCTATTGCGGGAGTGCAGCAAAAATTTACCAAATTGATTCCTGACTGACCTATGAGGAGAGAGAAAGGAGGAGGCAATGGCCTAGTTGTATTATCACTGGACTGTTAATCCGGAGTCCCAGGTAATGCTCTGGGGACCTGAGTTCAAATCCTGTCTCGGCAGAAGGTAGCATTTGAATTCAATAGAAATCTAGAATTAAGAGTGTAATGATGACCACAAATCCAGTGTCAGTTGTCAGAAAAACCCATTTGATTCACTCAGACATAGTAGGAACTGCCGATACTGGAGTCTGAGATCACAAGGCGTAGAGCTGGAGGTACACAGCAGGTCAAGCAGCATCAGAGGAGCAGGAAAACTGACATTTCGGGTCTGGACCCTTCCTCAGAAATGGGGGAGGGGAAGGGGACTCTGAAATAAATAGAGAGAGGGGGAGGCGATGATAGAAGGTGGATAGTGGAGCAGATAGGTGGAGAGAAGACGGACAGGTCAAGGAGGCAGGGATGAAGCCACTAAAGGTGCGTGTAGATAGGGAGTTGGGATGGGGTTTGATCAGTGAGGAGGGAGGGGCAGGTAGGTGGGAGGAAAGACGGACAGGTCAAGGATGCGGAATGAAGCTAGTAAAGGTGAGGTGAGTGTAGGTAGGAAGTGGAGGTGGAGGTTGGTCAGTGAGGTGGGAGGAGTGGATAGATGGGAGAGAAGACGGACAGGTCGAAGAGGCGGGGACGAGAGGGGGGAGCTGGTCTTGGAATGAGGTCGGGGGTGGGGAGATTTTGAAGCTTGTAAAGTCCACATTGAGACCATTGGGTTGTAGGCTCCCAAGCAGAATATGAGGTGCTGCTCCTCCAGTTTTCGGGTGGCATCGCTGTGGCACTGATGGACGCCCAGAATGGACATATCGTCCAAGGAGTGGGAGGGGGAGTTGCAGTGGTTCACGACTGGGAGGTGTTGTCATTTGTCACGAACCGAGTATAGGTGTTCCACAAAGCGGTCTCCAACCCTCTGCTTGGTTTCCCCAACGCAGAGGAGGCCACATCGGGAACAGCGGATACAGTATATCACATTAGCAGATGTGCACGTGAACATCTGTTTGATGTGGAAGGTTTTCTTCGGACCTGGGATGGGGGTGAGGGGGGAGGTGTAGGGGCAGGTGTAGCACCTCCTGCAGTTACAGAGAAAGGTACCAGAAATGGTGGGGCTAGTCGGGAGTGTGGAGCAGACGGAGGGAGTCGTGGAGAGAGCGGTCCCTCCGGAAGGCAGATAAGGGTGGGGAGGGAAATATATCCTTGGTAGTGGGGTCGGATTGCAGGTGGCAGAAGTTGCGGAGAATGATGCGTTGAATCTAGAGGTTGATGGGGTGATACGTAGCAGCCCCTTCCCCTCCCCCATTTGTGAGGAAGGGTCCAGACCTGAAACGTCAGCTTTCCTGATCCTGTGATACTGCCTGGTCTGCTGTGTTCATCCAGCACTGAACCTTGTTATCCCATTTGATTCACTAATGTCCCATAGGGAAGCAAAGTGCCATCCATACCTGGTCTGGCCTACACGTGACTCCAGTCTTCCAGCAATGCGGTTGGCTTTAACTGCCCTCTGAGCAAATAGCGTTGGGCAATAAATGCTAGTTTAGCCAGTAATGCCCACATCCAGTGAATGAATACAAAAACAGGATTGAGTCAGTTAGGACTGTATTCACTGGAGTTTAGAAGAATGATGGGGCATCTCATAGAAACCAACAACATTCTAACTGGACTGGATTGGCTAGATGGAGGGAGGATATGCCCAATGGCTGAGGGGGGAGGTTGGGTGGTTGTCCATAACAAGTGGGTCATTGTTTAAGGATGAGAATAACGATTAAGGATAAACCTTTTGTGTCTGACATTAAGAGAAGCGACTTTACCCAGACAGTGGTGACTCCGTGGAATTCACTATCACGGGAAGTGTTTGAGGCCAAGGCATTACGTTTTCAAGAAGGAGATGGATACAGCTCTTGTGGCCAAAGGGATGTAGGAATGTTGGGGGTGGCTGGTGCTGGTAGGTGTGTGTGGAGTTAGGGTACGGAGCTTGATGATCAGCCATGATCATATTGAATGATGAAGCAGGCTTGAGGGGTTGAATGGTGTGGTCCTGATCCTAAAGCCTATATTGTTATGAGTTCCCTTGCTGGTCCGAAACCTCCATGTAAACTGCCATTCTCTTGCTCGACTACCTTGACAACTGCACAAAGCCAACTGTTAGATGCCACCTTTAAATCGATCTGAATTCTTATTCACTGCTCACTTTAACCTTTAGGATAGGGTACAATGAAAGGAAAATATTATCCGACTGGGTATTCATGGTGTGCAAGAAAGTGCAATCTTACCACAGGACAAATGTGAGATGTGAAACAGCAAGGACAAGCTGCTGTCCTAATCTCCACATCTCAACCTGCCACCAAGAAATTGAAATTTGGACTTCTGCCTAATTCCGTTATAATTTTGCACGTCACTCTTGCAGGCTCCATAAAATTCATCCCAGAATTACCATTTCAGGTCAATGTTCCTCCATCAGTTTTGGTGATGTTTGAAATGTAACAAGTGGAGGCAGAGAAAGCCGGAGGGAGAGAAATTAGGAATAGTCAATGGTACGATGGAAGGTGGAAACAATCAGATAACAAATGGGTTTATGGTGTAATGTAAAAGGGGATGATAATGGAACAGGTAAAGAAGCAAAACCTAGGATGGAAATGGTGACAGTAATATCACTATTAAACAGGGAAAACAATGGACAAATAAGTTACAATGTGAAATTATTGCAATTAATGAGTCTGGAAAGCAGTAAAGCTTCTAAATGAAGGATCAGCTCTGATTCCATGAGCTTCTACTGGGTTCCATTCAAATTAATGTAGGATGGTGAGGGTACAGAACTCAGAATGGCAGTAGGATAGGGAATTAAAAACAAGAACAAATACGGAAGTTGCTGGAAAAGCTCAGCAGGTCTGGCAGCATCTGTGAAGGAAAAAAAACAAAGTTAACGTTTTGGGTCTGGTGACCCTTCGTCAGAACAGTTCTGAGGAACGATCACAGGACCCGAAGTTAACTCTGTTTTTTCCCTCCATAGATGCTGCCAGACCTGCTGAGCTTTTCCAGCAACTTCTGTTTTTGT
>JAHRHZ010000009.1:6436621-6477477 GCA_024137785.1 Ginglymostoma cirratum
TTGCTGGAAAAGCTCAGCAGGTCTGGCAGCATCTGTGAAGGAAAAAAAACAAAGTTAACGTTTTGGGTCTGGTGACCCTTCGTCAGAACAGTTCTGAGGAACGATCACAGGACCCGAAGTTAACTCTGTTTTTTCCCTCCATAGATGCTGCCAGACCTGCTGAGCTTTTCCAGCAACTTCTGTTTTTGTTCCTGATTTACAGCATCCGCAGTTCTTGTGGTTTTTATTTAGGGAATTAAAAAGACAGCTGATTGGAAGCTCAGGGTCACGTTTGCAACTTGAACTCAAGTGCTTCACTAAGCAACCACCCAATCAGCCTTTGACCCCTCTGGTGTAGAACAGAATAAATCACAATCAGAAAATACAATAAAAAAAAACTGAAAGAAGAACAAGAAAATTGCTATTTCACCTGGATGAACTGTCTGGGCCCTTGGTAGATGCAAAGGGAAGAGGTTTAAAGGTTTGTGTACAAAAGGTGCCCTTGCAAAGGAAGAGAGTGAAAGCAGAGGTGCAGGTCTTCCATCACAGCCATGTAAATTTTCCCTTTAAGTATAGATCTAATTATCTTCTGAAAATTGCTGTCGAATCAGCTTCCATCATTCTTCAGGCAGCGTCCGCCCAGCTCATCACAACTCACGGCTCAACAAAAAGAAATCCACATTTCTCCTACAGTTCTTTGCTAATTGTCTTAAATCTATGCACTCTGTTACTGGTTTCCACCGTTATGTTTTGGGTCTTTGAGATATGCAGAGATGTCTGCTTGAACGCTTACAGTTTCTCCCATCAATTTAATATCTCATTCTCTCTGCAACACATTCCAGGTTTGACCAATAGCACAGAACAGTTATACAACTGTTGGACAATTGAAAACTCCACACTGGAAACAGATTGTCCACATTTATTCTATTAGAAGCCCTCATTAGATTTGGGTAACAAGGTGTGGAGCTGGATGAACACAGCAGGCCAAGCAACATCAGAAGAGCAGGAAAGCTGACGTTTCGGGTCTGGACCCTTCTTCAGAAACACCTTGTTATCTCAAACTCCAGCATTGGCAGTTCCTACTATCCCTCATTAGATTCAGTTGGTCTCAGTTAAGATAGTGGCGAATGTGTTCCAATTTGCCTCAGCAAATGGCTAAGAGGAAGAATACTTGCACGGTTTCTGATTACTGTCTTCCAATCCCCCTCCACTGTAGAATGAAAAAAAAATACATCACAGAATCCAAAGAACGTTGGAAACACCCAAGAGGCAGGCCATATTATGGCAAGAACAAAGCATAAAGCAAACTGAAAGCACGAAATATGCAAATATGGATAAGCAACTAAAGATCATATCACGATTGCAGAAAAAGCAACTCAAAATCCTTCACAGGAGTAAACTCAGCTCAAATGTGACACTGCCAAGAAAGGAAATATTGGGACACACAGCTGAAAACTTAGTGCATGAGTGGAGTTTTAGGAGCATCTTAAAGATGTAGATGTGGAGAGATGTGAAAATGATTGGGGTGCGAATTCCAGTGCTGACAGTCTAAATAACTGAAGAAATAGTCACCAGTAGAGGAGCAAAATAAATCAAAGTGCATAAAGACGTGAAAGTTAGAGGAACATGGAGGTCTTGAAGGGTTGCAAGGCTGAAAGCAGTTATACTGATACGGAGGAACAAGTCTATGGAAGAATTTAAACATATAGACAAGGATTTTAATTTTGAGATGTTGCTGAACAGATGAAAAAATAAGAATGTCAGAGTTTGAAATGGTTAATACTGAGGACTGTGTCCGCAGATAGTCTAATAACTGCAGTACACAATTGGGAACATCGCTGATGTAGAAAAATGATTTGACTCTACAGAAAGCCAGTCAGATAGTGAGTGAAGCAGAAGTCCACAGGTTGCATAGATCAATCCTAAAAGAAAAGATCAAATTTATCACAGGTAATCAGTGGATTCCCCTGAGCTCTTGAGGTACAAGTCCACAAAAGACATGTGAGGAACTGGCACAAGCAAATAGGACAGACACACAGATACCCAAGCTCTTCATCAGCGCTGTGGAGCAAGGAAGTCTCATACATAGAGCCCAGAAACTGAAAAGGAATGCTTTATCTAGAATACAATAGACTATTTTCAGAAAACATAACTAGGTAGGACACAGTCACATTAAAGCAAGACAACAAATGGCTACTCACACAAGAGGCTATGTGCGGTAAAACAGTCTATAATAGAAAAAAAAACATGCAAGGTGTTTCAAGGGGAAAACAGGTGTTCCTGATCTAGCCGTTTGGTGAGAGGATACAGAAATGGCCATTTTAAAATTTCAACCTTTGCCAGCTTTTCTGCACCTAGATGTTGCTTTATGGGAGGGATCTCTTCTACACCGACATGATGGTGGTGCAGCCTGTCTTTTCTCTGTACAATAAGTGCCATGCGCTACCTTGTTAAATCTGCTTGTTGTTCTGCATACTTAACTTTCCATCGTGGACTTTCTCCTCCACTTGCTACTCCTCACTAGTGTGGACATCATTATTTTCTTAGGGTCCTTCTTGGCAACTTGTCCTTTCTTTTCCTCAACCATGGTAACGATCAACTTCAGACTAGCTTTGTCGTCCGAAGAGATCGACAGTCTGGTCTATTTTGACTTAACCCATCCTTCCTGCTCCTATGATGCTGCTTGACCTGCTGTGTTCATCCAGCCCCATGCTTGTTATCTCTAATTGAAGGGTTGTTGCTTGAATTTCCCTTCCTACTTCTAATGTGTGGCATTCTATGGGTCTCTCTCTTTCTCTTGAGACAGCCACTTAGTTTAAATTTGCAGCTATTTTTGATTTTGATATCAGCCTTCGTTTAAAAACAGGTTTTTGAATTACACTTTGGGTTCTGACCCCTGGTCAGGGTACTACACTATCCAATAGTCAAGCATTGTTGACAATACACTGTCTATAGCCAACAGTGCAAATACATGGTCAAGGCAATATAGAGCTTAACGTAAAAAGAATGGCGTAAGTAACTCTCCAACGCAAGGAACGTCAGAGAACCTAAATCTGTATTTCTAAATCATAAAATTCCCACTTTGAGCATGAATTACAACCTTGATCTCAATTTTAATTTAGAAGGACTCAAATTAATTAAATTCAACAAACAAAAATAGTCCTGGAATAGTTAGAGATGGGACAGCAGATCAAGGGAACATTCAGTTAAGGGACAGCCAGTAGAGAACCATCCCAAAGGCTGGCATGGTGGCACAATGGTTAGCACTGTTGGCTCACAGTGCCAGGGACCTGGGTTCGATTCCAGCCTCAAGTGACCGTCTGTGTGATGTTTGCATATTCTGCCCAAGTCTGCATACATCTCTATGGAAACCACAGGTGAGAAGGGATGGTCAATATCCAAAGATCCAAGATACAGTCAAAAAAGAATTTACCTGGTTCCGACATCCAGGAAACTAGAAACTAGAACTGCTTGTTTCAAAAGGATAGTTGTCCTCCGCAAACAGAAGAACATGAGTTCAAAAGCCCTCCAGATGCTGCAATGAAGGAGTTGCCACCATGTTCTAACATTAATAATTCTAATGTTAGCAATGGGAGAGAAAAGAGAAAAGCTTGAGGAAGATTAAGAGTGCAATAGTCAAGAAATGTTGATGCTGTGGAGTGCCTTAAATACCACCTACGAGGATGTCACACATGTTTGCTGGAGAACAGTTTAGGATCTCAAGGCAACAAGGACCACCATCCAAGTTCTCCTCAATGTCTCTGTAAAAGTGTCTTTCATTTCAGTGTAACCTGTACTTAGTTACTAATAGGTAATTAATTACATCTACTTAAAGATAGAACCCTCTTCTTATTAAAAACTGAGGGAACTGCAGAGGTTGTAAATCAGGAACAAAAACAGAAGTTGCTGGAAAAGCTTAGCAGGTCTGGCAGCATCTGTGAAGGAAAAAACAGAGTTAATGTTTTGGGTCTGGTGGCCCTTCTTCAGTTCTGAGGTAAAGTCATCAGATCCAAAACATGAACTCTGACTTTTCTTCACAGACGCTGCCAGCCCCTCTTCTCATTAGCCAGTCAGAACATCTGGCCCTTGTAGATCTCTGCCAGAAAAGAAGACGGTGACAATAAAACTAACCACATGGCAAGCAATAATGCAGCAATGTGCTCAATGTGAGTATTGCTAAAACAAAAAGTGGAGAGTCCAAGAGAATAACCTCCAAGTTAATGCTAGGCGTTCAGAGTAATGTGAGGAAGCACTTTTAGGAGGGCCAGGAGGAGGCTAGAGCTCTGTCTCTCAAATAATGCAAGCTGAAAGAGTGGAAAACAAAAATGAACTGATGGATTTTTGTAAGCAAGGGTATTCAGAGTCACAGAATTAAAAATGGAAAATGGAGTTAAGACACAGTTCAGGTATGATCAAATGGAATGCTGCGACAGATAAAAGGGGTTGATCAGTGCTTATGTGGTTATGCTCCTAAATTCTGGCATTTCTTTTTTATTCATTCACAGGATGTGGGAGTGACTAGGTAGGCCAGCATTTACTGCCCATCCTTAATTGCCCAGAGGGCAGTTATGCGCCAGCCACGTTGCCGTGAGTCTGGAGCCACATGGGGGCAGGCCAGGTAAGGATGGCAGGTTTTCTACCCTGAAGGACATTAATGAACCAGATCTGTTTTTCCTGACAATCAGCAATGGTTTCATGGTCATCATTAGACCCTTAATTCCAGATTTTTAATTGAATACAAATTCTACCATCTGCTGTGGCAGCAAACAAAGGTGTGGATCAAGCATTTGCCCACTAGGGACAGAGACTCCCCAAATTAAAACATAAGTAACCTGGTGGTTCCTTGCGTGTGGTGTAATTGAACAAGATGAAATATATTCGCAAATGGTGGGCATGGACACAGACGGAGAAGTAGCTGCCATTCTATGTAATGTGTTGTTTCATAGACAATAGGATTCTAGAAGGATAACAAAGTGGAATGTCGTGTTGGTGAAACATCAGAACAATCACATCTACTTGACAATGCCACGGCATTAGATCCACCATCTAGAGATACTTCAAGTAAAAAAAAAACAAAAATCCAAGTTGCACCAAAACAAAAATAAAATTCTGCGGAAGAAATCATTCCCAAGTCAGAAACATGCAACGCTGATTCGAGTTGCCAAGGTTAACTTTTGGTCTCAGTCAGCGATTAAAGCAAACATTACATTATTCAGGCAATGTTTTACTGCCACACCCTTTATTTTCAAGTCCAAACTATCCCACAATTATTTGAAATACCAAGATTCGCTGCCAATATTTTCACACAGAACCACCAGCCAACAGCACACAGTACTGAAAACTTTGATTCATGCAATAATAACTAATTCCCAAATAGGCTCACGGGTTGCGTGGTCAAGTGGATATTTCAGATGAATGCCCAATGGTGTCAGTTACCTGAGAGGCTATTTCCTCTTGTTACGTTTTACTGTCGTTTCTCTTCACTTTGCACTACCTCTCAGAACTGTATATAATTCTGATAAGCAACAACAAATCTGAAATTTGATACTGTATACCTTTGTCTGACAACTGATAATCACAAACTAACATAGCACATAACTAACATGTGCATTACAGATCAAAGTGCGATAAAACAACCAAGTTCAGGTTGCCATTTTCACCAATAGGTCATGGGTATAGCCTCCACAATATTCCACCTCTGAATCAGATCATTTAAGGCAATGTTACTTACTTTATCCTGTACATATGTCAACATGTAAAAATCCAAATGAAGACGTGAACTTTCTTGCTGTAAAATATGGCTTCTGAAGATTAGGGAAGTACTGATTCTGAGTCATAATCTGTACCAAAGTGTTTCTGGGAGTGCCACACCCATGTTGCTGCAGGCCAATGATTGCACCCAGTTGCACGCATGCAGATTTTGTAGGTGAGCAGTTGGTTTCATGAAACTTTAAACAGGTGGGAGAACAGCAGAAAGCATATCCACGAAAGAGAGAGTAAAATGCTGCAGCAAGTGAGACAATTCTAGTCACTGCCTGCTGCTGCGGATGTTCGTGTCTGGACATGCAGAAGGTCTGAAAGCTGCATGATCAGGACACTTCTCACACTGTTTCAAAAAGCAAAGGAGCATAAAACAGACTGGACTTTGAGGTCTCGCTGCCTTCTTGTGTTATGAAATAATAAGTGCCCCAAAACATTTTTCACTCTCAATTTCCTTTGACCATAATAACTGCTATGTGTAGCCCTGCTTTTTTTTAAGTGAAGGTAGTAAATCAAAAATTAGAAAAAAGACGTGGTTTCCTCTGAAGCATTATTAAAAGAAAAAGCTTTCATTTAAGTTGTATCTTTTATCGTTTCAGAACAACCCAACGTCCTTCACAGCTGATAATTAACTTATGAAGTATTTTTATTTGCAATTTCAGAAGCATTCCACACCATAAGATCCCACAAATGCCAACAGGATAATGTCCTAGCATTATTTTGCTCAGTGTCTAGGTGCATCTTGATCCCTAAATCCAATTGATTTAAAGGTGAAAGTGTTGCTTTGAGCCACTGTTGATGTTGGTTTATAGGTAAATAGTTGGAAAATGATATTTTAGAATTGACATTTATAATTAACTTAGCTCAATGACAGTCATCACAAAGTTATATAAGGACAGGGCTCTGTGATCTGCAGAGATCTGGTCCTTGGATCATTACCATGTGATTAGATCAGGGCCAGTGGAGCAGAAACCTCAACTCACTGAATTAGAATAATTTGTTTGTGCTCTCGGCTGTAATATTTGAGAAAACTGTATTCCATCATGGAGTATTCAATAACTCCATGACCACCTTCAGTATCTTACTGAGGACAGAGGGCTAAAGTGCAGATGCACTAACAGCAGAAACTTGTGGGAAAAAAAAAATCACAGTCCTGATAGCAGAGAGAGAAACAGAATTGAGGAGGAATTTTCATCTGAGTGGTGGGAATCCAGAGTTGGGAAATCTCCACCACTCCATCCTGGCAGCGCTGGGCAAAGATGGTGTTATGGACCAGACCAGATCCCCTCAAAATACTTTAAGAAGGCTCCCTAGGCCCTAATTTATTATTATTTTTAAGGCAAATGTAAAGTATCTGGTCCCAATGCAATGCAACCGGTTAAACTACTCAATGTTAAGCAAAACACGATTAAAATACAACCAAAGAAAGAGGAATTTAGAATAACAACAGAATAATAGATGCAGTGACTATTATGAAATAACTGTCCTAATATAGTAATATCCCATAAACACACTTCTTGGCAAATAAAGGAAAACTTCAGACATAGATTTCCTCATGCAGTTCTCTAATCAAGGAGGAAAAAAAAATCAAGAGAAAATTCAGAGAGAATAGCAGCCAGGACACATTCACTGAAGCTTCGAACTCTGTTGAGACATCAATAGCTTCTGATGTTACTGAAAAAAACACCCAAAACCGAGAAAGCAGGATCAGTGAGAGCTGGCCAGGCCTGTCCAGGCTGTTAAAAAAAAACAAGGCCTCCCAAACTGTTTACTCAAGTGGTATCAACTGGCCAGCTCTGTACCTTTGTCTTACAACTTCTCTTCAAAAAACAAAACCGGAACAAAATAACCTCTTAAAGTGACAACATTGTTACAATGGGCAGCAATGGAATTGGTGCCTCCTGCACCAACACAGCGGTAAAAACAATGACATAAACAAACATGAATCAAACCATCTTTGGGAGACATGATAGATAAAATGGCCACTTCTGTTTCATCTTTGTGTCGCAAGAAATGCAAAGTTCCCAGTGACGGAAGCGTGATTCATAGAAACATAGAATTCTTACAGTGTGGGAGAAGGCCATTTGGTTCATCGAGTCCACACTGTCCCTTGAAAGAGCATAAAACCCAGACTCATATAACCCTGGGTTACCATGGCCAATCCACTTGGACTGCATATCCCTGGACACTATCGGCAATTTAGCATGGCCAATCCACTCTAACCTGCTCATCTTTAGACTGTGGGAGGAACCCGGAGCACCTGGAGGAACCCCACGCAGACACAGGGCGAACGTGCAAACTCCACACAGACAGTCGCCCGAGGGTGGGATCGCACTCAGGCCTCTGGCGCTGTAAGGCAGCAGTGTTAACCATTAAGCCACCGTGCAGTGATTGTTGAAAGTGCTGGCTGAGCATCAAACCTGAAATGGTGAGTGAAATAACTCCAAAAAGCCCAGTATTCCATCCCCCAAGTCACCCTTTATTCACATGTGCATAATACCTGATACTCATCCAGCTTCATAGAATCCCTACAGTGTGGAAGCAGGCCCTTCGGCCCAACAAGTCCATACCGACACAAAGAGCATCCCATCCAGACATATCCCCCTAATCTACACAGCCCTGAACACTACAGGCAATTTAGCATGGCCAATCCACCTAACCTGCACATCTTTGGACTGTGGGAGGAAACTGGAGCACTTGGAGGAAACCCACGCAGACACAGGGAGAACGGGCAAACTCCACATAGACAGTCGCCCGAGGGTGGAATCAAACCCAGGTCCCTGGCGCTGTGAGGCAGCAGTGCTAACCACTGACCCACCATGCCGCCCAGCTTCTTCAGAGCCTGCGATTAGAGTGACCAGGATGCTTGACACTTGTCAGCCAGGGCTCCCTGATTGGACCAGGTTAACAGCCCCAGGTAGGGAACTCATATTCCGTGAGGTCCACCTGGCTGACCTCATTCTGATCATGACAGTTAGTGCACCATTTTTATAATCAGCTTGATGTTCCTGTGTTAGTCGGCCCAGTGTGAATGATCCTCGAGTAATATCACAAACCACTGCATGTCACTTGACTATTTGCTCTAATGCCTGGGAAAGCACAATTCTGAGTGACGAAACTGCTTCTGCACTCCCTTCCAAGTGCTTGCGTACTCCCATCTGAACTTGTAGCAGTTCACAGTACTACAAATGTGCGCAATAATTCAGCTCAGAGGCCGCTGCCCACTTTCTGCCTTCAAGTGAACTGCCTTTCTCACTGCCCCTATCCCTACAGCCTCTACAGGGGGCGCAAATTACTCTGCACTTCTATGACCAGCATCACTTCATCCCAAGATATGTATGTCCCCTCAAGGAGCTCTAGTCCCCTAGAACATGAAGATACAATATTCGAACATGCCACATTACATGGGTTAACTATGCTGAAGCCACCAGACCTGGAAGTAATGAACACTTGTAACTAGGCTATAACTTACTACCCTCTCTCTACCATGTAAGGACATCAAACTAATGATGCAAGATCAATGATTAATTGGGTACTCTGAAAGTCTCCAGGGCAATCTCTCAAGATCTTGTCTGGTGCCTCAGACATGTCCCAGTAATTTGTGTCCAGCTATAGGAACTAAGGAATCCTTCGTATATCAGGAGGAGGAGGGTAAAAACTGTTGAGGGAAGTAGCAACACACCGTATAGTGTCATAGAGCCGTAGAGATGTACAGCACAGAAACATGCCCTTCAGTCCAATATGTCCACGCCGACCATATATCCTATATAAATCGAGGCCCATTTGTCAGCATTTGGCTCATATCCCTCTAAACCCTTCCTTTTCATATATCCATCCAGATGCCTTTTAAATGTTGTAATTTTACTAGCTTCCACTGCTTCATGTGGCAGCTCATTCCATCCAGGACAAGTCCCAGTGCAGGATTTGTGACCTCATTGGGTGTAATGGACCAAACCAAACCCGCTCAAATTATAGCAAGGAGATGGCGTAGGCATTAACTTTTCTTATTTAAAGGCAAGTGTCAGGCGTTTTGTCCCAGATGCGATTCGAACTATTAGGTTTTAAGCAGAACATAGAAACATAGAAACATAGAACCATAGAAGATAGGAACAGGAGGAGGCCATTTGGCTCTTCGAGCCTGCTCTGCCATTCATCATGATCATGGCTGATTGTTCAACTCAATAGCCTAATCCTGCTTTCTCCCCATAACCTTTGATCCCATTCACCACAAGTGCTATATCCAGCTGCCTCTTGAATATATTCAATGTTTTGGCATCAACTACTTCCCGTGGTATAGAATTCCACAAGCTCTTTGGGTAAAGAAATTTCTCCCCATCTCAGTCCAAAATGGTTTACCCTGAATCCTCAGACTGTGACCCCTGATCTGGACACACCCACCATTGGGAACATCTTCCCTGCATCTACTCTCTCTGGTCATGCTAGAAATTTATAAGTCTCTAAAAGATCCCCCTTCATTTATCTGAACTCCAGCGAAAACAACCCTAACTGAGTCAATGTCTCCTCTTACGTCAGACCTGCCATCCCAGGAATCAGCCTGGTGAACCTTCGTTGCACTCCCTTGAGAGCAAGAGCATCCTTCCTCAGAAAAGGAGACAAAAACTGCACAACAATATTCCAGGAACAAAAACAAAGTTGCTGGAAAAACTCAGCAGGTCTGGCAGCATTTGTAAAGAGAAAAACAGAGTTAATGTTTCTGGTCCAGTGACCTTCCTCAGAACTGATAGTGGCTGGGAAAATGTCAGTTTATATGCAGAAGATAGGGAGGTGGGTGGGGTAGGGAGTAAACGATAAGATAGAGCCCAAAGAGAGAGAAAGACAAAGGAGTTGCTAACAATCAAGCTGGGAGGGTGAACAATTGTTTATGGGGACTGTTAGTGACTAACAACAGTGGGTGTGTAATGGCAGGCTTTGTGGTAAAAAGGCCTGGTGTGTGGGGTAGGGGGCTGGGACATGGAAGAGTTTAGGCCCTAAATTTATTGAACTCAATATTGAGTCCAGAGGGCTATATGGTCTCCAAGCGGAAAATGAGAAGTTGTTCCTCCAGCTTGCGTTGGGCCTCACTGGAACAGTGCAACAAGCCAGAGACGGAGAGGTTGGCCAAGGAACAAGGTGGTGCGTTAAAGTGGCAGGCAACAGGTAGTTCAGGGCCTTTTTTGCGAGTAGAACATGGATGTTCTGCAAAGCGGTCGCCAAATCTACACGTTGTTTCCCCAGTGTAGAGAAGACCACATTGTCAGCAGCGAATGAAGTAGACCAGATTCTGGGAATTGCAGGTAAAGTGTTGCTTCATCTGGAAGGTATGTTTGGGCCCTTGGATACTGGGGAGGGAGGAGGTAAATGGGCAGGTGTTGCACCTTCGCCTGTTACAGGGGAAGGTGCCGTAGGCTGTGGGTCGGTGTTGGGGGTGAAGGAAGTGTGGACCAGGGTGTCCCGGAGGGAAAGGTCCCTGCGGAAGGCGGACAAGGGAGGGGAGGGGAATATGTGTCTGGTGATGGCATCTTGCTGGAGGTGGCGGAAATGGCATCTGATGATCTTCTGGATGTGGATGCTGGTGGGATGGTAGGCGAGGACAAGGTGAACCCTATTGCTGTTGTGGGAGGGAAGAGAAGCAGTAAGGGCGGACGTGCGGGAGGTGGATCGGACCTGGTTGAGGGCCTTGTCGACAACGGAGATGGGGAATCCTCAGTTGAGGAAGAAGGTAGACATTTCGGAGGATCCCCGTTGAAGCTGGCGTCATCTGAACATATGCAACGGAGACGGACGAACTGAGAGAATGGGATGAAATCTTTACAGGAAGTGGGGTGTGAGGATGTATAGTCCAGATAGCTGTCGGAGTCAGTGGGTTTGTAATGGATATTAGTGGCCAGTCTATCCCCAGAAATGGAAACAGATATGTTGAGGAAGGGAAGGGAGGAGTCAGAGATAGACCAGGTGAACGTGATGGCAGGGTGGAATTTGAAGGCGAAATTGATGAAGTTTTCCAATTCCAGATGAGAAAGAGAAGTAGCACTGATGATAACATTGATGTATCGGAAGAAGAGGGGGCCGAAATAGGACCGGAACAAGGAATGTTCCATGTACCCCAGGAAGAGACAGGCATAACTAGGGCCCATGCAGGTACCCATGGCAACCCCTCTTACCTGAAGAAAATCAGAGGAGCTGAAAAAGAAAATGTTGAGAATGAGGACCAGCTCGGCCAAGTGAAGCAGGGTGGTGGTGGGTGGGGATGGTTCAGGTCTTTGCTCCAGGAATATTCCAGGTGTGGTCTCACCAAGGCCCTGTATAATTCAACAATACATCCCTGCTCCTGTACTCAAAATCTCTTGCAATGAAGGCAAACATACCATTTGCCTTCTTTACCACCTGTTACACCTGCATGCTTACCTTCAACGACTAGTGCACAAGGACACCCAGGCCCTGGTGCATACTCCCCTCTCTCAATTTACAGCCATTCAGGCAGTAATCTGCCTTCTTGTTTTTGCTTCTGAAGTGAATAACTTCACATCTATCCAAATTATACTGCATCTACCATTGATTTACCCCTCACCCAACCTGTCTAGATCATGTTGGAGGATCTCTGCTTCCTCGTCACAGTTCACCCTCCTACCCAACTTGTATCATCTATAAACTTTGAGATGTTATGTTTTGTTCCTTCATCCAAATCATGAATATATATTGTAAATAGCACTGAACCATATGGCAACCCATTAGTTAGTGCCTGCTAATTTGAAAAGGACCCATTAATTCCTACTCTTTGTTTCGTCTCTGACACCCAGTTTCCTATCCATCTCAATACACTTGCCCCAATTCCATGCGCTTTGATCTTGCACAATAATGTCTTATGTGGGACTTTGTCAAACGCTTTCTGAAAGTCCAAATATACCACATCAACTGGGTCCCCCTTGTCATCCTACTAGTTACATCTTCATAGAATTCCAACGAATTTGTCAAGCATGATTTCCCCTTCTTAAAAATCCATGCTGACTCTGTCTGATCCTGCCACTTCTTTCTAAATGGTCTGTTATAAATTCCTTGATAATGGATTCGAGGATTTTCCCCACCTACCAATGCTAGTGAACACTCTTTATTCTTACACCATAGGAAAAATACAGACAAATTTAAAAAAAAAAAATTGGCTAAAATGTCACTCTCTTGAAATACTTAACAAAATAATATATTATTTAACTACTACTTAGTAAGTGTTCCAATACAGCAGCATTCAATAAATACGCTTGGCAAAGGCCAATAGAAAGGAAAACTCAAAAACACAAACCCAGCAGTAATGAAGGGCCCTCACCCGAAATGCCAACATTCCTGCTCTGCAGATGTTGTCTGACCTGCTGTGCTCCTCCAGCCCCACATTTTATCGAGTAAGGACAGAACACAAGCTTTTGCAGCAGCATAGAGAGCATGAGCTTCTTCCAAAATTCTAGTCTCATCAACTGGAAGCTGGACCTCAAAGCCCAGAGCCTGTGGGAGCCTGAATCACATGCTTCTTTACTTTAAATAAACATCCAAAGCTAGCTACACTGCTGAGCTCAGATCAGACAGCTCGGATCCAAGCTTACAACACTTGCTTTCTAGACACACATGACAGGACAAATCCCACTTAAAGGCAAATCTTGTCACATTGGGTCCATATACAGTGTTATAGTGGGTGGCGTTGGATGAGAAGCTCAACACTAGTGTGCAGGAGCTAGTGTCAAAGACACCTGTGGGCAGTCTCACTCTGAGGTAGGAGTGAAGTTTGAGTCATTCTCAACAGGGCAATGAGGTAGAGCAGCAGATACATGACCATCCATCAAAAGTTTCTTGAGGGTGTGGACCCTCAAAATACAAAGGTCAATGGCAGACCCCTGAAAAGACAAATATGTTATCAGTGTTACAGAAAGGAATAAAAACCGAAAGAACTACGGATGGTATAAAACAGGAACTCTGTTCTGAGGAAGGGTCATCGGACCCGAAACGTTAACTCTGTTTTTCTCTTCACAGATGCTGCCAGACCTGCTGAACTTCTCCAGCAACTTTGTTTTTGTTACAGAAAGGAATGATGTCCAAGGGGATAATTCAGCAATAAGGAGTACGGAGATGTTAGTCACTATCTCCCTGGACATTCATTGTACAGGTACTTGGACATTTCCAGGTAGATAAGCCTGTTGCAGTGGGTCCAGTGCTCAAGGTATTCTAGGTTTCTCTTCTGTGGCAGAGACTCCTAAAGTTCCTTGATTTGTTGCTAGAGTGCCCTTTCTGATGCCACACAACAGTGATGCTTCACGACTACAATGACCTGCTGGTGCAAGGAAAACAATTTTCTGTGGCAGAATTCCTTTCTTCACTTGTGGAAGCCTAGATGGACGTTCTGATGATCTGCTGTTGACTGAGTTTTCAGCAGACGCTGAGACGACAAGAAGCTCACTCCTGCCCCTTCTCCCTTCCTTTGTGCAGCTCCAAAACCTTCCCTGGGTCTTTCCAGCTCATTTCAACACAAAAATCGGCATAGTTGCACAATTCCCAGAACTTGCTCGCGCTTGAAAATGGTCTCCCATTCTCTCTAATGTAGCAGTAATTAATACACAAACAAATGAATTAGGAGCAAGAGTAATCCACTTAGTCCCTGCTCTGCCTCCCAATGAGGTCATGGCTGATCTGGTTGCTTCACATTCCTGTCTGCACTGGATAATGTGCTGATATGAATCCATCTAACTCCACCATCTTTTGAGGAACAGAGTTCCAAAGACTGATGATCTTTTGTGAGAGAAAAAAAATCTTCTCTTTGTCTTAAATGATGACTGCTGAATTTTGGACAATGATTCCTGGTTCTAGATTATCCCAGAAGAATAAACGTCCTTCCTACATCCACCCTGCCAAGGGCCCCCAGAACCTTATATGTTTCAATCAACTCACCCCTTATGCTTCCAAACTGCAAAGGTAGGAACCATTTTGGGGCTGCAGTGAGAAGAACTGGAAAAGGTAACAGGTGTTTCAGATTTTAAACAAGGGTAGAGATCGGGAAGATGGCAGGGAAGAAATGAATTTGGAAAGGGTAGATTAGGTGGGAAACAATGCAAGTATGGCTCCTCATGGAGAACTAAAGCAGACAAAACCTTTATCTAAGGAATATGTAAATTTAATCTCAGACAATACAAAAACCTCAAAAGTGGGCAGTCTTGGTGATGACGTGGATAAATAGTCAGACATATTGTGGTCAAACACAAAGCTCAGGTTGTGAACATTCAGTTCCGTCTCAAATGGCCGTGAGAGAGAGTAACAACTATGGTAGCTGCAAACTGGAGTTCTGGGAGGGGTCCAAAGAAAATGGCCTTGCTTTTCTGAGTAGTTAGTTGGAGGGAATTGTGGCTCAATAATTTTTGAATTACGGCTCTTGGCCATTCTGACTAAACTACATTTTGTCTACTCTTGGTTTTAGCCCCAACTTAAAAGTCAAAGAATTTAATAACTTCTTATCAGTGTCTTTATCAATCTTCTGGCTAGTCAGAACTGATTGTGTACAGGTAACTAACCTGATTCTTGCCTGGCTTCTGAGCAAGTCTGAAATGGACTGGAATCCATTGTCGTTGTGACACCAGTTGATCTGGTGTGTGCGTTGTGGTTAAGGTTATGTGTGGTCCGAGGGATCAGGAAGTGGGTAAGCGTTTTTCTTTTACTTTGCTCATGTTGTGGGACTCCAGCAGTGATTAGTTGCTTCCTGAGTGTTTCCTGACTGTTTCCTGAGTGTGCTCTGCTGTGGAACCAGTTTTTCACATTCCGACCTTTACCAGGATCAGCTAGAATCCTTGGTAAATGCCAATAATCTGTTGCTGCCAAGAATTAAGTTCACATTCAAGCCCTGAATGCTTCTGACTGATGAGGACTGGAATCCATACTAATGACAATTTATGAACTATTTACCTCATGATAGTGAAATGGTTCGGCAAGATTCCATCAGAAACATCTCTCTGTTTCATGTGATGTGACACAATCTGACACCACAAATGATGTGGTCTTGCTATTAATGTAACAGTTATTACAATTTACAAGCACATGATCACTGAATTGGACCACATCCTTCAAAAGAACCAATCACCTCACAGGATAATGAAGATGTTGCTACCAGTGAATGTCAAGGTCGTTGTCACTCTCTGCTTCGATATAGTTAGATCCTTCAAGCTGGCATAAGCTAACATTGCCAACATATACCCAATCTGCTGTGTATATCACTACACTACACTGTCTATGTCTATTATCTGTGGTAAATAGCCTCCAGACTCAGAGGACATTGGATAAGGTCTTAATCACAAACTCCTTAATAAGTTTCTTTAAAAGTCTAACTCTTCCCCAATAGATCCAGGCTATGTTAACAGCCTAGAAATTGTTGCCCCTCAATTAACAAGCTTTCTATATAGAAGATGTTTAGTACTCATAGCTAGACTGTTGCGTTTAAATGCAAAGTAACCATTGGCCTCTTATTCATGTCCTCAGTTGAGTCAGGGAGTGCAGTAAATTACAGCGTCTTGCTCTGGTCCTGAGTCTAGGTCCCATCCAGAAATGAGGTCTCACAATTTCACAGTGTTATATAGACATGGCAGCTCACTGCACTCCAAGAGCTGTTGCTCATTATGAAGCTTGGTGCTACCATCCTCTTTAAGTATAGAAAAGATTGAGGTCCACTTGTTTTATTGTGGCAGAGGAAAACCATTTCCTTAGTGAACTAGAAGAATCACTTGTAATTAACAAGATCCAGTTTATTGCACATGTGCACATTAGCAAATCGTTACAGGTTGCAAAAATTGAAATTGCTGGAAAAGCTCAGCAGGCCTGGCAGCATATGTGGAAAGAAATCGGAGTTAACCTTCCTCAGAAGAGTTACAGGTTACACTGATGTGTTAGACATGGTCACAGAAATTTTGGGGAGGATCAGCTGTCAAATCTCACTCTTTCAAGCTTCTCAGCTATTCTGCTCATAAGTCTATTGGTGTTTATATTTGTGTATGCAATGGTATTTACCGTAACACAATTTTCCCCAAATCCTTTGCCTTTAAATAATCAGGTAATCTGGAGGTGTCATTATAGCACATAGAACATAGAACATTACAGCACAGTACAGGCCCTTTGGCCCATGATGCTGTGCTGGCCTATTATCCTACTAAGATCAATCTACCCTGCATACCCTACATTTTACTAACTCCATGTGCCTTCCCAAGAGTCGCTTAAAATCTCTATATTATCTGACTCCATTACCACTGCCGGCAGCACATTCCACGCACCCACCACTCTCTGTGTGAAGAACCTACCTCTGACATCTCACCTATACCTTCCTCCAATCACTTTAACATCAAAATTATTTTCCTTGAATCTGTTCTCTTCAGATTTGGAGGACAGGTAGTTTATTGTCTGGAAGACTGTTGTCTTTGATTCATTCCCTTACAGTCTGAAGCAGTAGGACCCTTAAACTGGAAGACCTCTAATTTTCCTTACAAAAGATGTCTTCCCTGCTGAAAGAGACAATTTCTTCCTCAGAGTATCTTAAATTGGTGGACATTGGTCCCCTCTCTTCAGTGGTGACTTACATGGAGTTATACGGAACACATCTTCAACCAGTGACTACAGATTTTTATCCTCGATCTGCCTATAGATTTGTGAGGGAGCATGTAAGCTTTTTAACTTCAACATATTCATTAGTTTGGACTGTCTCATTCAGCGTCAGTGATTGCATTGGTGGTGAAACCAATACGTTGCCTCCTTGCTCCTGCTGTTTGTGGAATGCTTTGGGTTTGGTGTGATTCCTGCCACAACGGTTGAAAATGTTTCCTGGGAAGTTAATAAAGCCAAATATTTTACTTGAACTTGTCGCTTCCAAATCACCTTGGCATTTAGCATCAGTCATGTCCATTTGTTCATCAGACTATGCCGTACTCTTACTCACACGGGGGAATGATGCTCATTGTCTACGCGTTGCTTGTTCTTCCTCACAAACATCACTAGTTCTGGCAGCCGGAACGGTCTTCAATGATGATAGCAGTAGAAAAGACTTCTGTAATTTGGAACAGTCACAGATTTCCAACTCATTGCCAATATGAAGCAGGTTTATTGTGCCAACAGAATTAATATGAATAGATTCAGGGATAGTAGAGATGCTGGAGAATCTGAGATAACAAGGTGTAGAGCTGGATGAACACAGCAGTCCAAGAAGCATCAAAGGAGCAGGAAGGCTGACGTTTCGGGTCAGAAAAATCTGAAGAAGGGTCCAGACCTGAAATGTCAGCTTTCCTGCTCCTCTGATGCTGCTCGGCCTGCTGTGTTTATCCAGCTCTACACCTTGTTATTTGCTATGATAGGTTCTGTTTTCTGTTGAGATTCTACCATAAGTTTAGGGACATTTATGAAATCATCTACCAACTGCTTTTTCAATAATTACAAGTTGTTGTCTGGTTGGTTGTTTTTTGATGACATTTTCCTGAAATGTATATAGGTTAACTCCTATTGCCATTTGAAGAACAAATTACTTCCTACTGAAGAATGAGAATTCTTGGCTGTGAAGAACATGTCAGCTTTCTACTAATTGGCATCTCCCCAAATGGGACAAATAGATGCAAAACATCTTTATATAAAAATTTGTCTGAAAATAACAAGAAAATTTAGCATTGCAGATGTCAAAGCCAGCCCTGAAGGTGTACTCATTTCATGAAGAAAAGCAGTTTTGTGCTGTGATAAAAGACCAACGTTTCACAGCATCTCCCAATAGAATGTAGCAACAGGCTTACCATTATAGAAATAGGAGTAAGATATTCAGACATTCCAGCCTGTATGCCTCCCCCATCCCTCCCCCTACTCTATAAGATCATGTCTGATTTTCCCTTGGCCTCAACTCCTCTTAATGTCAGCCTCTCATTGCCGCCCACTCTTCAATATTTCAAAGACCTCTCTCCCTCCTGTTTAGGTGCTTCCAGTGATCTGGCCTCCATAGGTCTCTGGTGTAGAGAATTCCTGAAATTTATTACCCTATGAGCTAAGAAATTACTTTTCATCATTGTTTTAAATAAATGTCCTCTTACATCTGTAAGTATGTCACCTAATTCAAGATACTTCCTCGAATGGAAACAACTCCTCAACATACCCTGTCAAACCATCTCAGAATCTTATATGTTTCAGCAACACTTTTTCTTCTAAACTCCAATGAATAAAGGCCCAACCTGCTTAGATATTCTTAATAATCATAATGGGAATCAGCCTACTGAATCACTTTTGAACTGCCTCCAAGCCACTATATTCTTTTTCAAACATAAGGACCAAAACCTTACACTGTACTACAGGTGTGGCCTCACCAACACCTTGTACATTTGTAGCTAGACTTCCCAATATTTGAACTCAATGTCCCCCCAGCAATAAAGGCCAAAATTCTATTTGCTTTGCCCAGCATGCTAACTTTGTGGGTGTCATGAACATGAACACCCAAATCCCTCTGTATAGCACTCAGAGTCTCTCTCCATTTAAATAATAGTCTGACTTTCAATTCTCCCTACCAAAGTGCAGGATCTCATACTTCTCTATGGTAAGCTCTATCTACAAAGTTTATCCCCAATCACGCAACCTATCTATATCTGCTTGCAGATTGCTGATGTCTTCATCACAGCATGCCATCCTGTCTATTTTTGTTTTGTTGGCAAATATGGATGTATTATTCTGTCATTGCCTCCAAGTTATTCAGATAGATGGTAAGTAATTGAGGCCCTAGTACTGATTCTTTGGCACTCTACTACGCTTTTCCATTCTGAAACAGACTCATTACAGAATCATAGAATGTCTACAGTGTGGAAGCAGGCCATTCAGCCCTTCAAATATGCACAGACCCTCTGAAGTACATTCCACTTAGACCCACCTTATTGCTGTAACCTTGCATTTCCCATGGCTAATCTACCTAGCCTGAACACCCCTGGGCATTATGTGCAACTTTGCATGGCCAGTCCATTAATCTCAACTTTCTGTCTCCTGTGTTTAAATAGATCCTCAATCTTATTATAGTTCAATGTTTATAATCAAACACTGATCAAATAATGAATTGGCGTCTTTTGGTAACATGAGTGAAACTCCCAAGAATTTTGACATCTCAACATCTCAATGGTGAGCAAAGTTGGAGAGAAAACAGTTTTAGTGAAGAGAACTGGCCATGAAAAGAGTAAAATTCACTTTTGAGCTTTCATATATGTCTAACCAGCCAAATCTTTAGCCAATGTTGATATTCCAGTGAAAAAAATTCTAAACTAGCAATTCCAAAAAGGGTGTATTTTCTATGTTTACTGTTACGACAATATGGCTGAGGAATGTTTTGAGTTTTTAACCAGAGGCATTATCAAGGGGAGGCGGTGGCCTTGTGGTATTGTCACTGCACTGTTAATCCAGAGACCCAAGTAACATTCTGGGACCTGGGTTTGAATCCCACCATGGCAGATGGTGAAATTTGAATTCAATAAAATATCTAGAATTAAGAGTCTGATGATGACCATGAATCCATTGTCAATTGTCAGAAAAACCCATCTGGTTCACTAATGCCCCTTAGGGAAGGAAACTGCCATCCTTACCTGGTCTGGCCTACATGTGACTCCAGACCCACAGCAATGTGGTTGACTCTCAACTGCCCTCTGGGCAATTAGAGATGGGCAATAAATGCTGCCTGGCCAGCGATGCCCTCATCCTGTAAATGAATAAAGGGGAAAAAAAAGGAAAAAGTCTTCTCATCTGGACTATGTTCCGATCACACCTTGCTGATGATGTTGTTCCTGAAATCACAAAATGGAGATCTTGCAATGATTCCCAGTGGTCCAACCAGCCTTGTTCACCCATTGGATGTGTCTTCTGCAAAAAACTTTCAAGGATGGCATGAAAAAGAATTGGAATGATGTCATGATTGGAGGAGAGAAGACAGTCCCCAAACGAGTTTACATACGGACTCCAATATTTGCAAACCTGTGAAAATGGTGGGACCCCGGGTTGAAATAAAAACAGAGATTATTGAGAAACATAGGATATTCAATGCAGTTGATGAGACAAAAGATTATTTGTAGAATGATATGGCCAATGACCATATAGACTTATACAGTGTTGAAACAGACCCTTTGGTCCAATTCAGCCGTGCCGACCAGACATCCCAATCTGACCTCGTGCCATTTAGCTAGCATTTGGCCCATATTCCTCTAAACCTTTTCCATTCATATACCCATCCAGATGCCTTTTAAATGTTGTAATGTACCAGCTTCTACCGCTTCCTCTGGCAGCTCATTCCATACTGTCACCACCCTCTGAGTGATAAAGGTGCTCCTCAGGTCCTTTTTAAATCTTTCCCCTTCCCTCTGTGCCCTCTAGTTTTGAACTCCCTTACCCTGGGCAAAAGACCTTGGCTGTTTACCCTATCCACGCCCCTCATGATTTTCTAAACCTCTATAAGGTCACCTCTCAACCTTTGGTAATCCTGGGAAACAAGCCCCAGACTATGCAGCCTCCTTTTATAACTCAAGCGCTCTTGTTCAAGCAACATCCTTGTAAATCTTTTCTGCTCCCTTTCAAGTTTAAGAACGTCTTTTCTACAGTCGGGTGACCAGAATTGTATGCAGTATTTTCAAAGTGGCCTCACCAAAGTCCTATACAGCTACAACATGACCTCCCAACTCCAATACTCAATGCACTGACCAATGAAGGCAAGCGTGCCAAACACTTTCTTCATCACCCTGTCTACCTGTGACTCCACTTTCAAGGGACTACCTGATTGCTCATGATCTGTATGATGAAACAACTCAAGAAGCAGATTGAAATGTAGCATTCAGTTCTGAGGAAGAGGAAGAGAGTGAATTTTATGGATTTTAACATGTTCAGTGCATACTCTGCTCCAAAAATGTTTTCTCTCCTGTAATGTAATAACAACTGAATGAAACTTCATTCATTTATTTGTGGCTTTTGTTGAATTTGACAAAATTGATAAATTCAGCGTACAGAAATTACCATCCAAACTTCAAGAATAAAAGTACTTCCTGTTTCTTTTTGACCTTGTTTTGGCATTGAGATTGGTGGGAGTTCAACTCCTTGAAAATATTATTTGAGTTTTGACTAAAAATACAATTAAAAAACAAGACTTTTACATGACTATATATATCATTGTGTGGAGATTCTGCCAAGTGAATGCCATTAAAAATTCTTAATCTGGCTCAAGCAAAGGTAAAAGGAACATTCTGTTTGGTTGATGTACTGCTTATATGAAAATGGCCTCACTTTCTTTTCAGGATTTTCTGGTTAAAATAGTCTGTAAGGGCAGATTAGATTTTCACTGGGAGCCCGAGATTTTATTGTTCGTAGAACAAAATTGGTGGAAGAATTATCCTATCAGAGTTACGGGAAATAAAAAATTACAAGTTCTCTGATTTTAGATCTGGTGGGAGTGTGTATGAATGACTATCAAAAGAAGCATAATGCCAAATAAGATGGTCACAGAACTGTATAAATTTTCTAACCAATTTTTGGAAACATTGGCCCAGAAATGTATGGAGTTGTGTGATTTGGACTGAAACGTTTCCATCTTCCTTTGGGATCAGATCAGTTTTCTGCTGCAAATTGCTGGGAATGTGAGTTGATAATAAGGTTTCAACAGGACCCCAATGAAATACAATGTAAAGTATTTTATGTTGTTCTGTGGTTGCCTTTCCTTTCTTCAGGGTGCAGGAAGATGCAGCAAATTCAGAGAAACAAATGGAATGAATTAGAACCAAATTAACTACAGAAAGGAAAGGACAGTAAATGAAAGAAAGGAAGGGCTGAAAGGGAAATACGAGGAAGACATTAAAAAAAATTTAAAAAGTTTAAAAACTT
Source organism: Ginglymostoma cirratum (assembly GCA_024137785.1). NCBI lineage: Eukaryota > Metazoa > Chordata > Chondrichthyes > Orectolobiformes > Ginglymostomatidae > Ginglymostoma > Ginglymostoma cirratum. Next base: position 6,459,233 of record JAHRHZ010000009.1, read on the forward strand.
TGAGGAAAAATTTATAGTTGTTCTGATTTGATTTGATTTATTGCTGTCACATGTACCGAGATACAGTGAGTATCGTTGTTTTGCATGCACTACGGGCAGATCAGACCATACAAAAGTACAACAGAATCGAGTGCAGAATACAGTGTCACAGCCACAGAGAAGGTGCAAAGAGAGAGAGATCAATGTTAACATTTGAGAAGTCTGTTCAAAAGTCTGATGACAGCGGGGAAGAAGCTGTCCTTGAATCTGTTTGTACTTGCATTCAAACTTTTATATTTTTTGCTTGATGGAAGAGGGTAGAAGAGAGTGTGACCAGGGTTGGAGGGGTCTTTGATAATGTTGTGGAGCTGGAGGAACACAGCAGGCCAGGCAACATCAGAGGAGCAGGAAAGTTGATGTTTCGGGTTAGGACCCTACTTCAGGAGAAGGATCCCAACTCAAAATATTAACTTTCCTGCTCCTCTGATGCTGCTTGGCCTCCCTGTGTTCCTCTAGCTCCACACTGTGTTATCTCTGACTCCAGAATCTGCAGTCCTTGCAGTCTGTCTTTGATAATATTGGCTGCTTTCCAGAGGCAGCGGCACCTATAGATAGAGTTAATAGATGGAAGGCTGGTCTACGTGATGGACTGGGTTGTTTGTAATTTCTTGGGCTCTTGGGAAGACCAGTTGCCATATCAAGCTGTGATGCATCCAGACAGCATGCTTTCTATGGTGTATCTGTGGCAACTGGTCAGCGTCTTTGTGGACATGTTGAATTTCCTTAGCCTTCTAAAAGTAGAGGTGAGCTTTCTTGACCATTGCATCGACATGGGTGGACCAGGACAGATTGTTGGTGAACATCACTCTCGGGAACTTGACCCTCTCGACCATCTCCACCCCATCACCACTGATGCAGACAGGGGAACGCTCTCCACTTTGCTTTCTGAAGTTGATGATCAGCTCCTTTGTTTTGCTGACATTGATGGGGAGATTCTTATGTTTATACTATGCTGCTAATCACTTAATTTCTGACCTGGACTCTGGCTCATCATTGTTTGAGATCTGATTTCGAACGGTGGCATCATCAGCAAACTTGTAAATGGAGTTGGGGTAGAATTTAGCCACACAATTGTAAGTGTATAAGAAGTATAGCAAGGGGTTGAGTATGTAGCTTTGCAGGCCACCGGTGTTGAGGATTATCGTAGAGGAGGCGTTGTCGTCAGTCCTTACTGGTTGTGATTTGTGGGTCAAGAAGTTGAGGATCCAGTTACAGAGCGGGGAACAGAGATCTTAGTCTTGGAGTTTGGAGATGAGTTTATTCAGAATAATGGTGTTGAAGGCTGAGCTGTACTCAATAAGTCAGAGCCTGACGTAGGTATCCTTATTATCTAGATGTTCTACAGATGTGTGTAGTGCCAGCGAGATGCTGACTGTGGACCTTTGCCACAGTGGGCAAATTGCAAAGGCTCAAGGCAGTTTGGGAGACTGTATTTGATGTGAGCCATTACTACCTGCTTGAAGCACTTCATAATTATAGAGGTCAGAGCCACTGGGCGGTAATCATTGAGGCATGCTGCATTATTTTTCTTTGGCACTGGGATAATGGGGGTCTTCTTGAAGCAGGGGGAGACTTCAGATTGGAGTAAGTAGAGGTTAAAGATATCAGTGAATACTCCCAGTAGATGGTTCACACAGGATCTGAGTGCACAGCCCCGGGCACTCCATCTGGGCCAATCACTTTCTGCGGGTTCACTCTCAAGAAGGCCGATCTAATGTCTGTAGTAGTTACCATGGGTACAGGTGTATCTGTGGCTGTTGGGAAAGATGACACTGTTTCACTGACCTTCTGTTCTGAGCGAGGGTAGAATGTATTGAGCTCACTGGGTTGAGATGTACTCTTTCCTGAGGTTCTGTTTGACTTCGCTTTGTAGCCCGTTATGTCACGCAAGCCTTTCAGAAGCGACAGGTGTCCATGGGGTTAGTCTGGGTCTCTAGTTTAATTTGGTCTTGCCTCTTTATGTCTTTGATGACCTTGCAAAGGTTTAGTTCCTTGATTTCCAGTATATGTCAGGGTTGCCCAACTTGAGCGCCTCAGACCTGAATTATAGTAGGGAGTAGATCATCCGGTTCATTCATGGTTTCCAACTGGGGAACATCCGGATCAATTTATTTAACATACAGTCTTCTACACACTTAATAATGACGTGTGTAATGGCAGTGGCATACTTGTTTAGGTTAGCCGCTGAGTTCTTGAGTGTGGACCAGTCCATTGACTTTAAGCAGTCGCATCAAAGCCCTTCCACTGCCTCAGACCACCACTGTATTACTTTCTGAACTGGGTCTTCATGCTTCAATTTCTGCTTGTAAGCTGGGAGGAGGAAGACAGCGACCTAATTTTTTCAAAATAGTTATGATTACACAGTTTCATTTTACTCATATTGAACTCCAAAGTTGAATGTCATATCCACATCATAGATCACGTCATTAAACCAGGTGGCAAAACATAATTTGTATTCATGTTGTAAATTCCGAAATCTCATAACTAGTAAGATGAACATTTTAAAAATATTTTTTGACATTAACAGTGGTCTGGGGTGAAATGTTCAGTGATTTGTCATGAACTTGAACTCATAGTTCACCTTTTCTTTGCCAGGAACTGCTTATTTTAGCACATTAATAATATTGTTCACGGTTAAACTGTGACACGCAGCATTTCCCAGAAATTTCTGGGCAATAATATTGTATGATAGTGCAACTTTTTCACACAGAGGGTGATACATGTATGGAGTGAACTGCCAGAGGAAGTGGCGGAGGCTGGTACAATTACAAAATTTAAAAGGCATCTAGATAGGTTCATGAAAAGGGAGTGTTTAGAAGGATATGGGCCAAATGCTGCAAATGGGATTGGATTAATTTAGGATAGCTGGTCAGCATGGACGAGTTGGACTGAACAGTCTGCTTCTGAGCTGTACATCTCTATGTCTCTATGACTCTAAAACATATTAAGGAATTGACAAACTGTTTTAAAGGATTATTCTGAACATAAAACTGTGAGTGGTTAATATTGCAGGAGATATATTTAAATTATGATACAGAGGAAAAAATATGATGGCGGGCTACCTGAAATCACTCTCAGAGGACAATTTGGTTTTGCCTTGACTTTTCTGAAATGCAAAAAATGGAATCTTGGTGGTTGTCATTTAATCAGGTAAATCCCAACATTTCAAAATCATCCGAATAGCTGAAAAAAATAGGTACGCACTCTATGACATACTGAAGATATTTTACGACAAAAAAGACAATGAAACAAAAATGAGAAAAAAGGAAGAGTGAGAGCAGAGAGAGACGGTGTCACTTACATAGAACTATTCATTTCTCAGACATCTCAAAATGCTTCAAAGCTGATGAATTATTTTGAAATCTCATTAAAAACAAGGTTGACAATATATGTAAAACATGCTTCCGCAAGTAGTACAAAGTTTCATATTCAGTGTTTTCTTGCTGTTGAATAAATGCTATTGAGGACATTTAGAGAACTCACTTCTCTGCCAACAGAATCATCTAAAGAGTTAGAGAAGACCTCAGTTTAATCTCTCATCCAACAGACAGTGCCTCTGACAATCCAGTATTATTTCGATAGCACATTAAAGTTAGGGTTTGTTGATTCTGTGACCAGAACAAAGTATGAAATAGTCCAAATTTGAACTCGTATTTGCGATGCAGGGACGGAAAGAAGGTTTTCATGGCAATGTCAGCACATTTCCAGCCTATTCCAGAATTCGTACCCCATTTACAAAATCAAAGGTTGAATTTCCAGGAAGCTGGTGAGGCTGAGGATATATCTAGTGGCTGGGAATGGGACTCTGGGAAACAGAAGGATGATATGGGAAACACAAATGAATGGACCTTGACACTAAGGCAAGTGAAGGCCCAAGAGAGCAGGCTAACCCAGGTCAGAGGAGAGATGATGAAAGATTTCTCCAGGTGGTGAACTCCAGCTTTGTGAGGGATTCTTGGTAGAGTAACACTATTTGTAATTTGCTTTTATAGCACATTGCCTCATCACAGGCTTTTTGTTTTTTTTACACATTAATAACAATGTGCTCTGCAGATTTGCAAAGTCTGCATCAACCCTATTCTGCAGCCTGTACCATCATAACGACAAGCCATTTTGAAGAACGGCACTGGTATAGCTCAATCTACAGCCCTTAGCTGTGCGCATCAATCTCACTTTTTAATGATGAATGACCATTGCTTCTATCAACATTTAACATTTAACATCGATATAAAGTCACATTCAAACATTACTAAAGAATACGTGATTTTGTGAAAACTGTTTATTACTGTATTAGTCAGAACAAAATGCAAAACCTTTGCTGCATTGTTATGGAGCAGGACGGCAATTCCTTTTAAAATATACAAAATCTTATTTCATCTTTACGGAAAGCTTAAAAAAAGCAACAATATTGTGTTTTCCTGTCCCCTTGTCATTTTTTTTTCTTATCTAATAGTTTTCATTCATAACCTCTTGAAATTGCAAATTAATTTTGGTACACACAAAACACCAGCTTTCGACGAGTTTACAGAATGTACCCAAAACCCAGAAAAGCAAATTACCAAGACAGTAATGGTTCTGTTTTTCATCCGACAAGGTCTAGTAATGTAATTTACAAAAATACCACAGACACTGCATTTGGTAATATCTTGGTTTGATCAGAGACTCATTTAGTCTGGTATAAAACCCTAAAAAAGAGGACTCTCCATCTCTGAGCTTTCACCATGACATGCCTTGATGAAGTCCCATTATTCATCTTCAGTGTTAGCTGAGGAGTACATTTCTTGCTTTTTAAAGGATGTCACCATTTTGTTTACACCATACAGAATAAACTTGAATTTTTTTTATTGATAGTTGTCACAGACTCTGTAAAAGATTTTGTTCTAGCTTACATCATTCTTAAGACAAGAAATTGAATAGAACACTATTCTAATAAATTCTAAGGACAAGTGACCTGTTTGCATATTTAGGGTGCAAATTTTCAATGCAACATTTATGTTATTGTTTATGTGTTTTGTTTTAACTTGAAATAAATATATATCTACACTTCTTATGCAAACATTGTACTTAACTGCAATATTTCTAGTGGATTTAACTTTTTCACATGTAGATAATTTAAATTCATGCAAAGGAAAATAGGTTTCAAGGAAATCAAATGAACCATGACTATGAATGACAATACCGCCCTGGTCTGATCAAATGCTGGGCAACTTTAAAGGAGTAAGTTATAGGATAGAATTGTATAGCGCAGAAAGAGTCCTTTCAGTTACAATGCATTTGCACCACCTCTTGGAAAGATCTATCCGGTATTATACATCCTTTGCTCTTTCCCTTTATTTTGTCAGTATATCACCAACTCCTTTTTTAAAGTTGCTGTTGAATTTGCATGTACCAACTTTTTCAGTCAGTGCATTGCAGACCATACTACTGGCTACCTAAAAAATGTCTCCTCTTCTCCCCTTTGGTTCTTTTGCCAATTATTTTAAATTGCTGCCCTCTGTTATTGAGAATTGGAAACAGTTTCTAGTGGAACTGAATCATCCTTAATTGATTGAGTGTAAAAATATGTCTAATTTGTCCCTTATGTGATATGGCAAGAGAGGCAATATTCATGAAATGTAGTTGTACATATTTTGGAAAATAGCCCTTAATTGTGTTCCTTGTCAAAGTACACTATCACAAACAGATTATGCGACCGATTTGACACAAAAGGGAGAATAAAAGACAAATAGCCCCAGTATATTTAGCACAGTGCAATAGCTGATGAAAACATGGTTACAAACTGGTTAAAGGCTTTCTTTATAGCAAAATCTGCAAACACTACAGAACAAATAAATGTCCGTTTCTGCAAACGTGAGGGGTGATCTCTGAGAGAAAATGACAAGAAATTGAAAACTCCATCACAGACTGTGAATATCACAGACCATGTTAAAAATACATATTTGTTGCACAGATTGATTAGTCGTCAATCAATCTTTTGAAAGTTTCATTTTTTTTGATTACCAAGCACCCTTTGTACCTTTTCAATCAGTTTCTTCTTTCCTTTAAGTAACAAATAAATCTGTAATTGCAAGTTTTGCAAAGTCCTTTCCATTCACTACAATGGGAATAGGGAAAGATCATGTCCAATATTTAGTTACGCTCTTTCACCCATTATAATTCAGTGCTTTTTATTGATAGTTCTCATGGATATTCACAGTCATTTAATAAAAATAATTGAGTAATATTGTGTACAATGTTTCCATATTGTTGTTGATCATATAGTGCCTTTATGTTAGTTTATTTCTTTTTAAATCGGCATTGTCTTTCTTCTGTAGTTATACAAACTGATTTAGGAAAGTGTTGACAAATCTTCACATCATTACAATAATCACACCCTTGCCTGGTAATGTCATGTACAGATTACAACAGCTGGGAACTGCCTTACAAGCCTATTCAAAGAGGCGATATGACATTAAAAACAAGGAAGCTTTGTTTAGTTGTAGCATCTTAATCACGGGTTGTATTGGGTTGGTTTGCATCTTTGGGGTTTAAACATGAACTGTCTGGGGCTCTGAGGGACCCTAGGTTTGAAGGATTGTACACTGGTCATCAAAACTGCCTTATTTTCCCTCTGTTGAAATCAAACAAGTCCTGTTATCACCTGAATTCTCTAGGCATATTCTTTTTCACTGGTACGTCATTGACTGATTGAACCAAAGATGTGGAAACGTCAACAAATGGACTTGTTTCTGTTTGCTCCACATTCTTGATTATATTTGCCTTCTGGGGCCAAGCACAGTCTTACAAGGCAATGAGGAAATCCCTAGAAGGAAAAATATGTCATTATTTTTGATGGGTGAATAGCTAGGGGACGGCAAATTGCACTAGTCCTGAACATTGTTCTGGTCTGGGACTTAAATAACCCCTAATGAATCCAATCCAACCATTTTGATCTCACAACTAATTGTCGGCATTGCAGGGAAGTGATGTTTGTTGCCAATTTACAACTCAATTTATACTTGCAAATGAAAACGAAATACTGCTTCCGTCATTGTCTTGGACTTTATTAACTAATCAGTATCAGTTGACGTTCTTGTAATTCTAATGGAGCAAGTGCTGCTGGATTCAAGACAAAATTATTTTATAAAACAAAAGGCAGCCTCAATAGGAATGATACTTAGTGACTTCCTCCATTAAAAGCATTAACGATTTCACCTTTGTTTTACATTTTACAAATCCATTTCCAGTAAAACAATCTGTGAGAAAAATCAATAAAAACAACCTATTGGGGTAATTTACAAATGTTTAAAATTAGTTGGCAAAAAGTGTATCGCTCAGTATTATGATTAATGTTTCAGAACTTTTATTTAGCCACATCAAAGATCCAGCATCTACTTAGATTGAGGAGGTCAATGATACTTAGTCCAGTACCAGTCTGAGATTTTGCCTAGCTTAGGAGGTAACTCTGGAATAATATTTTATCGTTGGATGTATTTACTTTCCTTGCTCTACTCATGTGCACAGGGTGCTTAATATCAATTGCAAATGACTGTGACTGATTGCTTTCCATGCGCAATGTTTAATGTCACTGTTTAATGCAAACTCTGGGGAAACATTATGCGTAAACAATGATTTTTGAAAGAAAACATGAAAAGGAAACAAAGAGAAAAGGACTTCCACCATCCTTGGTATCTATAGTAAGAAATCAGAACACATAGAAAATAAAAGGCATTTCAGTTAATGATCAAGAACAGAAAGAATGCTGACTTAATAATGGTTTCATTTTATCAGTTTGTATTGCAACTGACTATGTAACTTACGCCCATTTTTCTATGACTTTTCATCCATTTGAAAATGTGACTGGGAAGACAGAAAAAAGCATCTTTCCCTTGAGTTTCAATGTCAGCAGTATAATGTAATTACATAACTGCAAGGAAAGAAGATAAAGGGATGGTAAAACGAATGTCATTCATTGGCACTAAAGATGTTCAGTCCCAAGATTACTCAGTGATAAATTAAGTTATTTGTATTGAGTCAGAATCAGGATCCAAAAATTGAATTTAATGATAAATGGGCTGCTACCTGTGGACTAAGTCAATTTTCTTGATCAGGATAAGACAAAATTGTAACAGTTTATTTGTGAAAAGAATCAAATTGCGGACAATTCAGATAAAAGAAATAGATACCCCTAGCCTAAACAAAGAAAAGAAATTGGCTAATATTTCGGTTAGTATTTCAATGCTCAGTTTAAAGCTGCTGAATTTAAATAATCAAGCCCGAAATCTAGGCACTCGAGGCAAGCGAAATACATTTCGAATGCGGTGTGTTAGCCTACGAAGTTTAATCACTCCAGTAACACTGAAGACTAATTCTTCCATTGCATGGGTCATTTGCACAGTGCCAATCTTGATCATATATTCCATAGAGTGTAATGACTTGCGTTGAATCACTCCAAGTTCTTTATATAGCAGTTACCTAGTGGATTGGAAAACAACTGAACATCTTTGTAACCACGGTCAGCCATCATTCGATAAACAGCGCCTCAAGGAAGTGAGGTTAGAGAACAGCATGGAGAAATCTACGGCTTTTAGACATAAATACCTGTTTAGCTGGCTATAAAATTGTAGAAAATATAAATATTAGTGAATTAACTTTAAATTGATAACTGAATTTCTTAAGAATGATGCATTTTTTAATTTGACATTTTGCAAAGTGAAACAAAATTTTGTCAAAATGAGGCTGCTGTATGTAGAGTATAACTTTTTTTGGCTTCTGAGGTTAACTGCCTATAGTGACTAAATTTGTGTACTCAACTTAGAATGAAAAGGTACTGGCTTTTTCAAATGTTTAATTGTTCAAAATGTTATTTAGTCTTCTTTTCTTGATTAGATGCCTATTGAAGTCCTCAGCATTCTGCCTTCAGTTGTGACAAAATGATTCCTAGAAGTTCTAGAATGATCAATTTGCATTCCACTGAGAGAATTGTCTATCATACGAAAGTAAACAAAATATGACTGGTACCTTAAATTAAGTTATTGTAATTAAATGGCCCACCTGTATTTAGTGGTTTGATTTGAAGTGTAAAGTCAACTGTTAAATGGTCAAGAGAAAAAAAAAAAGGATTTATCTGGAATGGGGACTAGTGTTACGGATTTAAGTATTCTCTGAAAATTCAAGAAGCTGTTAACTGTTCAAAATCATCATCTCACAGCAACTATCATTCTGCTTGATGGATTTAGGAGGATGCCAAATGTCCCTTGACTTACCTTTGTTCATGCAGTTTGTAAAACAGTTTTGCATGGCATGGAACTTCAGTACATGTCTGTATGCTCTTTGTCCTTAATATTGGCTGCAGTAATCTGCATGTCCCTGCCTCACACGAAATGGGAACAATAAACATTTCCATGGAGAGAAAGGACAGTTAGTGTCCGGCTCTACCATGATGCAGTTTTTTGCCTTACTGTAAACCAACAGGATGTAACAGCTGAAAAGTAAAACTACTGGATGGGTATACTCTGTAACTAAAAATACAGAAAGTACAGTCAGTGTAACAATTCATTTTGGGTTGAGAAACTGTTCCAGGAAACAAAGGTTCTGCAGCAACTAGTGCAAAAAGCAAAAGTCTAAACATTAAAACACAGTGTATAAAATGGCATGAGAAATCAGTCTTGTCTTGCAGAGTCTTTCAATCAGTAAAAGACCGTCGTACCTTTGTTGATATGAGGCTGGCTCACACCTTTTGTTGTTCAGTAACCTAGATGACCTGGCAAGCTATGATTTGGAAGCTAGTACAACCAGTTCTGATCAGATGTGACCGTCATCCTTGGATAGTAAGCCTGCAGTGTGCAAATCAAACAACGGCATAAGTCCTTACTCGTCACTGGTTGAATTATCTTCCCAAGTTGCAAGCCCTCCAAAGTCCAATCCAGTGCTAGTCTGTATTGCCGAGACCGTCATTACAGTATGCAATAGGATGAGTACCAGGACACATAACTTGATTCTACTGTTACACAGTCTTGATGCCACAGATGAGGCAAGTGAGCACTTGTGACACAGCGTTGGATTGGTTGTTTCTCTTGTCCCTTTGGATTGTTTATTTGAAACTGAATTATGGTTCACCCATCTGACATCACAGCACTCTGGTTCAGGAGTGGATGGGTGATGGTTGGGCAGCTCTGTGTGATACAGAAATCAAATAATTAAATATACAAATATTGACACACTTTCTTGTGGTAACACATAGGATTATTTGACACAATTTTCTATTAACTTTTTGGGTTCACACAATTCAATGTATGAGTAGACACATGGGCTTAGTATTTTTCGAAAGTTCCCAATATATACATTTCAAAGGTAATGCCAGCTAGAAGAGATAAGGCAATGCAAAATAAAATGAACATAAATAAATAACATGTTTATTATGTAGGACTGCTTTCAGTGGCAGTGGCAGTCAAAGGCAGTTTTACTGGGGAGATATCCTTAAACAATGTCCCATGTTTTCACTAAGTTGTGAACCACTGGGAGAGTCTGTGCACACTGTTTGGATTGAGGATGTATTGATATCCAATTCAGGAAGCTGTTGCCCCACATGGATTTTCAAGGTCCCTTTAACAGCGGGGAAGATTAGAAGGAATGAGAATAGGAACATATGAGTTAGGAGTTGGACAAAGCTTTCCAGCCCCTTGAACACAATAATAATGACTCTGGTTCTGCTTTCAACTACAAGGACAGTTTCCTTTTTATTTTTGCGTCTTTAAAAAGTGTGCACTGCAATGAGAAAGAATTGCTTTTACAAATAGTGATTTACCAGGATGTCTGCATAATTTTCCAGCAAGGAATTTGATCCCTATAGTGAAGTCTGTGTTTTTGGCTGTGGTTTTCTACAATGTGCGATGATCAGAAGCTGAGGAGGTGCTATAAGTGAAGTTGATTGGTTCTCAGCTAACTGAGAAAATTGGAACTGGAAACAAATCACAGAAAGAGATAAAGCGATAGAAAAAGGCACAGAAGCGTTAGCCGTTTTCCTGCCCAGCAGAAGTTGCCTGTTCTCTGCAGGGAAAAAATAAACTCAGTTTGAATCAGTTTACTTTCCTGTAATGGTTGTTGTGAGCTGTGACACTTGAATTGATAAACCAGAGACATTTTACAAGTGAACCCTTCGCTCTGTTTCTGGAAGTATTTAGAGACAGACGACTGAACACCAGGGATCCAGTTAACCAAAGAAGGGTCATCTCAACATCAGAACCAAGGACCAAAGAGCACCGAACTGACTTTTCACTTTTCCTACCTCCGCCAATAATCAATGTTTCCTACTTGTTTGTCTGTGCGTGAGAGGGGGAGATGTATAAGGGGATTAGAGCTTTTGTTAGTAGTCTTATACACCTATGGTTTACATCTGTGTACCTGTAGTTATAGTCTAATTACGTATAATAAATAATAATTATTATTCACACTAGAAAACTAATCATGTTTTCTATCAACCTTGGCTTGAAAGCCAGGTAAATCGGTGTGTAGTGCATAATGTAAAAATGACTCTGGGAACAACAGACTTGATTTGTAGAATCTCTATAGTATGGAAGCAAGCATTTGGCCCATCCAGTCCACGCTGTCCCCCTGAAGAACATCCCATCCTGACCCAGACACTCTACCTTATCCTTGTAACCCTGCATTTCCCATGGCTAATCCAGCTAACCTACACATCCCTGGACACTATGGGCAATTCACCTAACCTGCATATCTTTTGACTGTGGGTGGAAACCAGAGCACCCAGAGCAGACGCAGGGAGAGTGTGCAAACTCCATACAGACAATTGTTCTAGGGGGAATTGAACCTGGATCCCTGGCACTGTGAAGCAGAAGTGTTAACCGAGGTGCCACCATACTGCCTCATTATGGTGAACTGCCTCAGTGAGTAGTGAAACAACTCTGATTGATCTTGTGCTTTAAACCAATATTACTTTCTGCACATTGAAATACTGGTCCACAGTATCTCCTGACTGTGAGTGGCCATTTTACACTATCTTGGAGGCTGCTTCTTCTTACTCAGGGTCTTCGACTTCTCATGTAGTGTCACGTTTTTTCATTTAACATCTCACATGGTCAGTTCTCAAATGTAATTCTGTAGTATTATTTCTAAGACTAATCTTCATATGCTTATTATAAACTGGTGTCTTTTCTCTTATTGATGTTTGAGTCATCTAATCAGTTTCATCATCATAATTTACATGAATTCTATTACACCACAAACTCCACTTTCTCAAGCCCACCTTGCCCAATAACCCTTGATTCCCTTGTCTATCAAAGAGGTCTATCCAACTCAACTATGAATAAATTCAATGACCCAATCACCACTGCTTTCTGGAGAAGACAGTTTTTAAGTTTTGCTCCTTCTGTTAGTTTGAACCATGGCAAGCCCTAGGCTCAAGTTCTTGATTGTCAGACACTGAACCGTTACTGTGTTAGCATCCTCCACTTGTGGAAATATCAATCTTCTGGAAAACAGTTGACTTACTTCTAACTGTTTCACAACTCAATCAGTAAGCTGTTTGCAAACAAGCCAACTTTTTATATAGCTAAATCCTTAATTACCACATTTAGTTTCACTGGCATAAGATTTATTGCAAGATGTGTGTGATACATTATCTGTCTTCTCCTCTCCAATAAATGGCCACCAACAACTATTTATAAATGACGCACAAGTGAGGAATTTGGTTTTATTAAATTATCTGGTAGAAGCAGATGTCTGATTTTTAGGGGCTAGTGGGGAGGTTGTAGAGCTGGGGTGAGGGAGACGCTGCAAGTTAGCATTTGGAAACCTGGAAATATGAATTCAAACTCAGGACGTGATCTCCATATTTGGAATCCCACCGGTCAGCTGGTAGCCTGTTGGGAGGACAGACCCTGCACCACAACCGGGAGGTGGAGGGAAGTCTTTAGAGAGGTCAGTGAGGATGAAATAACTCTACAGAGTCCGGTCTCCTATCACCAAGTCACCCTTTACTTACATGTGGAGAGCCCTTGACACTGATTCACCTCCCCTAGAGCCAGCTCTCAGAGTGAACGGAACTGCTGACACTCCTGATTATATCCGTCAGATGGAGCTTTCTGATTGGACCAGATTAACAGCCTCAATCAGGGAACTCATATTCTATGAGGTCCACCTGGTTGACCTCACTACAGAGGCCAGAGAAGAAGAGTATGTCACAATATGTTTATGCTGCCCAGAACATTCTTAGTGTTAGGCTGAAAGGATTTGAGCAAGGAGTCATAAGAAAGATAAACCTGCATCTTGGACGAAATGTCAGATACAGGAATTAAAATAACAAAGGGGGAATAGAGATAGGCAAATGGTCAGAAAACATCTGGTAAATCATCGTGATAATTAAACAGTGGATCAATCAGCCAGATATGTTGATTTAAATAGCAGTCAGGATTTTTATGAGAGCAATACACAATAAGAATTATAGATTGTTTCATGGCACATTTGGTTTTTTGACTCCTAGCTTCATTGTTTTGGACAGTGCTGTTGCTTTCGAATCAGCCAACAAAGGTCAACACATTTGTTTTTGACTAATTGCCAATTTAAAGTTTTAGCAAAGATCTGTAGCTCGGGTTGTGGGTGAAGTTGGTGACTTGCTCACAGGGCTGGCTTGTTCTCGTTCAGACATTTTGTCACCATGCTATGTAACATCATCAGTGGAGCCTCGGATGAAGTGATGTTGTTCCATTCCTCTTGGAATTTATACTGTCTGGTACGATATAGTGAGTAGAATCATTTCTGGTTTTGTTCTGTATGGGTTTGTACATGGGGTCCAATTCTATGTGTTTGCTGATTGCATTTCAGGTAGAGAAACATGCCTCTAGGAATTCCCCTGCATGTCTATGTTTGCCTTGGGCTACTATATTTACATTGCCCCAGTTAAACTAATGACCTTCATTGTCCGAGTGTACTGATATTAAGGGATGTTTGTCGTGCCGTTTTGCTGCTAGCTAATGTTCGTGTGTTCTGACGGTTAGTTTCCTTCCTGTCTGTCCGATGTTATGGCAGTTGTTGCATGGTATTTTGTACACTATGTTGGTTCTGCATGTTGTGACATATTTTCTCCTTCCATACTAAAACTGTCTTCACTTACAGGCTCCGTATCCCTCTCTTCCCTTCCTATTCATGTATTTTTTCAGGTCTTTCCTGAATGCTACTATATGCCTGCTTCCACCACGTCCCCTGGCAGTGCGTTCCAAGCACGCACCACAACATGCAGAGCAAATGTAGTTTATAAAATACCATGCAATGACTACCAATACCATTACATCGGTCAGACAGGAAGGAAACTAGCCATCAGAATACACAAACATCAGCGAGCAGCAAAACGACATGACAAACATCCCTTAATATCAGTACACTTGGACAATTAAGGCCATCAGTTTAACTGGAATGAGGTAACCATAGTAGGCCAAGCTAAACGTAGACACACACAAGAATTCCTAGAAGCATGGTTCTCAACCCATAATGCAATCAACTAACATGTAGAATTGGACCCCATATACAGATTCAGACAGAACAAAACTGGAAATGACAGTACTCACCATAAAGGTCCAGACTGTATAAATTCCAAGCTTCATTGGAGGCCTCACTGATGATTTAACCTAGCATGGTGAGGAAACATCTGAATGAAAACAAGCCAGCTCGGCGATCAAGTCAACAATCTCATTAATTGCCAATTGCTGGTAAATAGGATAGAATAATGATTTATTCCATTCATCATCTCAAAGCAATTTAATCAGCCAAGGCACTGTTACTTCCAACAATTTAAGCAGTAGATGTCACCATTATATGTTTGCATCACTTAATATAACAAATTTTCTCCCTTTTAACTTTGCCTTCAGGGTCCAGGCAGACACAAACCAATGGCCCACTTACATTCCAACAGCTGCGTACTCATGAGAGGTCTTGTCAGCTTGCAGAACAAGACTGTTGAGTTTAGAGGTAATAGAATGTTTGCCAAACTTATCCAATCCCCTTCAACAGTCAGCTAAAAAATAAGTTGAAGGACAAGTCATATAATTAACTCCATTCTCCTCCTTTCAAAGAACAAAGAACAATGAACAATACTGCACAGGAACAGGCCCTTCAGCCCTCCAAGCCTGCACCGTTTATTTTGCCCTTCCATACTAAAACCATCTTCACTTACAGGCTCTATATCCCTCTATTCCCTCCCTAATGATGAATTTGTCCAGGTCTTTCCTGAATGCTACTGTGTGTCTGCTTCCACCACCTCCCCTGGCAGTGCGTTCCAGGCACTCACCACCCTTTATGTAAAGAAATTGCCTCATACATCTCTTTTAAACTTCCTACCCTGCACCTTGAACCTGTGTCCCCTAGTAATTGACCCTTCCACCCTGGGAAAAAGCCTCATATTTTCCACTCTATCCATGCCATTCACATTCTTATAAATTTCTACCAGGTTGCCCTTCAACCTCCTGCATTCCAGTGAAAACAAACCCAGTCGACCCAACCTTCCTTCATAGCTAGAATTGCCCACACCAGGCAACATCCTCATAAACATTTTCTGTACGCTTTCTGAATTATCCACATCTCTCTGGTAGAGTAGTGACCAGAAATGTATGCAATATTCCAAGGGTGGCCTAACTGAAGTTCCATCAAACTACAGCATAACTTGTCTATTCTTATACTCAATGCCCCTGCCAATGAAGGCAAGCATGCCACAAGCATTTTTTACTACCCTATCTACCTGCGCTGCCACCTTCAGTGGTCTGTGGACTTACACACCCAGATCCCTCTGCATATCAATACTCCTAAGAGTTCTGACATTCACTGTGTAATTTTCTTGTGCTTGACCTTCCAAAATGCATCACCTCATATTTATCCAGATTAAACTCCATCTGCCATTTTTCCGTCTATGTCTCCAACTGATCTGTATCCTCTGACAATCCTCTTCACTATTCTCAACTCCACCAATCTTTGTATCATCCGCAAAACTTTCATTAAAATGTCCTATCACAGATTGGCATGATATGTAAAACCCTAGCAACCAATGATGTTCCACTGCCAATGAAATGTTGACATAACTGTTCGACTGATATATAATTCATTTCAGCAAACTACTGCTCGAAAGATAAGGAATTTGATCAGACATTTTATATGATCAGTTTTGTACAGTGGACAACTTTTCTAACTGCAACAAGGTGACAAACGTAAAAGAAAAATTCACTGAAGTACTTCACCATCAGATGCCATACTTCATATCAAATAACTTACCTGTACAAAGGAAACTTGGCAGTCCACCATACACAAGATCCTCATTGTCTGGTAAAACAAATGGACATCTGGTCTGGACCTCCAAACAGTATTGCTTGCAAGGAATTCTGGAACTACAGTGAAACTGTGTGGCCTCAAAATACTGGGAACACAGCCAAGCTTTGTAGACAACCTACAAAGAAAAGATATGGAATATGTATGAATGGGAATTGAATTTAATAATTGCAATAAATTGACCGATATTCGAAAGGATAAAACAGGTCACATATGACAGTAAAATGGCTTTAAATTCTAAATAAGTCAGGTTACAAGTTTACATGTGTGTCAAGATTTGCTGATACTGACACTGCAACTGCCGCTCTCTTGCAAATTAGATTCACTTTGTAGAAATATTGCAGTTATACTCCAAGTGTAGCTTTGAAACAATGAGCTGAACCCAATGTGATGCTGGAAAAATGCAGAATGAGACTTCTTGGAGGACAGAGCTTCACTTCCTTTAATTCTGAACTCCTTAATATCTAAATTATACTTTGAGGTAAGTGTTGGCAGGATAATAACTGCGCTTCAAGGGGAGTTTCAGGTTTGCACTCACGCTGAACGTATGGTGTGTGACAACACTGTTGGGGTTCTCATTATCAAAAGGAGCTACTTGCTACTAATTTTGAATGACTTCTCAAACAGTTTCACTGGATTTGTTACGAAATGAAATGAATTTCAGATGCATTTTATTTCACAACACCAAATTAAGAAGAAGACAGACAACAATGAACACAGGAGTTTAAACAATTCTGAAAACGTACGATTTACACGTTTCCATTCCACTCCACTGCAAAGCACTCCATTTCATAACTATATCTTCTCTTTGGTCATTATTGTATCATCCATTTCCTCAGTAACATTCACTCTGCTTTTTCCAACCACGAACGTGTTGTTCCCTTAGTAGAGTATAGTTACACTAAATCTGTTAAACCATGTATACTTCATCCATATAAGGCTGTATTGATATAGGAACCTTATCATTGAGTGTTAGTAAACTATTCCATCTTAGGCCCATCATATCAGAGCCTGATGTGATCCTTATGTGATGGACTGTACATGTTTATGATCAACAGAAGACACTTGATTGTGACCTCAAGAACATATCTGATTTGCCGCCTCCTAAGCTATAGGTTGCTGAAGGAACTTTTGCTGTTCCAGTTTGTTGATGGAGCATAACCTGGGACCTTCTTTCTACTGATCTCAATTATTCTTTGGATAATTTAACTGTGGTATCATTCAGTTATTATTCGCTTTCATATTTTAAACAGATATTGTCCCTAACCTTAACAGGAGTGGGGTTATCCTGCATGGGAAGGAGGGTCTAAAACACCAGGAAGACTGAGTTAGCTTCTTTGCTGCAGAATTTTGACTCTACCACAGGTGTCTTTTTCTCCTTACAGCTTTGACCACCTGGAAGCCAACTTAATTGAGGGGTCTGGCTCCCGATTGGGTTGGGAACACTGTAGAGGAGGATGCCATCCAACAGCAGGTAAGGAGTTTATGGTTAGGGTAGTCATAACCATGATTGTGTTTGTGTACACCTCTGGCAGGGACTCGTGTGGTGATGTGGTTAGAAATCCTAGTCTTCAGGAGTCTACAATCCTGGAGTGTTGCCTACAACCAATCCAGCATGAGACGTGAATAAGGAGGATAGCTTTGGGAAAAGACCCTCTACTCTTTCCAGCCTGCAAGCAGTCTTATAAAGGCAGTTCACTGCCACCTAGCAAAATACATTATCTGCCAACTTTCCAAGATCCAGAGAATTCAGCCAGCCAGAGCAAAACCTGAAGACAGATATATGGGAGATGAAGAGATAACAAGCATGGGGCTGGATGAACACAGCAGGTCAAGCAGCATCATAGGAGCAGGAAAACTTGACGTTTCGGGCCTAAACCCTTCATCAGAAAAGGGGG
>JAHRHZ010000009.1:6482477-6513897 GCA_024137785.1 Ginglymostoma cirratum
AGCAGTCAAGTTTTCCTGCTCCTATGATGCTGCTTGACCTGCTGTGTCCATCCAGCCCCACGTTTGTCATCTCGGATTCTCCAGCATCTGCAGTACCTTTTATCTCTGATCCATCATGACAGGATGTTTCACATATGTTAACAATGCCCAGTTCTACCTTGCTACAAGCCACTTCAACTCATTCTTTTCTGACAACCAGCACTGGGTAAATGGAAACATTCTTCACTTAAATATTGGGAAAACCCAAGACAGTGTTTTCAGATCCCATCAGGAACTCTGTTACCATGCCAATGATTTCATCCCTAGCAGCTGAACCAAATTGTTAATAGTCTTGGTGTAACACCTGACTTTGAGATTAACTTCCTACCACACATCTGTGCCATCATATTTCCTCCTCTATGATGTTATCCCAGTTTCTCCTTGCTTCAGTTCATCTGCTGCTAGAAACCTCATGCATGCTTTTGTTACCTTTACAATTGACTATTCCAGATCAATCCCAGCTGACCTCCCACATTATAATCCTTGGAAACCTGAAGTCATTTGAAAGCCGAAAGACTGCAGATGCTGTCAATCAGAAGCAAAAATGGAAATTGCTGGGAATGCTCAGCAGGTCTGGTGGCACGTGGAAAGAAATCAGAGTTAAAGTTACAAGTCAAATTGACCTGGAACATTAACTCTGATTTCTCTCCACAGGTGCTGCCAGACCTGCAGAATTTTTCTAGCAATTTCCGTTTTGTCTGTCATTAAAACATCTGTAGCCCTTGTGATTACTTGAAGAAAGTCCCACTCACTCACCTCTCTTGAGCTCACTGATATACATTGGTTCCTCATCAAGCAATGCTTCAATTTAAAATTTGCATCCTGTTATTCAGATTACTCCATTGCTTCATCCCTCCCTATCTCTTTAAGCAATACACGGCTCCTCCTCCACCACATCCATTAGATTGTTACACTTAAACAATTTTGCCTCTTGAGCATTTCTGATTTTAGTCACACCTTCACCAGTGACTATTTAGGTCAAAGCTCTCGAATTCCCCTCTTCCTCCTATTCCTCTTTTAGGATCAAGCATGATCAGGTATGATGACAGAACAGGGCAGAAGGGCTGAACGGCCTACACCTGCTCCTTTTTTAAAATGTTTCTATGTAAGATGCTCCTTAAAACCTACCTGTTTAACCAAGCTCTGGTCATCTGGCCTAATACTTCCTTCTGTACCTCAGTGTAAAAAAAAAGTCCAATAATATTATAGAAATGTACACTGGCACATATTGTTAAAGTTGCTATATAAATGAAAGTTGTTGTTGTAAACATCTATACTAAATTTTCCTTTCAGTGATATGAATCTATGTCTTTCTGTGTGAGAGTTAGCATTCATATTTTGAATTTGCTTTTTCCATGCAATTTACCATATTATTTTCCTTTATAGGATCATTAGATTTTTATTTTATAGGCTTTATAGGCAAAGTATTTTTTGTTCGAATAACTTAGATTGTTGGCGCTTGTCATTAACCATATATATTTTCTTTGTGCTGTTTCAATATCTGAATGTTTTCTTTGTTTCCCAGCGAAGCTAACTGGCTCACAATTCAGGGTGATTTTTGATTAGAGTATTCCCTTTATGAGTAAAATACTTTAATAATTACAGAGGTAGCCATTGGTACAAATGAGCTTGGTCTGCTTCTAAACCAATTACAAGGTTTCATCTGAAAGCCCTAATGATACTGACTGTATTTAATGACTGAGGTTTCCCTTACATACCTAAAAACAGCCTCTTTTGGTTTTTTTCAAAAAATATGCATTTAAAACTTGCACATAACACAGATCAAGCTCAGCAGCAGCAGCTATAGAAACAACACCTAGAGCTTAAGATAATACTGAAATAAACGAAAGACCTGCATGAGCGGCTGGAGGTGTACAAACACTCACAATAAGGCGGTACAAGTCACTCATGAGACAGCCCATTCAGAAATAAAGGCCGACCGGGAAAAAAACTCAAGCAGGACATAGAGAAAACCATGCAACAGCTGAAGCAACAAATGGAAGAAGTTCAGCTTTCAAAGAGAGACAAAAAGGGGAAGTAAAGCAGCAGGAAGGCTTGACAGCAATTTATAAAATAAACAATATACTGGAAAGTTATTAGGGTGGTTATGAAGAAGAAATCAGATTGTCAGATACTTTAGAGACTTTTAAGCGACTCTTGGATAGGCACATGGAGGATAGTAAAATGTAGGGTATGCAGGGTAGTAGGATAATAGGTCTGCACAACATTGTGGGCCGAAGGGCCTGTCCTGTGCTGTACTGTTCTACGTTCTATGTTCTACATTCTAAATCACAGTGGACCTAACAAGGCTAAAGCTTTGACAGAATTCGAAGAATCCAAAAGTTTCAAATTGACCTGAAAGATCTTACGGTACAAAACAGCGAATTGCAAGACAGAGTGAAACACTCAGAGTAGCTTGAGGAATGAAATCAGTCAGTTACTGATATGGAGCAAAACGTGGCTGTCATGAATCAGGGTTAGTAAAGTTGGGACCAAGAATTAAATTGTATGGAATAAAAGCTTGACAACACAAACAGAAACATTCATGATCATGTGGAAATCAGTACACCCTTAAATAAAAAAAGTCACCATAGCAAGATGTAGATATGTCAGCAAAGTATCTATGTGGTGTAGACATGCACAGGCAGACATTATTGTAAATAGTTCAAGTTTTGTTTGGAAAAGTATGTGTGGGGAGAGGGGTGTGTGGAATGTTGTATGTGTGCCTTGCCTTTAAGGACTCCATGGACTGTACGTATGCAATGCTGCTTGGCTATTAGTCTATGCTGGGTTTGCAAGCTGCTCACACAAAATTCATTTAGTTTGCTGTGGTATGTGCTTCATAATTTATAATGTGTTTAGCTGTTTTATGTAAACTAACCCATGGAGTTAAATGATCCCTGATGAGTGATTGATTATTAGACTGTTACTAAGATGACAATCCCACTAACCTCCAATAACCTCTTGTCCTCTTGCTTGCCAAGCATTTATTTGCTTCTGCCTTAAAAACATCCAAAGACACTGCTCTTCCATTGCATTTTGAGAAAGGGAGTTCAAAAAAACTCACGCTCTTTTAAAAGAAAAAAAATTCCTCATCTCTTCTGAAGCAGGCAACACCTTATTTTTAAACAGTGATGCCTAGTTCTAGATTTTCCCCCATATGGAAACATCCTTTCCACATCCAGCATTTTAAGACCCCTCAAGATATTTTATAACTGGTTCAGTAATGTTTCTGGTCCATGATAACCTCAATAGATTGATGTATTCAGTGATCATAGTGTCACCCAATGTCAAAGGGAAAAGGTCAAGTTTTCTCTTAGCTGAAATGGTCATTGTCTGGTACATATGCTACATAAATATTATTTGTGTTCAGCAGCCAAAACCCTTTTTGCATGCATGCACAGTCTGCTTCAGTATCTGAGGAGTTGTAAAAGGTAGAGAGCTCTCTGCAATCATCCCTATTCTGAGTTTATGTTGGAGGATATGTTATTAGTGAAGCTGCTGAAGATGGTTAGGTCTAGGATACCAATTGGAAGAATTCCTACAGCGATGTCCTGGGGTTGTGATGATTAGCCTTAAGCAACAATAACAATCTTTCTTTGTGCTAGATGTGACTCCACCCAGTCGAGAACTTTTCCTTCATATTCCATTGCTTCAGTTTTGCTAGGATTCTCTGATGCTAACCTTGGCTAAATGCTACTTTTCTGTTAAATGCAGTTGCTTTCACTTCACCTCTGGAATTCAGCTCTTTGTTCAATATTTACATATTTAGACCAATGTAGTAATAAGACCTGGAGTCAAAAGTCCATGGTAGAGTTCAGACTGATCATTGATGAACAGATTGTTGCTCTGTAACTGTTGCTTCATAGGACTGTACCAAAAGCAGTTATCACTTTGTGGATGATTGAGAGTAGAAGTCATTTGATTTTTCCAATTTTGTACATAGTTGGATATTATCAGGAAGACAAAAGTGATGGTCTAGTGTTATTATCACGAGACTATTAATCCAGAGGCCCAGGTAATGTTCCAGAGACTTGGGTTCAAATCCTGGCATAGCAGATGGTGGCATTTGAATTTAATAATAATCTGGAATTAAGAGTCTAATGATGTCAACTGTTAGGAAAGACCCATGAGGTTCACCAATGTCTTTTAGGGAAGGAAACTGCTGTCCTTACCTATTCTGGCCTATCTGTGACTCCAGACACATAACAATGTGGTTGACTGTTAGCTGCCTTCTGGGTAATAGTGCTAGGCTAGCCAGTGATACGCTTATCCTGTGAATAAATATTTTTTAAAAATATCAATGTTGTAGCTGCACTGGAACAGCTTGCTTAGCGCAACAGCTGGTTTAAGAACACAAACATTCAGGAATAGCACAATTTTATCAAGGCCCATATCCAATGCATTAAGCTTTTCTTTGATATCATGCAGAGAGATTGAGTTGAATGAAGAGTGACATGTTTAATACTTGGGATCTCAGGTGAAGGCCAAGATGGATCATCCATTCGGCTCTTCTGGCTGTAGGTGTTGCAAATGCTGTAGCCTTGTCTTTTGCACTGATTTGCTCGTCCCCTTCCCTCTGCCCCACCTTTGAGGACGGAAGAGTTTGTGAAGCTTTCTTTCTGGTTAATTATTTAATTATCTGCCGTTGCTCATGACTGGAAGTGACAATACTTGCAGAGCTTTTGATCTTTTATGCTGTTGGCCAATTAGTTTTGTTTCACCCATATCATGCTGCTTCTGCTATTTACAATGCAAATTATAGCTTCAGCAGTTTGGCATCTCATATTTTGGTATGCCTTGGTGTTGCTTCTGTTAGTCTCTTCTGCACTCTTCAAGCCGCAGGACAAGCACTGGTTCAATGACGGTAATAGGAGAACAAAGTTACAGATTGTGCATGAATGTAGTTTTTTGTTGTTGATGGCCAACAGTGCTACATTGATGTTCAGGTTTGAGTCGCTAGATCTGTTCTGAATCTATACCATTTGGAGCAGGCTCAAGGGGCCCAAAAGCCTACTCCTGTTCTTATTTCTTATCGTCTTTTTTATTTGACATGGTGGTAGTGCCATTCAACATAAAACAGTGTATTCCTCAGTGCAAAAATATAACTTGATCTTCACAAAGACTGAGAGTGATTGCTCCTATCAGTACCGTCATGGACAGATGCACTTACATAGGAATTGGTGAGGTAGATTCCTGTAGCTTTTTCTCTTTGTTCATTTCTCTCATCTACAACTGTAGACTTATTCAAGCAAATATGACCTCAGGAATCAATTGGTAGTGGTATCACTGAGCTCGTTTTAGTGATGGACATTGAAGTACCCTTCCCCCATCCAGAGTACATTTTGTGGCCCTCTTGCTCTCAATGTTTCTTTCAAGTTGTGTTGAGGACTGGTTCGTCAGCTGAGGGGGGAACAGAAGGTGGTAATGAGTTTATTGGGAGATCAACAGCTCCATGTTTCACCTGATGCATGAAAGATCACCTGGTCATGGTGACAGATGAGTTTGTGACAAGGACAGTAAGGTGCATTTTGGTGAGTACTACAATGTCAAGTTTCGCTAACCTGTGGGACAGCTTTCCCAATTTTGCCAAAAGCCCCCCACCTCCAAGATATTAATGAAGGTGACTTTGCAGAGTTGTCCATGCAGAATGCGCATTTGTCATTTCTAATGTCCTTATGATGCTAGCTGGTCCATCTAGCTTTATCCTTGTTCAACTTTTTTTGTAGCATATGGATTCAATTCAGTAACTTGTTAGACGATTTCAGAGAGCATTTAAGATTTATACGCATTGTTGTCAGTCTGGAGTTATAGGTAGACTGGACTTGGTTAAAACAGCAGATTTCCTTTCATAAAAGACGTCAGTGAACCAAATGGGTTTTTACGATAACCCAGTAGTTCCATGATTGATTGCTGATAACTAGCTTTTTCAGTTCCATTGTTCCCGTATTGTATTTAAATTTAAGCTGCTGCGATGGTGTTAAACTCATGTCTCTGGAGCCATTCACATTTGGTGCTGGATTTCTCATCCAGTAGCATTACCACTATGCTACCAATTCCCATAAGATCTACATGATGCATAGTGACACCCAGCAAAGTTCAATTGTCAACAACTTCCAGCTCCCAAATCTCCAAGTTCTTGAACGTTGATGCAGCGTACATCACTAGGTTAAAACCTCCTTCTGAACAGTACTATGGATGTACCTAAGCACATGGACTATAATGACAATCAAGGCAGCTCACCACCATCTCTTCAAGGGTAATTATAGAAGAGTGAAAGATGTTGGCTTCACCAGTGCTGCTCACACCCATTGAACAAGGGTGTGATGATGCTACGATGGGATTGTAAGCTCAACTCAAGGTCAAATAGAATGCCAAAGTCACAAGCAGCCTGCTCTAACCTGAAACAATGATCAGTGAGGGTAACAGAAAAGCTGACAATTTATGAACCTAAGGTCGTGATCAGCAAATGTGATATGAGCTCCATTCCACTTTTCCTTTGTTTGCATCAAAAATCAGCATCAATTCAGGAAAAACTCCTGAGGTGGATTGATTTTCATGTAATATGGAAGTTTTAAGGACAAGTTGAAGGCCATTACCTGGTTTATATGTTGGAGTTCGTGGGAATGTCTTTGAGCCTAGAATTAAATCATCTTTTTTGTGCAAAGAGAAAATGCAATACTGCCATTCACCATTAGATGGTGGCATATATCCTCCTTTGCCCCATCCCATTTCAAAATAAAGCTGTCGGTGTCAAGACAGATACTGAACTCCCTGACAAACGATACAACTGCTGAGAAATCAGTTTAAATTAAGTTGCTATTAAAGAAATTAAGATACTAAGTAAACGAAGCAATATGATCTGCCGTGTTAAGACTATTTATTTGGAAACTTAACAATGACACATATACCATCAGCTACAATAAGGCAAAAAAAAGCCAGCAATTTGAGTCACAGCAACAACAAAAACAGAAGTTTCTGGAAAAGCTCAGCAGATCTGGCAGCATCTGTGGAGGAGAAAACAGAGTTAACGTTTCGGGTCTGGTGACCCTTCCTCAGAACTGATGGTGGCTGGGAAAACGTCAGTTTATATGCAGAAAATAGGGATGGGGATAGGGTAGGGAGTAAATGATAGGATAGAGCCCAAAGAGAGAGAAAGACAGTTGGACAGACAAAGGAGCTGCTAACAATCAGGCTGGGAGGGTGAGTAGTTGTTAATGGGGACTGTTAGTGACTAACAACAGGGGGTGTGTAATGGCAGGCTATGTGGTAACAAGGCCTGGTGTGTGGGGTAGGGGTCTGGGACATGGGAGAGTTTAGGCCCTAAAATTATTGAACTCAATATTGAGTCCGGAGGGCTGTAGGGTCCCCAAGCGGAAAATGAGGTGTTGTTCCTCCAGCTTGCGTTGGGCTTCACTGGAACAATGTAGCAAGCCAGAGACAGAGATGTTGGCCAGGGAGCAGGGTGGTGCATTGAAGTGGCAGGCAACGGGTAGTTCAGGGTCTTTTTTGCGAGTAGAACATGGATGTACTGCAAAGTGGTCGCCAAGTCTATGCTTCGTTTCCCCAGTGTAGAGGAGACCACATTGTGAGCAGCGAATGCAGTAGACTAGGTTCTGGAAAGTGCAGGTGAAACATTGCTTCACCTGAAAGGTGTGTTTGGGCCCTTGGGGAGGGAGGAAGGTGTTGCACCTTCGCCGGTTACAGGGGAAGGCGCAGTAGGGCTGTGGGGGCGTGTTGAGAGTGAAGGATGTGTGGACCAGTGAGTCCCAGAGGGAACAGTCCCTGTGGAAGGCGGACAAGGGATGGGAGAGGAATATGTGTCTGGTAGTGGCATCTTGCTGGAGGTGGCGGAAATGGCATCTGATGATCCAGCAATTTGAGTGTCTGACCTGGAGAAAGCATTGCGTCTTAATTGCAATGAGTTCCCCACAACTGCCATCTGCTCACTCCATTTCTAGTCTTGGCAATCTCTAATTAATGTGGGTGTGTGTTAATTGTGGCTTAACCTTGTAGTAATTTTACTTCTGAGTTGCTAAAAGTTGCTGATGGTAAAGATCAAGGTTAACATTCCAGTCGAGTTCTGAGGAACTGATGTGGTTTTGGAAGTGACGTTTTTCAGATGAGATACTAAGCTATGACCTTGTCTCCTCTCTGGTGAACGCTAAAAATTGAATTGCCTTCTTGAAGGAAGGTGGTTATTCTCAGACACTGGCCCTGTGAAATTATTAATTTCTTTTGTTCTTAAACTGAAACTGATTCAAGGACCAAGACTTTTAGAATGGTGGGGTTTCACTTCTGATTCACTCAAAAAATCGCTGGCAAATGCATCACCAACAGGACTAGCCTTCCTGAAGCCAGTTTGCACTCCAATAGTTAACTGGAGGAGACACGTCACCAGCCTTCACTCAGCAGGGCATCCTACCTCAGAGAGCTATCAGCCAATCTGATTGGTAGTTGGCTCATCGCTGCACTGCCAGAAGCTGCAGTGTGCAGGAATCACAGAATTGTTATGGTGCACGACGCCATTCAGCCCATTGTGTCTGCACAAGCTCTCTGAAAGAGCATCATGATGTGGTCCCATTCTCCTGCCTTTTCCCCATAATTCTCAATACTGTCACACTTTAAATAAATAGTGAAAACCCTCTTGAATGTCTCAATTGAATAGCCACCAACATACTTTCAGGTAATGCGTTCCAGACTCTGACTACTTGCTGTGAGAATGCTTTTTTTTCAGATCACATTTGCTTCTTTTGCAAATGACCATATTCATGTGCCCTGTCATTCTTGATTGTTTTATCAGATGTAACAGTTTTTACTTACCTACTTTGTTCAGTTCCCTTATAATATCAAAAACTTCTATCAAAGCTGCTCTTAGCCTTCTCCTCTTGAACAACATTGTCCTAACTTTTCTAATTTGTCTTCATAACTGGAGTTTCTTATCACTGGAAACAATCTCGCAAACTTTTTCTGCACTCTCTTTAATCTGTTTAGATTGCTCCCAAACTGTGGTACCCAGTAATGTACACAGCACTCCAGCTGAGGTCTAACTAGTATCTTTTACAAGTTTAGCATAAATTCCTTGCTGTTCAATGTCTCCATTAATAAAGCTTAAAGTTCTGTATATTTTAATAACTGCTTGTTCTAACTGTCCTACCACCTTTAGGGACACATACACTTAAACATCTAGGTCTCTCTGCTCCTGCACACACTTTAGGGGACCATCTTATAGTTTACACTGCATCTTCAATTCTAACCAAAATGTATCACCTCACTATTCCCTGCATTCAACTTCATCTGCCACTAATCTGCCCACACCACCAATTTGTCAAAACCCTTTTGTAGTTTTCAACTGTCGCCCTCATCGTTTACAATGTTGTCAAGATTTTTTACCATCTGCCAACTTGGACATTGTCTCCACACACCAATATTTAAATCATTAATACATGTCAGGAAAATACAAACTTCCTCCAGGTTAAAGTATCCACTGCCTTTTACTCCATTTCCAATCCCTCAGCCAACAGTGTAGCCCTATTGTTACTGTCCTGTAAATTTCATGAGCGAAACTTTCCTTACTTGTTTGTTTGGTGTCATTGTTTCAAACTGCGTTTGTAAGTCCATATAGACCATATCAACCATATTCTAATGATCATTTCTCTGTTGCATTTTCAAAAACCAAGTAAGTTAATTCAACATGATTGCCCTTAAGAAATCTGTGTTGGCCATCTGAATTAACCCACATTTTTCATGTGACTAACTTGGATAATTGGTTCTAGAAGGTTCAACCCAACTGATTGGGCTATAATTGCTGAGTTTATCTTTTCTAGTTATTTTCAAACTAGGGTATTACATTTGCAAGTCTCCTTTGGCACCACTCCTAAGTCTAGGGAACAGTGGAAGGACATTGCCAGTGCTTCAGCAATTTCCATCTCATATCCTTCAATATTCTTGGATTTATCTCATCCAGAGCTGGCACCTTATCAGTTTTAAGTACTGACAACTATTCAATACCTCTTCCTTGTTCATTTTTAACTCTTCTATTGTCAGAGTTTCCTCCTTTGTCATCTTTACCAAAGACTGAGATGCTATCCAGGCAAAAGCAAACGCAAAGTATTCATTTAATAACTCAGCCATGCCCTCTGTCTCCATGTTTAAACCTCTTGTTGGTCCATAATCAACCCTACTCCTTCCCTTACCACCATATCACTGTTCAAAAGCCTATCAAAGACTTTGAGATTCCCCTTTATGTTAGCTGCTGGTCTTTTTTCATACTCCCCCTTTGCTTCTCTTATTTACTTTCTCGCCTCCCTCTTGAACCTTCTGGTTCTCAAATGTATTTTCCACCTGCGACCTGTTATAAACGGACTTTGTTTCTCTGTAACTTGACTTCTATCTGCTTTTTCATACAGGGTTTGTTTGCCCTACCTTTCCTTCCCTCAACTGAACCTGAACCATCTCTTCTTCAAAGGTAGCCCATTATTCAATGGCAGCTTTTTCTGTCAAACTTTGCTCCAACTCTATATAGCGCAGCTCTGTTTTTTTTCCTGTTGAAGTTAGGCCTCACCAGTTATGTATTCTTATTTGCATTGTTCTTTGTCTATTTCCAACATCACCCTAAATCTCAGTATACAATTATTACCGTGTCTAAATGCTCCCCCACTCACATGTGCTGTACCTGACCTATCTTGTTCTGAAGAACAAGGTCTATTCATGCCTCCTTTCTTGTTGGAGTGGGCATGGATTGCTTTAAAAAATTCTTCTGAACGCAATCAAGGAAGGCTCGCCTCCTTACACTACAAATATCACAGTTGGATTATTAAAGATCTCCCATTATAACCACAATATGATGTCTGGAAACCCGTGTAATTTCTTTGCAGATTTCTCTTGCAGCCCTGACAGGAATCGAAGTCAGGGGAGTCCAGGATCAGGAAAGTATTGGGGTCTCAGACTGCGAGGGGAGATGAGGCCCAGAGGGAGGAGGGAATATGGGCAGAAATGGCAGAGATGAGGCTGTGGTTGTTTGTGGAAAGACCAGGGACCAAGGAGCATATTATGTAGAAACATAGAAGATAGGAGCAGGAGGAGGCCATTCGGCCCTTGAAACCTGGTCGATCATTCTTCACGATCCTGGCTGATTGTCCAACTCAATAGCTTAATCCTGCTTTCTCCCCTTAACATTTGATCTCATTCGCCCAAGTGCTATATCCAGCTACCTCTTGAATACATTCACTGTTTTGGCATCAACTACTTCCTGTGGTAATGAATTCCAGAGGCTCACCACTCTTTGAGTGAAGAAATGTCTCCTCATCTCCGTCCTAAATGGTCTACCCCGAACCCTCATACTGTGACCCCTGGTTCTGGACCCACCATCGGGAACATCCCCCCCACATCTACCTTGTCTAGACCTGTTAGAATTTTATAAGTCTCTGTGAGATCCCCCCTCATTCATCTGAACTCCAACAAAAACAATCCTAACCTGGTCAATCTCTCCTCATACGTCAGATCCGCCATCCCCGGAATCAGCCTGGTAAACCTTAGCTGCACTCCCTCGAGAGCAAGAGCATTCTTCCTCAGAAAAGGAGACTGAAACTGCACACAATATTCCAGGTGTGGCCTCACCAAGGCCCTGTATAACTGCAACAACACATCCCTGCTCCTGTACTCAAAACCTTTCGCAATGAAGGCCAACATACCATTTGCGTTCTTTACCACCTGTTGCACCTGCATGCTTACCTTCAACGACTGGTGCACAAGGACACCCAGGTCCCACTGTACACTCCCCTCTCTCAATTTACAGCCATTCAGGCAGTAATCTGCCTTCTTGTTTTTGCTTCCAAAGTGAATAACCTCACATCTATCCAAATTATCCTTACAGGGGTAGGTCTTGTAGAGTGGTTGCTCAGTGTTGAAAGTAAGTCATTGATGGAGGTGACTCACCCTCACTTCCCAGCTGAGGCTGTTCTGGTTTCCATCCCATAATAAGGTCTGCTCTATACTCGGGGGAGTAAGCACTAACAGGCTGTATTGAACATAGACGTGGTTAACAGTCGATAACACTGGCACACAAAAGACTCAGGTCCTCACATGATCTGATATTATTGTGGCATAGTCCCTCATGAACATAGTTAGTAGCTTTTATAAAAGCTAACTATTCTACATCCGCTGTTCTTAAACTCTTCATGCCAGACTGAAAATTAGGGGAATTAGAGGGAAAGGATCCAACCAAATATGGTCATTAATTGACCTAATTACTACAATTCAGGCTGCTATAGGCCTTGTGGGCAACAGAAACAAAGTTGCTGGAAAAGCTCAGCAGGTCTGGCAGCATCTGTGAAGGAGAAAACAGAGTTAACGTTTCGGGTCTGGTGACCCTTCCTCAGTTCGTAACCTCTGTTTTTTCCTTCACAGATGCTGCCAGATCTGCTGAGCTTTTCCAGCAACTTTGTTTTTGTTCTTGATTTACAGCATCCGCAGTTCTTTTGGTTTTTATTTTGGCCTTGTACGTCCCATATAATTAACTGGCCATTTCAGAGGACAAGTTGGGAATTAACAGTATTTCTATGGTTTGTATTTCCCTAGTTGGTTGGATCTTGAGGAGGCAGCTTCGGTCTCGACCATCAACTGGAGACTCCAGTCACTATTTTTCAGGAAGGCCCTTGTGTCATTCCAGTATTTGTCAGGCAGCTGCAAACTTCGCCTGGCACCAAAGACCCTTGGTTGGAAAAGCTATCCACTGAGAACTGCTGGCCAATCAGAAGCTAACAGCTCTATATGTATTGAATAGGAGCAAATGTTACCCCACTACTTCATAAAGGCGCAAGAGAGAAAACAGGGAATGATAGACCTGTCAGCCTTACAGTAGGAGAAGGTAAATGTGAGAATTTATTGTAAAGGAAGTGATAAATAGATACGTGGATAATAATGATCTAATTGAGCATAGTCAGCATAGCTTTGTCAATGTTCAATTGTATTTGACAGTGCATTTTGAAGACATCATCAACTAAATTGATAAAGGAGAGCTGATGGATGGATTTTCAGAAGGCTTTTCATAAATTTCCTGCAAGAAGTTATTTAGAAAAATTAATTCTTGAGGGATAGGAGGTAATATGCTGGCATGGGCCAAGGATCGGCTAACAGACAGAAAGCAAACAGTAAGAATAAATAGGTCATGTTCCTAATGAGTGGAGTACCACAAGGATCAGTGCTTGTGCTCCAGCTGTTTCCACCTGATTGAATGCTCCTTGCCACCCTGAGGCAGGGCAGGATCTGCCATCCAGTGTTAACACAAAAGCAATATACATGCTTATGCAGATGTTAGTCAGGATTTTGAAGCTCTTACACTGAACCTAGGCACTGAACCTCATATTTATATTATGGAGGATACAATGAAATTTATAACCACATTCTTGGTTGACAATCACTAGCATTTGCCCTAAGAAGAGGCTGAGAGGTGACTTTATAGAGGTTTATAAAATCATGAGGAGTGTAGACAAGCTGAATGGCAGGTGTCTTTTCTCTCAGGCAGGGATTTCAAGACTAGGGGTCAATTTTTAAGGTAAGAGGAAAAAGACATGAGGGGCACTTTTTTTTTACACAGAGTAGTTCATGTGTGGAATGAACTTCCTGAGGAAGTGATGGATGTGGGTACAGTTACAACGTTTAAAAGACATTTAGATAAGTACATGAATAGGAAATGTTTGGAGGGATATTGGCCAAGCGTAGGCAGATGGGACTGGTTTAGTTTAGGAACATGTTCGGCATGGATTGGTTGAACCGAAGGGTCTGTCTCCATGCTGTATGACTCTATGATTCTACGAACATCATTGTTCTCTCATTGCAAGGTTGGAGAGTAACACATACAAATCAGAATTAACAGTGGGAGTGAAAGAGTTAAATTACGAAGGCAGGTTGCATAGAACTGGGCTGTGGGGGTTCTTCTGGTGCCATGGTAATGTCCTTACTGCTGAGCCCAGGTTCAAGTCCCATTTGTTCCAAAGGAGTATGATAACATTCCTGAACAGGTTGATTGGAAATATAAAACTGGCTTATATTCTGTGTATTGAAAATTAAACAATAATTTAATGCATGTGCTTAACATGGTTAAAAGTGTTAATAGAATAGACAAAGAAATAGATTTTTTTTCTGCTGTGGGCGCATGTGGCACTTCCTCTGGGTGTGGTGAAAACCTGAAACTGACTTCCGCAGAAAGCTGTTGGCACTCAGCAAATTGAAAATTTCAAAACTGAGGCTGATAGATTTTTGTTAGTCAAGGATAGTAAGCTTTATGGAGCCAAGGTGGGTACAGGCAAATGGAGCTCTGGTTCAGATCAATGTTGATTTAATTAAGTGATAGCATGGAGAACCTCTTCCCTCTTTTGTTCCAGAGAATTGTATCACTGTTAATTCATCTGAAGATATCAAGTGGCAAGGCTAGAACAAACACTAGAGGAGAATTTAATAAGTAATCAGTAACAAGGTCTCCAAGAAACACTGAATGTTGGAAAAATTGAATCTTTTATCAATTTGGCACTGACATGTCCAATTTGCAGCCAGCATAAGTCTGGTATTATTTAGTCTGTAGCACGCTGTGATATGTTAACTGATCGAAGGCATAAAATTCAACTGCAAAGATGATCTGAGAAGTAAAATAGCACTGGAGAGAACAATTACAAGGTCATTTGCAAGGTTTGACAGGAAGGACACAAACATGCTATAAACTCAATAATAATGAAATGCAGAAAAAATATGATGGAGCAAAGATAAAGATGCAAGCCCCTTCATTAAGGGGATAAAACAAAGGAGCATTTCTCTTTAAAAGGAATTGGATATTGACTTTAAAAGGAGAGAAAAAATGGAGGGCAACAGGAATAGGTCAAAACAGTGCAAATAATTAGGTAGCACTTTTGAAAGAGTTGGAACAGGCAAGATGAGTCAAATAGTCTCTTCCTGTGATTTTAGAGTTTATGGTCACCGCATGGCATTCTCCACAGAGTAAGTATTACAGTCCTAAGTTACAAATTATTTCATATTCTTTTTGCGCTGCTGTTGTCATTATAGCATTAAGTTCTGAGAACAAGTATGAATTCTCCATGGATATACTTTGAATCTCAAATCAGGAAAAGACACAGGATATGATCAATACCAATTCGGATGAGTCGGCTTTGAGTGCACCACTGGGTGGTTGGGTGCAAAGGACCTGAATTCTACATTGATTTGGTTAAGTGCAAGCTGTGTTGAGTTTTTGGAGGGATTTTCACCACGAGGCCTTGCAAGATTTCATGCCATGCTACACCAAATGCACCTCATTAACTCGCTATCCTGCTGCATGGCATTCTTCACATTGGATTCTATCCATGTTACCAGGTGTTGTTCCTAAAACAACTCACCACTAACGATTAATACACTGAAAGACTAGCATCCCTGGTGGCTGAACGGTAGGATGATATTTAAAAGGCCACTGTGCATGCAGATGAGAACTGGTATTACAAAGCTGCTTGGTCAAGTGTAGAATCCGAACATTCAGGGAAAGGGAAGAAGATGCCATGTTTCTCCAGGCATGGAGACCTAGAGATCCTAGTGAGGGGATGGTGCAAAAGTGAGGTGTTCTTTTCTTGGAGGACTGTCAATGGAAGCCAGGACATTTGAGCCTGGCAGCCTGGTCTGAGGTTGCCACCAGGGTCAGTGCCATCTCAGTGGTGTAGAAGAATAGCTAGAAGGGCCACAGGAAGGTCAATGATCTTCCCTGCTTTGCCAGGATAGGTGCTGCACTCTTCTCTCTGCAATCACACACTCATTCTATCCCTGCTACTGCACCCACCACCCCCCCTCTCCTCCAAGGTTCAGGGTTTACTACTCTCACTATTGTCTGTTACATCTTCCCTCACATAATGTCATTACCAACCCCAAACCTCTCACACACTGCATGCCTAGCTTAATCAAATGCCCAGGGCACCTCACTGCTTGCTGACCACCTGCACCAGCACTGACAACTGTGCCACCCACATTCACCTCATTCAATATCTCCCTTTCTCTTATCCAGGAGAAGATATCCCACAGTTGTACAGAGAGGGTCTGTGCAGGTGAAGGTGTGCTTTACCATATGATACCCCCATGAATACTGTTGCCCCCCTTCACAATTGTAATCCACCTTCCCCTCAGCCTGCTAACCCCCAATCCTGAAGAATGGTATGAGTAAGTAAATGGGCGTGAAGTGTACAAGTGGGCAGAAGCAATGAGCAGCCTTGAAATAAAGCTTGGTCCATTTGCTTGGTCTGTACCTGCAAACAATATTCTTGCAGCAGCCTTTCAGTGCTAGTTGGTGATGTGCCTTGCAAAGTATGACTGTGATTTCTGAAACAGAATAGAAATAGGTTCCGTTCTTATTTCAACCCTATTTGCCTTAAGCAAAGTTATTGGAGATTGA
Source organism: Ginglymostoma cirratum (assembly GCA_024137785.1). Classification (NCBI taxonomy): domain Eukaryota; kingdom Metazoa; phylum Chordata; class Chondrichthyes; order Orectolobiformes; family Ginglymostomatidae; genus Ginglymostoma; species Ginglymostoma cirratum. The sequence goes on from JAHRHZ010000009.1 coordinate 6,498,940, forward strand.
AGCTGCAGATACCTTCAACAGAGAATATTTTGTGATTTTGCTTTATTTTGAGATATAATTAATCCTAAGATGTGGTTGCTAGGCAGCAAAATGAAAACAGTACCATCCTCACAAAACGTCAGTTCATTGTTCCTGAAGATAAACTGAAGCTATTGTACTATTTTCATTCATAATGTCAGTCATCAAATTGCTATCAAAGAAAACTGATCTGTAAGATTGATAATGCAGAAAAGGGATAATAAGGTTCCTTATGTGGCATTATTCTCTGGACTTGAATATTTATACGGGTAGGAAATGATTCCTTATTAGTTTACTTCTAGAGTCAAATCACAACTGACGAGTCAATCACAGTTGAAACCCATAACTATTTGCAATTACATACCACCTATAGTGTAAAAAATATCCCCAGGCATTGCATAGAGATGAAGTCAGATGAAAAATATACACTGAGTCAAAGAAAGAGGTGTGACCTTCAGTAACAGATGGATTTTGAAACAGAGGAAAGGGAAGGTGAGACTTCATGGGGCAGTAGGAGATGGTCTGTGTCAGACACGCAGAACAGAGTTAAAGAAGACCCCAAGCTTATTATCCGTCCGATACAATGGCCAGAGAGGGATCATAAACCATTGGTAAGTTGTGGCACGGATGAAAGATGTTAACACCGATGTTCACCTGTAAATTTTTCTCATCTGTGACAAACTGCGAGACAAGCAGTTTGACAGCACAGGGTCAGTGGAGAGATTGAGAAGGCTTTTACATGTAGAAGCTAATGCCATCTTGCCACGGAAGATGACGTGACCATGGCTAAATCCTTAAGGAATTCCAGAGGGAATAGGGTTTTGTTTCAATTCACTTGTGAGTTGTGGGTGTCAATGGCTGAGGCCAGCATTTATTACCCATCCCTAGTTGTCCTTGAGAAGGTGGTGGTTGGGTTGCCAGCTAGGATGAGCTCACTTAGTGTAACAGAAATGACACTACAGGAAGATGCAAGAGCAGTGAGAATCAGACATAGGAAATGGCTGGCCTGATGCACCTAGAGAAGAGAGGGAAACAGCAGAGCCAGCTGACAAATTAGCATAGTCACAGTGAGTACTTAAATATGAGCAATTGTCAAAATACTCGGAGTTAAAGAAGATTGGATCAAATTTGTTGCAAATCAAAAAGAAGATCTGCTCCTAAAGAAGAAGGCATGGCTGTGGTATTAGATCTATCTGTCTTTACTAGGACAGAGTCCATTACTAAAATAACAGTAAAGGAAGAGGTGATTATTCATCCACTCATGGAAAGTGAGACTGTCTGGTAAGGCCAGCATTTATTGCCAATCACTAATTTACGAAGGCAATCGAGACCCAACATCTTGAAGCTGCAATCATAGACTCATACAGTCCTACAGCATGGAGACAGGCCCTTCGCCTAAACGGGTCCATACCGACCAAAATGTCCATCCACGCTAACCCCATTTCCCTGTGCTTGGCCCATGTCCTTCTAAACCTTTCCTATCCATGTACTCGTCCAAATGCCTTTTGAATGTTGTAATGTACCTGCCTCAACCACTTCCACTGGCAGCTCCTTCCTTATGCGCACCACCCTCTGTGTAAAAAAGATGCTCTTCAGGTTCCCATGTATTTTTTCCCCTCTTACCTTAAACTGATGCCTTCTAGTCCTCGATGCCCCAACCCAGGGAAAAAGACTAAGTGCATTCACACTATCCATGCTTGTCATGATCTTATACACTTCTATAAGATCCCCCCTCAGTCCCCTACACTCTAAAGAAAAATGTCCTAGCCTACCCAACCTCTCCCTATAACTCAGTCCCTTGAGTCCTGGCAACATCCTTGTAAATTTCATCTGCACTCTTTCCAGTTTATTAACGTCTTTCCTACAGCAAGGCGACCAAAACTGAACACAATACTCCAAGTGTAGCCTCACCCATGTCCTGTACAACTGCAAGTTAACTTCTGAACGCCTATATTCAATACCGTGACTGATGAAGGCCAGTGTCCCAAAAGCCTTCTTCACTGCCCTGTCTACCTGTGACTCCACTTTCAGAGAACCGTGCATCTGAACTCCAAGGTCCCTCTGTTCCATTATATTCCTTAAGGCCCTACCATTCACCATGAAACTCCTACCTGGATTTGACTTTCCAAATGCAGTACCTCACACTTTTCTGTATTGAACTCCATTTGTCATTTCTTGGCCCACTTCTCCAGCTGATCCTACTGCAATTGCTGACAACCTTCCACACTTTCCAAGATATTGCCTATTTTAGTGTCATCTGCAAACTTATTAATCATGCCTTGTACATTCCCATCCAAATTATTGATATACATAAGAAACAGCAATAGGCCCAGCACTGACCCTCAAGGCACACCACTAGCCACAGGCCTCCAGTCTGACTAGCATCCTTCCACTATTACTCTCTGCGTCCTACCATCAAGCCAATTAAGTGTCCAATTTGCTAGCTCTCTCTGAATTCCATGCGACCTAACCTTCCAGAGCAACCTACCATGTGGAACCTTATCAAAGGCCTTACTGAAATCCATATAGAATACGTCTGCCGCCCTGGTCTCATCAAACTTCCTGGTCCCTTCATCAAAGAACTCTATCAAATTTGTGAGGCACGATCTCCCATGAATGAAGCCATGCTGACTACTCCTAATCAAACCCTATCTTTTGAAATGCATGCTTTTCTTATCCCTCAGAATCTTCTCAAGTAACTTACCTACCACAGATGTTAAGTTTACTGGTCTATAATTCCCAGGTTTTTCTTTGCAGCTCTCCTTGAATAAGGGCACAACATTCACTACCCCCAGGACCTCGCCTGTGACTAACAATGATGCAGACATAACCACAAGGGCCCTCGCAATTTCTTCTCTTGCCTCTTGCAAGGTCCTTGGACATATCTGGTCAGGACCAGGAGATTTATCCATCTTCATACATTCTAATACTTCCAACAATTCCTCTACTGTGATATGGACTGTCCCTAAGTCCCCAAGTTTTCATGTCTTTCTCCATGGTAAACACAGAGGAGAAATATTCATTGAGGACCTCACCCATCTTCCGCGGTTCCACACATACATGTCCACTTTGGTCTTTGAGTGGTCCTATTCTGTCTCTAGTTATTCTTTCTCCTTTAATATACTTAAAGAATCTCTTTGGATTCACTCTAATCTTCTCAGCCAAAGCTATCTCATGCCTCCTTTTCGCCCTCCTGATTTCTTTCTTCAGTAAGCTCCTCTATCCCCCATATATCTCTAGGGAGTCCCCTGATCACAGCCGTCTGTATCTGAGCCATGTCTCCTTCTTTTTCTGGTCAAAGTCTCAATACGTCTTGTCATCAAAGGTTCATACTTCTGCTAACCTTGCCCTTCACCCTCACAGAAACATATAGACCTTGAACTCTAGCTATCACACTATTAAAAGCCTCCCACTTGCCAGAAGTCCCTTTGCCTGCGAACTAACTATTCCAATCAACCCTTGCAAGCTACTGGCTAATTCCATCAAAATTCGCCTTGTCCCAATTTAGAAGTCGAATCTGTTTTGTCCTTCTTCATAACTATTTTAAAATTAATTGAACTATGGTCATTGGTCCCAAAGTTCTCCCCCACTGTCACCTTAGCCACCTGTCCTATCCTATTTCCCAAGACTATGTTGAGTTTTTCCCCTTCCGGAGTAGGATCCTCTATATACTGCTTGAGTCCATGTGGTGTAGGTACACCCACAGTGCTGTTAGGGACTTTCTGGATTTTGACCCAGTGATAATGAAAGAATGGTATAAAAAATATACTTCCAAATCAGGGTGGTGTGTGATTTGGAGGGGAAGTTGGAGACGAAGTGTTCTAATGTGCCTGCCTCCCATGTTTATCCTGAGTGGTGGCGTTTGTGGGTTTAGGAGAAGCAAGAGTGAATTGTTTAGTGCACTTTGTGGATGGTACACACCGCTGCCTAGTTGCACAATGGTGCGAGTGAGTGCTTAAAGATAGTGGCAGGTGCCAGTTAAGCAGAATGCTTTAATGAGATTGGCGCTGAGCTTATTCAATGTTTTCAGAGTTGGACTCATCTAGGCAGATGCAGAATTGCTGCTTATTGACCATCACGGGTATTGTACTGGGGCAGAGGTGGTGTTGGGTAGCTCATCCACCCCTGTGTCAATTGAGGCTCTTAAATATCCATTTATTGGAGGCCACCTCAGCCAGAATACTATCTGACCTGACATGTTGACCTCCTGACCCTGTTCATTCACTATTCCTGCTGGGGTCTGCCAACCTCAACTGGGCAGAAGACCCTACTCCGACAGGCCTTCTAATCTGGCTTCAGTGCACATCATCAGTGGGGAATAGATACAGTCCCAGCAGTGGGTACCACTCACAATTTGATTTGCCAGCAGTCTTGGAGTTGGCACCTCCTCCAGATGAGGAGGAAGTCCTACTCTGACCTGATCAGTATCTCAACAGCTATAGAATCAGTTCTGGGCTTCCCAGCCAAACCGAGGCTAGAATGCTGCTGGTTTTGACGTGAGGACACTGCATCCATGCAAAACTCCACACATAGCTTTCCCCAAGGATTGATATCCCACAATGTGTAGGTGGATATAACTCCATAACTTAATTCTAGTCGCCCTTCTCTATTACCACAGCAAATGTAGGTTGTGATGTAACAAGGAAGTGAAAACCAGCATGAACAATCCTTATGTATTTTGCATGATCTTTCTGAATCCATTATTGTGACAGCTACAACTGTGAGGAATATCAAAAACAGCCTCCCACATTCCAGATGGGATGACAGGGTTGCTCCTATCTTCTGAATAATTCTCTAATCTGATTTACATTAGAGGAGATGGAAGGTCTAGGCTGAGTAGTATCAATATCTTGCAGACAGTATTTTCCAATTTATGAGATAATATGGGTGGGAGGCTTTTATCACAGAAACTATTCTCACAAGCAGCTTCATCCGCTAGGATTTGTTATTCGATGCATAAAACACATTTTAATCAGTGACTGGAAAGTGAAATGCCATTACCCAGAAAATCTTATATACAGGGACATTCTGTTTCTGCTTTATGAAGGTAATAAAAGACGCAATTTTTTGGATGGAGGAAACCTGTAAAATGATATAACTGGATCTTGGGTGGCATGGTGACTCAATGGTTAGCACTGCTGCCTTACAGTGCCAGGGATCCAGGTTCGATTCCACCCTTGGGCGACTGTCTGCGTGGAGTTTGCACACTCTCCCTGTGTGTGTTTGCTTCAGTTTCTTCCCACAGTCCAAAGATGCACAAGTTAGGTGTATTGGTTGTGCTAAATTGCTCATAACATCCAGGGATATGCAGGCTACATGGGTTAGCCGTAGTAAATGCAGAGTTACAGGGATAGGTTGAGGTGGAATGTGGTTCAGACAATCAGTGTGGGCTAAATGGCCAGCTTCCACACTCTGAAGATTCTATGATTTAGGGGAAAACGAAAAATCCCACATTAATGAATAACCACATACAACGATACTCTAGTGCAACACACGTCAGAAGGTGATATGAATGAGTATGTTTTGAATGATTCGCACACATAGCTATCTTCCCATCGTTCACTTTCCGGACACACGTACATCAAAGAACAATGATTGCTACTCCTACTGCAAACTTCCCCAAATCTTGATGCAAGTCAATGATCCAACTGAGGGGTGTAAGATGACTAAAACAGTGCATGACAGTGAGGTAGTAGTGGTGGTCCTTGATGTCACAATAGCATTTGACTGAGTTTTGCACCATAGAAATCAAGAAAAATTGAAGACATCAGGAATCCATTGGTAAACCCTCCATTAGTTGCAGTCATCATAAGCACAAAAAATAATGGCCGTGTTGTTGAACATCTTCTTTTCATAGAGTCATAGAGACATACAGCATGGAAACAGATCATTCAGTTCAACTTGTTCATGCCGACCAGATACCTTAAACTGATCTAGTCCCATTTTTCAGCATTTGACCCACATCCCTCTTAAACCCTCTGTTTTGGTTTAATTATCAGAGGGGTTCGACCTTTAACGTTCCCTTTATAACACTGATCCTGCTCCTGAAATGCCTTTCTGCACTTTTCATTGAACTAGGGTTAATCCCCTGAATCATAGAATCATATTGTCATATTGTACTGAATAGGCCTTTCAGCTTATTTAGCCTGTACTGTCAAAAATAGACTAGCTGCACTAATCCCACTTTCCCACACTGGGCCCATAGCCTTGAATGATTGGATTGATGGTAATGACAAAGCAGGGAATACGCTGGGGACTTGAGGTGATTGGTTGTGGCTGAGTACAATTCTCCTGCTGATGATTGCCCTGAGTGCTTCATGGGTCCTCAGTCTTAAAGTGCTAGATCTGTTCAAAATCAATCCCATTCAGCATATTGTTACTGCCACACACCATGATGAAGGATAAACCCAATGCAAAGGTGGGACTTTGACTCCACAAGAATTGTATGGTGGTCACTTCTACTAATAATGTCATGGACAGATCCATCTGTTACAGATAGATTGGTGAGAATGAGGTCAGGTATATTGTTGCCTCTTGTTCATTGTCTCACTATGTACCACAAACCCAGACTAGCAGCTAGGTCCTTTAGAACCATAGAACCCCTACAGTGTGGAAACAGGCCCTTCGGGCCAACAAGTCCATGCTGAGACTCAGAGCATCCCACCTAGACACATCCTGCATAACCCACCTAATCAACACATCTTTAAACACTATGGGCAATTTAGCATGGCCAATCCACCTAACCTGCACATCTTTTGGACTGTAGGAGGAAACCGGAGCACCTGGAGGAAACCCACGCAGACACAGGGAGAATGTGCAAACTCCATACAGTCACTTAGAGGCTGGAATCGAACCCAGGGCCCTGGCACTGTGAGGCAGCAGTGCTAACCACTAAGCCACCGTGCCGCCCAACCAGTCCTGTTATTAGTGATACTATTAAGCCAACCTTGATGATGGATATTGAAGTGCTGCACTCAGAGTTCCTCCTTAGCACCCACAAAGCATTTCCAAGTGGTGGTCAACATGGAGGAGAATTGACTCATCTGTTAGGGATGGCAGATGGTAATCAGCAGGTGGTTTTCTTGCCCATTTCTGATCTGATGCCACGTGATTTCATGGGTTCTGAAATGAATGTTAAAATTACCAAGTCAATTCCCTCCCAACTACATTTCAATGTGCGGCCAGATCTGGTGGGATTGACCTCTTTATAGGCCAGAACATATCCAAGGATGGTGATGATGGTATCTGGGACATTGTTCGTAAGGTACAATTCCATGAAAATGAATATGTCATGCTGTTGCTTGACTAGGCTATGGGATAGTTCTCTCAATTGTAGCACAAGCTATTTTCGCAACGGGGACGGTACAGGATTGACAAGACTGTATGTATTGTTGTGGTTTCTGCTTCATTGGTTGATGCTACGTGGTATCTGATATGACACCTTTATCAAAGTTTGTAGTTATTAGACATAACGGAGTGACTCGATAGGCCTTTTCACAAGGCACTTAAGAGTCAAACACATTGCTGTGGATTTGGAATCATATGTAATCTGGATCCAGTTTAGGGTTTTTTTCCATTTTAAAATATTTGAACAGAAACTGTGCCAACTGCCAAGGTGAAAATTGGGTCCATATCGCAGAGCACTAGCCTGGATTACCAATCAAATTGCAACATCAATGTACCAGCGCCTCTCCCTAAAATAAGACAGAACTAATCCTGCTTTTTATTCAGGCATGAATTAATATGTTTATTAATAAACCAATGTTTATTCAATAAAGTATAATTATAGAGGAAGTATGAACATAGATCGTATTGGAAAATCTTAAAGTTGACACCATAATCGTGAGCACCAATTCAATTATTCCAGAATTGAATTTGTTCATTCAGAACAAATCCTATATGCTTTGTTCAGCAAGTAAAATAAAGATGAGCTATTGAGAGAATATTATCAAATGTAATAGGACAATCAATTTCTTTCACTTCGTTGGAAAATGATTTACAGAGCCACAGTAAATAAAGCCAGCCAGACATGGCGATAGATTAAAATGAAGCGTTGGTAATTTTGAAATGAAACTGACATAAAAACACCTTGAGAAACTATCCCACCCCATCTTTCTGGATTTTGTACATCTGAAGAGGGGCTAAAAAGGCTGGCAGCATTCCACGTTGACAAGTCACCAGGCCCAGATGGGATGCATCCCAGATTGCTGAAAGAATTAAGGGCGCAAATCACAGAGCGATTGACAGAAATTTTCCAAGCCTCTCTGACACAAGGTTGGTCCCGAAGAATTGCAAACTTGACAGTGCTGTTTAAGAGAGGGACAAAGGATAATGCAGGAAAACTACAGACCTGTCAGCATGACATCAGCAGTGGGAAAACTGATGAAGGCCATAGTACAAGATAAGGTAAACATATACGTAGAGAAAAATAAATTAATACTAAACAGTCAACCTGGCTTTGATAAGGTCAGGACATGTCTGACAAATTCATTTGAGTGTTTTAATGAGATAACACAGGCAGTAGATGTGGGTAATGCTGTGAATGTTGTATATTTGGACTTTCAGAAAGCATTTGACACGGTGCCACATGGCAGGTTGGTTAGCAAATTAGAATTGATGAATCCTTGGAAACATGGATTGGGAGTTGGCTAAAGGATAGGAAACAGAGGGCAGATATAAATGAGCATTTCTCAGATAGGAGACAAATTGAAAATGATATTCCCCAGGGATCAGTGTCGGGACCATTGCTTTTTCTGATTTTTATAAATTATTTTATAATAGGTGTTGAGGGCAAAATCTCTATAATGCTGATGATACTAAGATATGGAGAATAGTGAATTCTGATCAAAAAAGGTTGATGAGGGCAGAGCAGTAGATGTTGTCTACATGGGCTTTAGTTAAGCCTTTGACAAGGCTCCGCATTGTGGACTGTTTAGTAAAATTAGATCATATGGGATCTAGGGAGAGCTTGCCATCTGGATAAAAATTGGCTTGACAGTAGGAGATAGAGAGTAGTCGTGAAGGGTTGCTTTTTGTAATGTGTTTTGGTTCACTTCTGTTTGTTATTTATATAAATAATTTGGATGAGAATTTAGGAGGAATTTAGTATGTTTACAAATGACACCAAAATTGGTGGTATATTCAACAGTGAAGAAGGTTATCTAAGATTACAAAGGGATCTTGGACAATGACCTGAGGAGTGGCAGATGGAATTTAATTTGGATATTGTGAGGTTTTTCATTTTGGTTAAAAAAATACAAGGGCAGGACTTATACAGTTAGTGGTCGGTTCCTGAGTACTGTTGTCAAACAGAGAGACCTAGGGGTTCAGGTACATAGTTCTTTGAAAGTTGAAAGTTGAAAAATGGGCAGGAGGTTAAGAAAGCGTTCAGCACACTTGCCTTCATTGCTCAGACCCTTGAGTGTAAGAGTTGGGACGTCATGTTGACGTTTTACAGGATGCTGGTGAGGCTATTTTGGAGAACTGTATTCAGTTCTGGTCATTCTGCTATAAGAAAGATATTATTCAATTGGGCAGGGTACAGAAATTATTTACCAGGACGTTGCCGGGACTGGAAGGTTTGAGTTATAAGGAGATGCTGGATACTCTGGGACTCTTTTCACTGAAGCATAGGCAGTTGAGGGGTGACCTTATAGAGATTTAAAAAGTCATGAGGGGCTCCAAAACTAGACAGCATACTTTTAAGGTGAGAGGTGAAAAATATAAAAGAAACCAAAGAGACAACTTTTTCATGCAGAGGGTGGTGTGTGTGTGGAATCAGATGCTAGAGGAAGTGGTGGAGACTGGTACAATTACAACATTTAAAAGGCATGGATGGGTACATGAATAGGAGGGGTTTAGAAGATACGGGCCAAATGCTGGCAAATGGGACTAGATTAATTTAGGATATCTGGTTGGCATGGATGAGTTGGGCCGAAGAGTCTGTTTCCATGCTGCACATCTCTATGACTCTATGACTCTATAGACATCTAGTGAACTTCTCAGGTGAACTTGATTACATAACACTATTTCAAGGAAGGGCAGGTAAATTCTTCTAGTTTCTGATCCATTATTTATTCTTCATCCAACACCACTAAAATAAGATATCTGGTAATTATCTCATAGCAATGAGCAAATTGCCTGTTGTGGTTCCTACATTAACTTCACTTGAAAATTAATTCCCTGGTTGTCAAGCGTTTTGGATGTAAAAGGCATGACATATGTGTGATTTATGTTTCTTTCTTGAGGTTACAGCAAAAAAAGCAGATTGCGGATGTTAAAGTTACAGGAAATATAGTTCCAAAAATTGTTCTGCGTTCAATAATTTTGTCAAAAATAATGTTTTCCTGGCCATCTAATGGTACAAATTAAATGACTACCTGGGACAGAGACTCTCTATGTCAGGACAGGTTTGGTTTCACAACATAAAGACTAGAATGTTGAAAGAGTTGAGGCACACAGGCCTCAAAATCGAGCATGTAACCCAGATCCCTAATAAAAGGACCATTTATCTGTTGAACTTAATTTGCCACATATTTGCCCATTCTAGTAAGTTTATTAATGCTTATCAGCAATTTACTAATTTAAGCAAAGCACGTTTAGCATAATTATGGAAGCTTTCTCATTCCAACGTAGAAAATTCTGATCCTGTAAAATATTTAACAATGTAAAAAGTACATCATTTACATTGAGAAGGGCAAATCTATTTTTAAATCACATGTTTGGGATTCTATTTGATATGGACTGGTTGGACTAAAGGGTCTATTTCCATTTGTATTACTCTATGACTATGAAATAGCAGAACTATTGATCTGACTCCTGCTATATCTAACTGTTAGGTGTAAATTTACATCAGTTCAGAACAGAGTATACACAAGAAACTTGTATTATTCAATGATAACAAGGTGTAGAGCTGGATGAACACAGCAGGCCAAGCAGCATCAGAGGAGCAGGAAAGCTGATGTTTCGGGTCTAGACCCTTCTTCTGATGAAGGGTCGAGGCCCAAAACGTCAAGCTTTCCTGCTCCTCTGATGTTGCTTGGCCTGCTGCGTTCATCCAGCTCTACACCTTGTTATCTCAGATTCTCCAGCATCTGCAGTTCCTGCTATCTCTGTATTATTCAATGTTTTCCATGGGTAACAATGGTATTTTAATGAGGCTACTAAATATTCAGCAGACATGGATTGAAATTGACACAAAATGAGCATGAAACAACATTCTGGTATGAAAACAGTGCAAGTCAGTAAGGTGATAAAAGGTACTGCAGATGCTGGAGAATCATAGGAGCAGGAAAGCTTGAGGTTTCGGGCCTTGACCCTTCATCTGATGCTGCTTGGCCTGCTGTGTTCAGCCAGCCCTACACCTTGTTATCTCAAATCAGTAAGGTGTCAATTTCTTTACTGCAAAACAATAATCTTAGTGAGGCAAACTAAACAATGTCACAAAATCCCTGTTATGCCCTGGCTATGATTGATGCTTTAGATATACATAACAAGGAACTAAGTTACTTCATCTTGCACTAACTTAAGGAAGTATAAACTTAAAACATTCTATGGATCCTGTTGAGAATCAGTGAATCATTGGACTGGAAGGATATCATCAATGAAATGCTGAAATACTTTGGCCAAATTGCAACCTGGTCCGTGATGCGTGCAGCTGAAGTCTTCAGCCTATAAAACGTGCCTGAATTACACACATGAGGTAACTGAACACATTATAGTGTAAAGTTTTCTATCAAAATTTAGTAATGAAGTAGGAAGGAAAGAGGTGCAATAAAAACCATGTTCAGGGTGTCTCAAAGCTTCACAGATGGTGAATTAGTTTTGAAATATAATCACTGTTGACCTAAAGGATAATGCAGCAGATAACTTGAGCAAAACAATAAAGGAGCATCATCTTTGCAGTTACATTGTTTAAGGGATGAATGTTGGCTGGGACGCTAAGGAGAACTCTTCTGGTCTTCTTTGAATGGTAGAATGCGATCTTTTGTGACCACCTGAGAAGTCAGAGAAAATTTTAGTTTTAAGTCTCTCCTGAAAGATAGTACCTGGTGGCGGAGCACACTGTACTGAAATGCCAGCTTTATGTTCTTCAACTTTTAACATCATGATTCAGGGGTGAAAAATTTGTAATCATTAAGCCTTTTCTCAAGGCTCCTCTTTAAACTAATCTGACCATAGCTACATCAATCTCAATTCAATTTAAGATTACCACCAAAGTACAGCTTTGATGTGGTTGTGAAAAATCAAAGTGCTTTCAGAGGAATTTTGGTTGCATTCAGAATTTCTTGAAATTTAGCAATAAACACATGTGAGCTACAGTACCAATTGGGAATGGTTTAGAAAATAATCTGCTTGTATTTCTTGAAACAATAAGCCTCATTCAAACAAAAGAGAAATTAGAAAATTATTGAATGAAATGTTTCCATTTGAGGAAAGTGAAGAATGCATTATATGCAAATCAGCCTGTGATACATTGTCAAGGATCAGGAATAGTTAAGAAATGAATTTGACAGCAAAAAATCTTTCCTTGTCAGGTTCAATTTTCTATTCTATGGTTAAATAACCACAGTAAAGGCCGCTTAAAATATCAGGAGCATAAATTGCTTAAGTATTTTAAAATGGACATGCCACACATCAAATTAAATGGCTTGAGGAAATAGCTGTTAAAATCATAGAACGCCTACAGTGCAGTCAGAGGCTATTCGGCCCATTGAGTCTGCAACAACCCTCTGAAGAGCATTCCACTCAGACCCAGCCTCCCACCCTATCCCCTAACCCCACATTTCCCATGACTAACCCACCTAACCTACAACTCCCTGGATACTACAGTGCAATGTAGCTTGGGGAATCCACCTAACCTGCACATCTTTGGACTATGGGAGGAAACCCACACAGAAAACGTGCAAACTCCATACAGACAGCCGCCCAAGGCTGGAATTGAACCTGGCTCCCTTGCACTGTGAGGCAACAGTGTTAACCGCTGAGCGACTGTGCATGCTTCGGAGACAGGCCAAGTACTGGAAAATGGGACTACAATCCTACAACACGCTGAAAACATTGCCACCCATAATTGACTAGTAGACATCCTTAATCAATTCAATATGGAGAGGTAACCAAATCATCATTTACCCTTACTCAAAAAATCTTTATATATATACATGGTCACAATCACAGTTTGATTCTGTACAATAGCATATGAAGAAAACAAGCAAACACTGGAGTTTGAAACTATCCAAACAAGCCAAAGGCATCTTTTATGTTATGGACCAGGCCGGACCTCCTCAAAATATTTTGAGAAGGTTACCTAGACCCTAAGTTTTTCTTATTTTAAAGGTAGATGGAGTGTGCCTGTTCCAGATGTGATGTGACTGGTCAAACTACTCGATGTTAAGCAAAACACAATTTATTTAAACACTAGAGTGAAAATACAAACAAAAAAGGAGGAATTTGGAACAACTTAACTACTGGAAAACTTAACTGAATAATAAATAAAGTACCTATTACTAATTAATTTTATTTATTATTAGTTTAATTTATTTTGAGATTTTGAACATAAAAGCAGGGATGTACTACTGAGGCTTTATAAGGCTCTGGTCAGGCCACATTTGGTGTATTGTGTGCAGTTTTGGGCCCCATATCTCACGGAGGATGTACTGACCCTGGAGCGGATTCAGAGGAAGTTCATGAGAAAGGGGCCCTGGGAATGAAAAGCTTAACATATGAGGAACATTTGAGGACTCTGGGATTATACTCATTGGAGTTTAGAAGGATGAGGGAGGATCTAATTGGTACTTACAGAATACTGAATGGCCTGGACAGAGTGGATGTTGGGAAGATGCTTCCATTGGTAGGAGAGACGAGGACCTGAGGGCACAGCCTTAGAGTAAAGGGAAGACTCTTTAGAATGGAGATAAGGAGAAACTTCTTCAGCCAGAGAGCAGTGAATCTAACACTGCCACAGAAGGCTGTGCAGGCCAGGTCATTGAGTTCATTTAAGACTGAGATGGATAGGTTCTTGATTATCAAGGAGATCAAGGGTTACAGGGAGAAAGCAGGAGAATGGGGTTGAGGAACTTATCAGCCATGATTGAATGGTGGAGCAGACTCGATGGGCCGAATGGCCTAATTTCTGCTCCTATGTCTTTTGGTCTTATGGTCTTAATAGTTCCACTATAGTAACACCCCATAAACACACTCCTTGGCATAAAGACAAATTCAGTCACAAATTCTTACATGTAGTGCTCCAAACCAGGAGGAAACAACATCAAGAGAGATTTCAGAGAAAGTAGCTAGGAATCATTCAGTGATGCCTCCAACTCATCTGAGGCCCCAAACTACTTCTGATGCTACTGCTAATAAAAAGGACTGGAAACTCTGGTCTGTGAGAGCTGGCCAAACCAATTCAGGCTACTCTCATTGTTCCAACTTTTAAAACAAAACCTAAAACTCTCACAGATATAAAAGGTACTGCAGATGCTGGAGAATCCGAGATAACAAGGTGTGGAGCTGGATGAAAACAGCAGGCCAAGCAGCATCATAGGAGCAGGAAAGCTTGACGTTTCGGGCAGAGACCGTTCATCAGAAATGGGGGAGGGGAAGAGGGTTCTGAAATAAATAGGGAGAGAGGGGGAGGCGGATAGAAGATGGATAGAGGAGAGGATAGGTGGAGAGGAGGCAGACAAGTCGAAGAGGTGGGGATGGAGCCAGTAAAGGTGAGTGTAGGTGCGGGGGTAGGGAGGAGATAGGTCAGTCCAGGGAGGACGGACAGGTCAAGGAGGCGGGGTGAGGTTAGTAGATAGGAGATGGGGGTGGGACTTGAGGTGGGAGGAGGGGATAGGTGAGAGGAAGGACAGGTTCGGGAGGCGGAGATGAGCTGGGCTGGTTTTGGGATGCGGTTGGGGGAGGGGAGATTTTGAAGCTTGTGAAATCCACATTGAT
>JAHRHZ010000009.1:6514297-6525640 GCA_024137785.1 Ginglymostoma cirratum
CAGCCCCACACCGTGTTATCTCTAAAACTCTCACACATTGTTTACTCTAATGGCTCTGGGAGACTGCTCAATACCTCTGCCTTACATCCTCTCTTCAACAAAAAAAAGGACTAAATAATTTTTTAAAGTGACAGCATTGTCACACTTACTTGAACCAAGCTTTATTTACATATATTTGATGCATGAGAAGGGTCTGATAACTGAATGGACCCCCATTTAACTTCAGCAGGAAGACCTCACACAGAAGCCTTTCTCAACTGCGTCTTGGTGGCAGCTGCCCCACATCTTTTTTATTTCAAATATATACTTTATTCATAATAGATTAAGGAGCAAGGGTTATCTTTGCCATAAGTTATGACTTTAAATGTCCAGAGTGCATCTCATTTAATGACAATGCCATAGTTAGATGTGACTTGAACTGGATTGCAAGCAGCAAATTCATCTCACTTTGACATGTATGTGGAGGAAATGGTACCAAAGTTTACAATAATAAAGTTAGATGAGGAAAGATGGGAAAAATCTTGAAAGAAGCGTAACTACTGGGATGTCCTGATTGGCCTGTGTCTGTGCATATACCATCTGCAATTCTATGTGTGTCTAAGAATTAAATGCTAAAATTAATAGCACAATATCTGCACAAAAAACATTCTTGGAGGCCAGATTGTAAATGCCCACATTTAGATTCATTTTTCCCTCTCTGTACTGGTGACTGACAATAATTTTTTTGGTGGTTGAGCCCTTTGTCATACTGACCATATAAAACAATATTTATACTCAATTCAATACTATAAGGCCCTAAAATGGAGATTGTGTAAAGTAAAATGTCATGGAATTCAGATACATATAGAAAGTGCTGATGGAACAGTACAAATGGACTTAAATTATAACCATAAGCTGAGGTAAAGCACAGGGACACCTGAAGAGTTAAGTAACAATGTGTCTAGTTTCTAGCAAAGCATCCTGGTAACAGAGGTCTTGGTTCTCAATACTTAATCATTGAAGAATCTTCGAAGGGATGGAAACCCAATACCAGTTAAAGTCATGATCCTGAACCCTTTGGGAAACAGTCATTTGCGAGTGATTGTCCTTGAATTGGCCAATGGCCAGCGGGTTTTCTCACTATCCAATTCAGGCTGATGTGTGGGTTCTCGAATCTGGGGGGCTTCCAGCTTAGAAGGCTTCAGGTCAAACAAGGGTGAGGAAACCTCCCGCTGATTATCACCCACCTCCCTCCCACATCCCTCCTTCTCTACTAAGGATTGAGTTCTCCTCCATGTTGAATACCATTTGGAGAACATAGTCAGGTTGGAAAGGGCTCAGAATGTATTCTGGGTGGAGGAACTAGAAGACCTGTCTCTATCAGTGGCTTGGCAGCCCTACTGCTTACCGAGGGGGCTGAGTCCCACAGGATATAACTGGTGGATTGGATCTGCAGTGGTTAGTGAGAGAATGAACAAGAGGGAAAAATATATATGACCTCATCCTCACCAGTGTACCTGTAACAGGTGCATTGTCCGTCATAGTATTGGTGAGAATGACCACCACCAAGTCCTTGCAAAGACAAAACCCTGACTTCCCACTGAAGCTATATTTCATTGTGTTGTGTAGCACCATCTGTTGAATAGAATAGATTTCAAACAGATTTAGCAACTCAAAACTGGACATCTAGCAGTGTGGGCTATTGGCAATCCATTCAACTGCAACCTGCAAACTCATGGTCCAACATGTTCATCATTTATCCTTAACAGCAAACCAATGGATGAGACCTGGCTCAATGGAAAGGGCAGGAGGGCATGTCAGGAGCAGAACCAGGTAGAACTGAAAATGAGGTGTCAGCCAGTGAAATCACAATGCAGGACAAATTGCAGGCCGAGTCGTGTAAGCAGCAAGTGATGGACAGACAGAAGTTATTCCACAGCCAACAGATCAGATCAAACTTTCAGTGGCCTGCCACATCCAGTTGTGAATAGCTGTGGACAATTAAAATACTTATTGGAGGAGGAGGCTTAAGGAAGTAACACTGGCCCTTATAATGTTTCAGAGATAGTAGGAACTGCAGATGCTGGAAAATCTGGGATAACAATGTGTAGAGCTGGATGAACACAGCAGGCCAAGCAGCATCAGAGGAGCGGGAAAGCTGACGTTTCGGGCCTAGACTCTTCTTCTGAAGAAGGGTCTAGGCCCGAAACATCAGCTTTCCCGCTCCTCTGATGCTGCTTGGCCTGCTGTGTTCATTCAACTCTGCGCCTTGTTATCCCTGGCCCTCATAATGTGTTCCTTTTAGCCCTGGTAAATCACAATGGGCGAATCTGCTTCACATCCGATTGAAAGCCAAATATTGTTCCTGAGGTGGTCTGCCCAGAACTCAGTCCGTTATGATCTGTCCAAGGCTCTATGCAACTGCAGTCTAATTTCCTTCCACACACATCCCAAACAATTTAATCGCCTTGCACTTATGATGCAACACCTTTTGTATCCTTACTTTGCATTGCTTTACTCAAGGTGTGATCCAGAATAATATCAATCATATTGAAAGACCAGATGCAACCCTAATAAGATCTGATCTTCACTTTCAACAACTCAGATATTTTTCCTGAAATCCTCATTTTAAATTTTGGTGCTTTCTGTATTTAATTAAGAAGACTGACCTCCTAATTCATTTCAGAGTCTCAGCAAATATGGAAGACTTTAACATCAGGTCCATACATCATTTCTAGAGTCTGTTATCAGCAGAACTGGGGGAGGTATGTCTCTGTGTCCATATTATAGTACTCCAAATGCTCTGGTCATGTCTAACTGAACAATTTTCAACATTTCCTGTGTCTCTCAACAAATCCATTAAACTTGAAATGTTTTACATACCACCACATTGTGCTTTGCCTTCCAAAACAATCAATAGCACTTTTTTTTTTCTTTTATCCTATTCATTCACAGGATGAGGGTATCGCTGGCTAGGCAGCATCTATTGTCCATCCTGTATTGTCCAGATGGCAGTTAAGAGTCAACCACATGGCTGTGGGTCTGGAGTCATGTGTAGGCCAGACCAGGAAAGGACGGCAGTTTCCTTCCCTAAAGGACATTAGTGAACCAGATTGGTTTTCCCAACAATCGACAATGGATTCACAGTCATCATTAGACTCTTAATTCCAGTTACTTATTGAATTCAAATTCTACCATCTGCTGTGATGGGATTCAAATCCGGGTCCCAAGATCATTATCTGGGTCTCTGGATTAACAGAGCAGCGATAATACCACACGGCCGTTGCCTCCCCATTCCCTTCTAAATAATTTATTCCTTCCCGGAAATGTTGAAAGAGGTGGTGAAAGGGGGAAATAATGGGTTGTGCTGACCCTGGAAAGAAACTCACTGTGGGCTAATTGCTAGACAGAAGGTCCATTGGTGACTGTCTTCACTTGCCGACAATTAAAGTCCTTAAGTGGCCAACTAACAATCAACTCGCCACCTACCCTAACACCTCACCTCTGGTGGGCAAAAAAAATTGTTAATTTCCTGACTGGGAAGCCATAGCAAGCTGCAGCTTGGGTTGGTGGAACAGAGCCTCCAATTGAGGAGCCATTGCAGATGCAGATGATCAAATTTTCTCAAAGCATATTGAGGTTGTTTTTCAAACATAACTGAATTATGTCCATTTATTGCAAAACATGCATGTCATCCTTTCTTCTGATATCAATTGAACAATGCACCGTTTGCAAAAACTTTTGCAGACTCTGCACTTATTATATTTCTTGCGCAGGCAAAAGTCTGGACAAGATCCAACAAATGGATGAATACATTTGCTTTTACAAACGATTCTCCTTGCTTGCCTAAAGCAATAAATACTCTCATAAAAAGTATTATATGGATTGTTATAAGTCTGATTTATAAGTGACATTAATAAATGTTATCAACAGAGTATTGGTGCAAATATTATTTTACATTTTACTGAATGGTCTAAAAGCTTTACTTAGTTCCCAACATATTTACAGATACTGACTTTTTCATCAATATGCATTGCTGATATCTAAAAGAATGTGCCACAATACTTAGTTATTAAATATTTACTTTATAACCTGTATAACAGTGTTCATCTGTTCACCTATCACTCGTCACTAATTGCTCAGTCTGGCTGCTACAGCCTCCACACATTCCCTCATCAGGTCACTTTAGTTTGCTTCGTCCTGTAACCATCTGCCCCACATAAACCGAAATCACTGTCTCAGCACTTGCAGAGGTTTATTTTCAATTCATCTCTATCTGGGTGATGTCCTGTGTTGTGCTTTGAATCTGACAGCTATTTTACATGAGGTGTGAGTTCTGCAGAGAGTGCTAAGGCCCGCAGGACAGATTCTGTCAGGGTTCAGTTATTGTTGTCTTGTGGCTAAGTCATCTGTGATTTTAATTCAATGGATCACTTTGTAACTTGTCCATTATACAAAGTGTCACCCCGTATTTTTGCAATGGAACATGCATCTCAGGATGACTTCAAGGTCATGAGCCACCACAATTAGCAGCTTAACCATTTATTGAGAATTAACAAGTTGCATTCTTGCTGTATTCATATGTGTGCATCATGATGCCTTCTAGCTATTATTAGCAGAAGTGAATCAAACTGAATATGATATGAAAATCAATATGAACAGTTAAGGGGTGCATGCTTTTTCCCACTGGGCAACGTGACTTCTTTTTCTTCACTCACTCATGGGACATGAGTGTCATTGGCTGGGTCAGCTCTGATTACCCATTCCTAGTTGCCTTTGAAAAGGTGTTGGCGAGCTGCCTTCTTAAACTGCTGCACTCCACGTCCTGTAGGTAGATTCACAATGCCCTTAGGGATTGAATTCCAGGATTTCGACTTTCATTTAGGAGGAGATGATGGCTTATAGCGTATGACTAGACTTTTAATTCTGAAACTCCTTTCTTGGTTCAAATCTGCCATAGCAGATGGTGGAATTTAAATTCAATTAAAAATAATCCGAGAATTAAGAATCTGTCGATGATCATGAAAACATCGTCAATTGTTGGAAAACCCCATTTGGTTTATGAATGTTCTTCAGAGAAGGAAATCCACCATCCTTGCCTAGAGGGCCTACAGACCCCACAGCAATGTGGTTGACTCTCAACTGCCCTCTGAAATGGCCTAGCAAGCCATTCAGTCGTATCAGTCGCTTTGAAGTCTTAATAAAGAAATGAAACCGGAGGGATCATCTGGCATTGACCTAGGCACTGGAAAAGACAAGGGCAGAAACAGCTCTCTCAACCCTGAAAACTCCTCTTTACCAACATCTGGGGGCAAGTGCCAAAATTGGGAGCACTCTCTTACAGACTCGTCAAGCAACAGCCAGACATTGTCATACTCACAGAATCATACCTCACAGACAACGTCCCAGACACCACCGCCACCATCCCTGGATGTGCACTGTCCCACTGGCAGTTCAGAACCAGCAGAGGTCGTGGCACAGTGGATTACAGTCAGGAGGGAGTTGCCTAGGCATCTTTAACTTTCAGTCTGGACCCCATGAAGGTTAAACATGAGCAAGGAAACCATCAGTTGATTAACACAAACCATCCTCCCTCAGCTGCTGAATCAATTCTCCTCCATGTTATTTCATTCACTAGACTGGGCAGGCTGGACTTGTTTCCATTGGAGTTTAGAAATGTGAGGGATGACTTGATTGAAGTGTACAACATCCTGAATGGTCTTGAGAAGGTGGAAATGGAAGGGATGTTTCTCTTGCTAGTCAGTCCACGTTAAGGGAGTACTATTTTAGAATATTGGCCACACTTTCAGGACAGCGATGAATAGAATATTTATTTTCTCTTAGAGAATCATTGAGGCTTTACAGCGTGGAAGCAGGCCATTCAGCCCATCAAGAAAATTTGCCTCATGAGTCAGCGTCCTCCATTCAAGCGGTGGGAGTGGTGAGAGTCCGAGCCAGGGGGCAGCCGGGAAGGTAAGGCTTTCATATAAGTCTTGCCCCGTGAATAGGCGGAGTGAAGGCTGAGGAGGAGCAGACGCGGACACGGGGACTGCTGGGTAAGTGAACTATTATATTCCGGCTGGAAGGGATATACCCAAGGTTACTATGGGAAGTGAGGGAAGAGATTGCTGCTCCTTTGGCGATGAACTTTGCGTCCAGTGGAGTAATACCACATGATTGGAGGGTGGCAAATGTTATTCCCTTGTTCAAGAAAGGGGATAGAGATAATCCTGGGAATTACAGACCGGTCAGTCTTATTCTGTGGTGGGAAAATTATTGGAGAAGATTCTGAGAAATAGTATTTATGATTATTTGGAAAAGCATAGTTTCATTAGAAATGATCAGCATGGCTTTGTGAGGGGCAGGTCATGCCTCACAAGCCTTATTGAATTCTTTGAGGATGTGACAAAACACATTGATGATGGCAGAGCAGTGGATGTGGTGTATATGGATTTTAACAAGGCATTCGATAAGGTTCCACATGGTAGGCTCATTCAGAGAGTAAGGAGGCATGGGATTCAGGGAAATTTGGCTGTCTGGATACAAAACTGGCTGTCCAATAGAAGACAGAGGGTGGTAGTACATGGAAAATATTCAGCCTGGAGCTCAGTGACCAGTGGTGTTCCGCAGGGATCTGTTCTGGGACCTCTGCTGTTTGTGATCTTCATAAATGATTTGGATGAGGAAGTGAAAGGGTGGGTTAGTAAATTTGCTGATGACACAAAGGTTGGTGGAGTTGTCGATAGTGTGGAGGACTGCTGTAGATTGCAATGGGACATTGGCTGGATGCAGAGCTGGGCAAAGAAGTGGCAGATGGAATTCAACCCGGAAAAGTATGAAGTGATTCATTTTGGAAGGCCGAATTTGAATGTAGAATACAGGGTTAATGACAGGATTCTCGGCAGTGTGGAGGAACAGAGGAGTCTTGCGGTCCTCAAAGTTTCTACCCAATTTGATAGGGTTGTAAAGAAGGCATATGGTGTCAGAGACAAAAGGTACTGCAGATGCTGGAGAATCCGAGACAACAAGCATGGGGCTGGATGAACACAGCAGGTCAAGCAGCATCATAGGAGCAGGAAAACTTGACGTTTCGGGCCTAAACCCTTCGTGTTGGTTTTCATTGGCAGGGGAATTGAGTTTAAGAGCCATGAGGTCATGCTGCAGCTCTATAAAATTTTGGTTAGACCACACTTGGAATATTGTGTTCAGTTCTGGTCGCCTCATTATAGGAAGGATGCGGAAGCTTTAGAGAGGGTGCAGAGGAGGTTTACCAGGGTGCTGCCCGGAAAGGAGGGCAGGTCTTATGAGGAAAGTTTGAGGGAGCTAGGGCTTTTTTTATTGGAGTGAAGAAGGATGAGAGGTGACTTGATAGAGGTGTACAAGATAATGGCAGGCATAGGTAGAGTGGATAGCCGGAGACTTTTTCCCAGGACAGAAATGACTATTACAAGGGGGCATAATTTTAAGGTGATTGGAGGAAGGTATAGGGGAGGTGTCAGAGGTAGGTTCTTTACACAGAGAGCGGTGGGTGTGATGAATGCATTGCCAGCGGTGGTAGTAGAGTCAGATACATTAGGGACATTTAGAGACTCTTGGATAGGCACATGGATGATGGTAAAATGAAGGATATGCAGGTTAGTTTTGATCTTAGATAGGATGACAGGCTGGCACAACACCATGGGCTGAAGGGCCTGTACTGTGCTGTACTGTTCTATGTTCTATGTTCTACCACACTGCTCCTCCAAACAGCATCCCATCCAGACCCAGCTCCCAATCCTGTAACCCTGCATTTTCCATGCTACCCTGGTTGTGCCACTTTGGAACTTTCTGCCTCAGCAGCAGAAGTTGGGTCATGGAATATTTTTAATGGGCAAGTAGATGAGAATGCATATTTTGCAACGCAAACAGATCAACCATGAACTTATTGAATGGTAGAGGAATTTTACAGAGCCTAATGGCTTATTTCTGTTCCTAATTCATATGGTTATGCATTTAAATTCTGTGTATATAAAGAGTAAAATAGGGAAAAAAACTCAATTCTCTAGATGTCATGGCAAAATAGCAGAGAATTTAAAATGTAATATTTTGAACTCCAGATAGCAAGGTGTGGGGCTGGATGAACACAGCAGGCCAAGCAGCACTTGGCCTGCTGTGTTCATCCCTATGATGCTGCTTGGCCTGCTGTGTTCATCCAGCCCCACACTTTGTTATCTCAGATTCTCCAGCATCTGCAGTACCTTTTATCTCTGATACATATTTTGAACTCCAGTTGTTTTGCTAAACTCCAGCCCAGCTCAATTTTCATTGGTCATGGCTGTTCTTCTACATTTTGGAAACACAGGAAGGAAAGGCTCAACTTACTTATTGTCTGAATTGTTTAGATTCAGTTGCGTTCAAAACTGGTTCATTTGAGTTTATTTCTTATCTTTGCACCACACAAAATAAAACTGTCTTGGGTTTAAAAAAATCTCCACTGCAGGACTGAAACGAAGCAGTTGGTTGAGTTCAGTTACCATGTACAATGATGACAACGACATTACCTGGACGGTGAGTATAACGCACAAAATGTCGATGAACTAGGAATTCGCAGTTTTTACCATATTTCTTTATCATATTTGAGCAAGTCGCTGGAAGTGATTAGAGTAATTTTAGCCAAAGGCTTTAGCAGACAAAACACAGCTGATGATAAACATTCTGTAAATGATACAATTTTTTCTTAATTCTGATGTTGATCAGAACTGTAGGCAAATTTGCATTCCAGAAATTATAATGGAACAACAACAGCATTAGTGCTTTTATTTTCTGTTGCAAGTGAAGTTTTATGTTAATAATTACTTTATGATCTTGTCATGTTTTATGCAACATGAACATAGGAACAGCAGTAGGCCATTTGCTCCCTGGAGCCTGTTCTGTCACTTAATGAGACAATAGCTGATCATTGACCTAACACCATATACCTGGCTTTGGCTCCTGTCCCTTAATACCTATGCTCACTCTCAGATTTAAAATTACCAACTGATCCAGCATTTACTGGCAATTGTGGAAGAGAGTTCCAAACATCTACCACCCTTTGTGTGTAGAACTGCTTCCTAACATCTCTACTGAATAGTTTAGCACTAATTCTCAGACTATGATCCCCAGTTATAGAAGCTCCAACCAGTGCAAATAGTTTACCTTTATCTAGCCTGCCTTTTCTTGTTAATATCCTGAAGACTTCAGTCAGATCACACCTTAACCTTCTCCCTGTATTGTTTATGCCATCACTCAATTTCTTTTTTTCTCATTCTTAGTTTGGAACTGTGAGCTAAAGTTGATAACCGAGCTTTGAACCTGGAGCAACAAGTTTTGTTTTGAAAAGGAGGAGAGCTCAACTAAAGTGAGGTTTGTTTATGGGAACTAGCCTGGAAAGATAATTGCAGGTTAATTATTGTCCTCAGAACACTGAGGTGTTGAGATGCACTGAGATGTTGTAGGTTCAGGACCGGCAACTGGATTGATTGGCTTGATCATGTCCCATCAAGCCTGAGCTTACAAGAAGTGAAGAACTTAGGGAACTTATCAGCCCTGAATGTTAGATACCCGAAACATGACTAATCAATACCAATAAAATTTGTACTTTTCCGTGTTATTGTTGGGTTTGTATTGTGCATAGATATTTTACACCGATGACTACAAAAACCATGGCTTTCCAGTAACAAGCTGCTCTCAATGAATCTTCTGTTACTGTGTTATAGTGGCCACAAATGAAGTAAGAAAAAAAAGACAAGTGCTTAAGTCTTTAAAAGTACATTTGTCCCTTGACAATTGCAGATATTGATGCACAAAGCACAAATAATGTAGTATATTAATTTATAGAGAAAGTGCATGCAAGTCATGAAGTCTCCCTTACAAGTGAAATAAATTCAATAAACCAACCAAATAATGCAATACATCATATGTTTTCAATTACTGAGTGTTAGACCAAATGTCCCAGTTGACTTTTCATTGTGAATCCTCGGAGCATTAGTGACCATGAGAAACGAAGGAAAAACAAATGGTCGTTACTCACGAGTATGATTTTTTACAGTTGCTCGAAACTTCCTTTAACAGAACATAAAGGCATTGCCTTGTGTTTCTTATCTGGCATGAGATTTAGGCTCTTGAAAGTTAGGATTTGACCAAAACTGGAAGTATGAGTTGCAACAGAGAGAGTGTGAAACAGGGTGTGAGGGTGTTATAAAAAAAAAGCATGGCTACAAGGTTTATGTCAAAAGTATATTTTAGAATACTTTCGGATTTCCTTTAGATCTACTATATCTATTCAGAAAACACACTAATCTACAATCTTATAAGAGTAAAGGATGAGACCTGTGAACAATCCTTAAGCAATTCTCCTCTCCAACCATTCACACCAGGACCTCACTCACCTCATCTGACCCTGTTCTTCCTGGTCTAACTTCCTATTTCATCAGAATCTTTGTTTGGCAAGTCCTGGCTCATCTAACTACAATGGGATAAACAGAGGGGTAGTTTAAATGGTCATGAACAATGACTCGTTGAGAAATAATGAATTCTTACCCACAGACACAAGAAGCCAGGAGGGAAGATAAAGTGGAAGTGTGATTTGGGAAGGTGTGTGTCTACAATAGGTTCAGACAAGTAGCTGAAACTGCCAGGCTTTCTAACCATTCCCCTCTGTATGAAGTGTACTTGTATCAACAGGATTCAGCCACTTATGATGTCCAAGGGTTCACCTGATGCTATCTGATGTCTCCCTCTCGCTATTAATTGCAATGGAGCAAGGGTGCATTGCTGAGTGGCAAGCATGGTTCCCATTGAATTGTACATGGCCCCACATTCAAATCCATCAGTGGGGAGCGTATAATCTAATCTGATGAATTTTATTTCCTTTTAATTTTCTTCTTCTCCCTTCTCCAGGAAGTGTTGACTGACACGAGAGTACAGTTCCATAGGCAGTGGAATAGTATTGACAATTTTACTACCTATTTGATTGCTTTCAGATTCTTTTTAGAAAAGAAAAGTGTATATTGAAAGAGTGGTAAGATTATGGAACATGCTATCTGAAATAATTCCATGAAGGCCAGTATCTCATCACTGATAAAAGGTACTGCAGATGCTGGAGAATCCGAGATAACAATCATGGGGCTGGATGAACACAGCAGGTCAAGCAGCATCATAGGAGCAGGAAAACTTGACGTTTCGGGCCTAAACACTTCATCAGAAATGGGGGAGGGGAAGAGGGTTCTGAAATAAATAGGGAGAGGGGGGAGGCGGATAGAGGATGGATAGAGGAGAGGATAGGTGGAGAGGAGGCAGACAAGTCGAAGAGGCGGGGATGGAGCCAGTGAAGGTGAGTGTAGGTAG
>JAHRHZ010000009.1:6526040-6543663 GCA_024137785.1 Ginglymostoma cirratum
CTCCCCCTCTCTCCCTATTTATTTCAGAACCCTCTTCCCCTCCCCCATTTCTGATGAAGGGTTTAGGCCCGAAACGTCAAGTTTTCCTGTTCCTATGATGCTGCTTGACCTGCTGTGTTCATCCAGCCCCATGCTTGTTATAATGAACAAGAGAGTTATTTTCAGTATCTGCTATTAACTAGAACCAAGAATCATAACCGACCTGACTATTCATAACTGTAAGGCCCTTTGTAACCAGAATACACTCATTTTTGAGGTAATATTATCAGGTCACTGCCATATTAAATTTTGCAATAGGTGTACCTAAGTGGCCGCTAATATTTACCAAAACATTTCATTTTCAATGGAAAGTCATCATATTCCAGGCATAAAACATGATTATAAGTGGTGAACTTTGTGCATTTCGGGGATTGTAGAGAGATAATTAACTTGTATATTGAATTGAATTTGATGTCACTGACGTTTTGCTTGGAAGTGATGTTCAACAGCATTGTGTGCTTTTAATAGAAGGTCAGTGAGCAGTCATTCATTCATATCGAAACCAAACTTGGTGTACTGTAGGAAAACCAGGGGCATATAGTCCTCACGTACATCACTATTAAAAGCACAGTCAGTAGCCTCTGGTGCAATGCAGAAGTTCAAATATTAAATTTCTTTCTTTCTCATGGTTTTCATTTTCTATTTATGCAGAACTATTTGACAAGCATCTCTTGAAAATGTGTTGTTTGCCTGTCCCTCAGTCTGCAGACTTGCGCATGTTGGCTTCCCATGTTAGATACTTAATCTCCCCTGTAATGTAATAATGTAAGTTCCCGCCTTGTAAAGTTACTCCTACACAGGATAGCAACGACAGTGAATGGTAAAACAGAGAGGAACATTCACAAAAGGGGAAGAAGAAAGGGAATCACATAAATAACTTTCTCGTATTCAGTTGACCAGCTGAAGTTATCTGCTGTCAGATCATACCTTCAGATTGGAAAATATGAGCCACACCAAAGTCTCTTTGGTGCCTAAATGTTAGACATCTTGCAAACTAAAAGCTTCATCTGTTTAATGGATCAAAACATAGCAAATATTTAAGACTTGATACTTGCTTCATGAACCTTTCGTCCTTATACCTATCCTAAGACTTCAGAACATGTTTGTAAAACTGTAAAATAAACAGCCCAAGGGTGGTGAATCTGTGGAATGCTTTGCCGCAGAGGCCAAGTCATTGAGTGCATTTAAGGCAGGGATAGACAGGCTCTTGATTAGTAAGGGGATCAAAGATTATGAAGAGAAGGCAGGAGAATGGGTTTGAGAAACGTACAGAAATTATTGAATACCTGCAGTGTGAAAACATGCTATTTGGCCCATTGACCCTCCAAAGAGCATCTCACACAGATATACCCCTTCCCTATCTTTGTAACCCTGCAGTGCCCATGGTTAATCTGCCCAGTCTGCACATCCCTAGACCTTATATGCAATTTAGCATGGCCAATCCACCTAACCTGCACATCTTTGGACTGTGGGAGGAAACACACACAGGCATAGGAAGAATGCGCAAACTCCACACAAACAGTCACCTGAGAGTGGAACTGAACCTGGGTCCCTAACACTGTGAGGCAGAAATGCTAACCACTGAGCCACAGTACCACCATAGCATATCAGCCATGATTGAATGATAGGGCAGACTCAATGGGCAGAATGGCATGGTTCTGCTCCTTATGGTCTTGTGGTCTAAAATAAAATGGCCTGATTCCATATAACAAAACTTGCATTTGCAATAGCACCTTTAAACGAAGAAAAATATCTCAGCAGGTATATGGGTTATGATTCATACCTGAAACTTGAAGAGAGAAGCATTGCAACAGATCTACCCACTAATTTAAAATTCACCCAAAATCCAACAACTATTTAAATAATCCTGTTTTATCAAAGGCTATTATCTGTTCAAGGTCCATTTTTAAACATCCACTGGTGAGTTTAACTTAAATTTAGACAGCAATAACAAAAATGAGCCTAAAAATGGGATGGATTACTACTGAACACGAATATTTTTCTGGTAATCACTTGCCTGGATGAGTGCAGCTCCAAAAGCACTCAAGAAGCTTGATACCATCCAGGGCAAAGCAGCCCCCCACTTGCTTGGCACTATATCCACAAACAGTCGCTCAACTAGCATTCACTCAGTAGCAGCAGTGTGTACCATCTAGAAGATGCAGGCAGCTGGCATGGGAGGAAGAGTCACTGGGAATGAGCCTAAAGTCTCTCATTGCCAGTCACTCTGCCACTAAAGCTGAACAGAACCTATTGGCGGACTCCTGTAATCACTGATCCATTTTACCAAGCTCGTACAAACTTGCGTGCTGCTCCTTTGTCTGTTTGTGCATTTTCACATTAGTTTTGCTTCATTCTGATGAAAGAGTGCAGTTCAGAATTGCTTGTGGGTGTATTGGATTTTGTAATATTATATTAAAAATACTGTTTTAAGACAGAGGTTGGTGCACAAAAATAAAGTCATTGCCAGTGCTTGGTGAGAGTTGTAAAGAACGTGGCACAATTTCCTTGAGGTTAGCCAAAAAAAAACCATGGATGGGAAAACAGAAATGCCTGCAAGTACGTGATGTCAGAAGAGGGAATTGACATTCTTTTATCACTGTGTAAGGTGAATAGCAAAAGTCTTTCCTCTGGAGTGGGGGAGTTCAAAACTAGCAGGCATATTTTTAAGGTGAGAGAAGAAAGTTGCAAAAAGGACACCGGGGCAACTTGTTTTTTTACAAATAGAGTGGTTCCTGTGTGGAATGAACTGCCAGAGAAAGTGGTAGATGCAGGTTCAATTACGACATTTAAAAGGCATTTGGATAAGTACGTGCACAGGACCATTTGGAGGGATATGGGCCAAATGCAGGCAAGTAGGACTAGTTTAGTTTGGGAACATGGTGAGAGTGGACTATTTGGACTGAAGGGTCTGGTTCCATGCTGTATGACTATAACTCTCATAATGGCTGTTCCCATAAGGTCCTTTTCTGCCCAGGTTGAGCAGGTCTCTGGCAGTGCTCAGAGTGCTGGGGTGAACTGATAGGTTTCTTCCTAGATAAGTTCCTGAGACATATCAGTGAGATTCTCACCAGAATGGGCTCATGAATGCAATCTGGTGAAAATACCTGCCAAAGGTGTCAGTTTCTGAGCTGGTAGAGAGTGCAGGAGACGGCTTTCTACATACTGCCTCTGAGGGATCTGGGAATACTCCTCCTGAGGTGAAGGAGGAACTGATGTTCAGAAGGATTAGCCTCTTGTGGGAGGCAGCTGCGTGCAGCTGCTGGGCTCTGAAAATGACAAGAGAGGGAGGAAACATTATGGATAGGAGCCTGAGCATCGTTGGATAAATGCTTTCACACAATGGTAGCAGTGGGGGAGCAGTGCGATTCAGCACATTGACTCTTCTTTAGTTGTTGGGACATGGACATGTCAGCATTCCTGCATGAGCAATCCCCACCGTGAGCAAGGACTTGATAAGCTGACAAATGTTAGCCACCTTTCTGCCTCTTTTAGCTCTGTTATAGACCATTTTCTTCTCCTGGGAGATGGAGAGAAGGACTGAGTGCAAGGAAAGTGCCTGAAAGGGCTGTCAGTGTTGCTATCACATTGCAAAAAAGGTGTTGAGGTATCCCGGATGAGTGAGTATAAGCTGCAGAGGGCATGAACTGTTCATAGTTTGTGGATTAGGGTGAATGAGAACCATTGAAGGAAGATGCTGCATGCAATGTGAAAGAGGTAGACCTCAGGCCTTGGTGGGAAATGGTGTGTTTTGAGGGGTTAGACTGAGTGTGAGGTAGCAGATAGAAGATGGTAGCACTAATCCTTGTGGGCCTCAGAAAGTCATTAATCTTCTTGCAACATTGATGCATGTTTTTCAAGACCATAGTCAGTGCATTGACCTGGGTAGCGACTCTGTACAAAGGTAGCAGCATCTCAAGCTGTGGCCTCCCCTCCTGGGCCTGGGGGAAAAAGATATCTTCCCTCTCCATCACCATGCCCACTAAGACCTCTAGGTCCTTGTCAATGAAGTGGGTTGGCAGCTTACCTCTGATAACCATGTCATTTGTCGTCGTACATTGACACATGAAGGACAGTTCCTTGCCTGGAATTGAATCTCTGGCCAATAATAGAATTCCATGAGAAAGAAAACAGGAGAAGGAATTGCAAATGTCATGAAGATGGCAGCAATGCACAAAAAATGAGCTACTTAAACCAGGCATCCCAAAAAATGTGGTCTCCATATTCCTCAGGGCTGTGAGACATCTGAGGGGTGCAGAGGAAACATTCTTATATGATGGATTTGATGTCCAATCGATACTTTATTTTTCTGCGCTTCTTAATTCATTGACTTTTCATTGTGTGTAAAGTGTAGTTGGGAGACTTTGTGATCGCTGTTTGCTCTGTCTCATGTTTTCCTGAAAGTAATGTATCCCAGGGATGGACCAGGGAGAATTACCTAAACACATGATAAAATAACCATTAATAGGTTAAATGATTGGTTTAATTGTCCAGCTGCCTCTAGTAGACTGTCAGCTGAGACCTGCCTTTGGAAATAACACAAGGAGAAGACATATTGCCTTCTGCTCCATTTTTCCACCATTGTCAACTCATGGACTGGTAAAATCCAAGCCACAGAGACAGACGCTGTATATAGCATCTGACACTCTATTAAGAAATGCATCATTTACACCATATATCATCGTGATGGTATCAGAATGTGAAGTAGTATTGCCTTGAGGAAGAATGTTGAGTTGATTTGTGTGCAGACAAAGTAATGAGTTGAATAGAAAATTCAAAACAAAACCTTGCTTTCTTGAAGTGCCATCAATGTAAAGAAAATTGTTACAAGCAACTTCACAAATGTAAATTGGCATGGAAAATGATGCATGTTAAGTGTTATGGGCCAGACCAGACCTCCTTCAAATATATCAAGGAGACAGCCTATGCCCTAACATTTCTTATTTAAAGTTAAAAGTTCTGTGTTCTAGGTGTAACTTGTTTGGTTACATTCCCGGGCTTTAAGCAAAACATACTTTATTCTTACACTATAGTTAAAATACAAATAAAAGTAATAATTGGTGTAACTTTAACTCTCTTGGAAAACTTTACAAAACAATAGATTCTTTAACTACTAAACAGAAACTGTTCCAATGTAGTAACATCCCATAAACATACCCTTGACAAAGGCAAATTCAGTAAAAAAGACTGTTTCACTTGGAATTTTTATAGCAGAGAGAACTCCAGCTTTAAGCTGTGACAGAGGCAGGAATAACAGCTTCCATATCTAGTTTTAAGGCCCCAGCAACTACTGAGAGTTAAGTTAAAATCCTTGTTCTGTGGGAGCCTGACCCCACCCATTCAGGCTGCTCCTATTGCTCCAACATTTTGAAAAGAAAAGCCCAAGGCCTCACAAGCTGTTTACTTTATTGGCCTGTAGAGGACTGCTCACTACCTCTGTCTCAACATTCTTCATTAAAAAAAAGCTAGGACAAAATGCACCTCTGAAACCCGCAGTATCGTCAAAAGAGAAAGATTAGTAGTTGATGGCCAAATTGTAATAAATTAGAATTGATTTAAAACAATTGTATTCAACTCATTGACACTCTCCTCAGCCATACACTCATTCTGTTTTATATCTGTCTGACTTACTTGCGTGTAATTTATTGTAAGAGTTATGTTAATTAAGCCATAAAAACCCTACAGTGTGCCATTGTGCGTTACATAGGTCTGACTTGCAATTTAATTAGAATATACTGGACCTGTACAAAATCATAGAGATAGAAATATACAGCATAGGAGGTGATCAGGGTAATGTTAACCAAAATAAGTGTACTTGCCAGCTGTTGGTACTTGGCCTTGTAGGTTATGATATTATAAATAGGTTCATAGGATTTGGACAACATCAACAAAGCCAGCATTATTATCCTTGAGAAAGGGTGGTATGGTGGCTCAGTGGTTAGCACTGTTGCCTCACAGCACCAAGGACCCAGGTTCAATTCCAGCCTCACGCAGCTATCTGTGTAGAGTTCTCCCCGTGTCTGTATGGGTTTCCTCCCACAGTTCAAAGATGTGCAGGTTAGGTAGATTAGCCATGGGAAATGCAGAATTATGACAGTGTGGTCCCGATGGGATGCTCCACAGTTGGTCAATGTGGGCTGAATGGCCTGCTTGTAAACCATAGAAATTCCATGAAGATGGTGGCAAGCTTCCTCCTTGAACCACCACAGCTCACTTGGTGAGGGAGTTATATAATTCATTAATAAAGGAAAAGTGACATATAGGCCAGGATCTTGTGCAACTTGGAAATGAACTAGCAAGTACACTCCTTGTTTTTCCAGATGATACTTGTCATGGATTAGAAGGTGCTGTCAAAGGACCATTGGTGTATTACTCCAGTGAATCTTATACATGATACGTACTATTGAAACTGTGCATCTAAGCTGGATGGAATGCATGTTTAAAGTGTGGACGGACTGTCAATAAAATGCATGCTTGTTACTCGGTGGTGTAAAGCTTCTTAAGCAAGTGGAGGGTATTCACCACTGTTTTATGCCTTTTAGATGAGGGCCAGGCTTTCAGATTCACAAGGTGAGTTATTCACCGCAGAATTACTAGCCTCTGGCCAGATCTTGTATCCACAGTATTTATATGGCAGGTTCAGCTTGCGTTCTGCTTAATGTAACCTTCAGGATGTTGGTAGTGGGGGAATCAATGATAGTAAAGGGAGTTCTGCTATAATGTGTGTTTTGGCAATGCGAATTGGCAATCACGTGATTGACAAACAGGGGAACGGTATTTCTAAAAGGTGAACTTTTTGTTGGCTATAATGCGATTCCATCAAGACCACTGGACTAGCTCTATAATAACAGAATCGAGGCAGTGCCACTTTACTTTTTTTTCCCCCCATCAACCTGCTTTTCAGTTTTCAAGAATTTATTCAATCTATTTTTCAAGCCGCTATTGAGTGTTTTTCTTTGAACCGCAGTACTCAAGCTGAAACCAAACCAATGATTCATAAAATTTTAGCACAACTTTCTTGTTGTTGTAAACTATGCATCTATTTATGTTCATAGTCTAACACACCTGGCTTTCTCACTAAAACCTCACTGTCACATATTTACAAGTTGCAGTTATTTTCAGCAGCCACTTATTTGTCTCTACTCAGCTTTGACATTAAGAATAAATCCTAGCCCCTCCGCTTGCTCTCAGATGAAATAACTGTGGAGCACTCAAAGTTGATGAGATCTGCATGCAATATTTCATGGTTGCCATTGAAGCTAATCTAAGGAAGTTTTGTATAAAAATAGTCAAAGTACCTGTTCTTGAAATACCAGCTCCTCCTTCTGGAAGCTGTTATTGTACGACAGTGAGAAGTTCGGGTTTAGTTGGCTATGGAGCAGATAGCTTACCAACATTCTACATGGTTCTTTATGGAGAATAGTCACTTGAGCATGATTGAGAAAGGTCAGTGGTTCCTGTAGAACAGGCCAGTACAGCAGGTGGACCATGGGCTGGACTGTGAATATTCGCTTCCCAGCCACGGTCATTCTGCAGCCACGTCTCCATAATGACAGATAGATCTTATTTGTTCACTTCAGTTAATGCTGTCATTTCAACTGCCTTGTTGCAAATGCAGGGTGTGTTTCAGTGATAGTGAGGGTTAAAGAGATGGATGGAGGTTACAGAGATAGGGAGATTTATACCAGCTGTGGAAAGTTATGGAGATAGTGAGAATTGAAGGGATGGGTAGAGATAGACTTAGGGAGGCTAACAGGTGCTTGAAAACATTACAGAATTATGAAGAATTGCAGGTGCCCAAGAATGTTAATGGGAGAAAAGACTTTAGGGCTTGGAGGTACTGTAGTTACAGAGATATAGAGGGTTGGATTAGATTCCAGAGATAGGGATGGATGCAGGGAGTGAGAGGCATGCGTATGTGGAACAAGCGAGGGACACACACGAACACATAGAGCTTGAGTGTTCGGTGATGTTTTTTGCTGCTCTGCCCCTAACCCTGCTTTTCCCATAGGCCCCATTATCTCTATAACGCAATTTTGTATTATGCGATGTAGTGCTGGAATGCAACTATCGTGTTACAGCAGAACCCCGTGTAATTCCACTGAATGTCAAGGGGCAATGATTAGATTTTCTCTCGTTAGAGATGATTATCGCCATACACACGTGGGACATGAATGTTACTTGACACTTATCAGCACAAGTCTGAATATTGTCCAGATCCTACTGCATGTAGACATGGAGTGGCTCAGTATCTGAGGAATTGTAAATGTCAACATTGCACAATTTTCTAACGACAAATTGGATATGAATTTGTTTTCATCACTGTGTTTACCATTCTTACATGCATGCAGAATATTTATGGCCAATTAAAGTTAAGGAACTAATAAGATCGGAAAAATCTAAGTGCTTTGATGAAGTTCAGACAAGGGATTTTCTAACATGCATTGAATCTCTGTTCCTATCTGTTTCTCCAGATTGAAACAAGATGGATGTGCTTTTATTGGTGCAGACCACCCTATATCTCCATTATGCCTGGGTAAAGTTTACACCCTGGTTTATCTCTACATATTTCCTTGAGTGTGAGGAATCTTTTCCATTTCTTCTATGTCTTTCTATGTCTTTGCTTGAAATATGAAAATCTGGTGACTAACTATGGACAGTATTGGCTAAATGAATGGTCCCCTTCATTTTTACTCTTTGTGTCATCCTCCAGAATTCTTACCACTTGCTATACTTGCTCCGTCTCAATATCTCTCTTTGATGGTATTGCTTCCACACATAACTAAGACAACTAATTTCTCTTCTTGCAACCTGGGAGTGTCTACTGGATAATTCGCTTCATTAATCTTCCCAATTAACTTGTACAGACCACTGAAGCTCTGCTTTCAGAGGTTCCATCAGGAAAGGTAGCAATATTAACACATCACCTCCAGTTTGAAATGTTTTGTTTTTAGCATCCTCATTTGCTCACTCATTATTTCTTATGAAATGTTTGACTATTCTTGAGCTACTTTGCATACTCTTGTGAGTCTCAGCAGGAACACGGACTTATAATCTAACATGGAGGATTCATCACTCTGTCTTAAAGAGTTTTCTTTTATCGATCCTAAAGGACCTGATTTGTGACTATCAGTTAATTTAAAAGACTAAAGAATCAGTAGATTCATTTGATACATCCTTGATGCTATATAACTGATAATCCAAACCTTTGTCCCAGCTTCAGAATGATGTTCTTGGCCAATTGCTTTATTCGTTATGTTCTGTGTGTGGTGGGATTCCTCCAAATTTTCCAATGGTGTAGACTCCAACTGTTTTAGATCCAACTGACACATTGACTGTATTTCTGCTGGTGGTCCAGAACAAGTTAAAAGAATTGAGGTTTTTTTCCCCACTTTACTTCCTATTTTAGCTACGATTGTCCTGAAAGAAATGACCTCTTCAAACCAAGTTGTCATATGTATAATAATGAATACTATTTATGTTAAAGGCGAGGTTAGGGGAGAGGGACATTTCTCAACTTCATCTTCAGCATAAGTGCCATTTTTTTTGGGAGCTTCTATCAGGTCTGGTAGTCACTGGACCTGAAACATTAACTCTGTTTTGTTCTCACAGATTGTGCTAGATCTGCTGAGTGCTGCCAGCAATTCCCATTAAAAACCATTCTGTTGAGGAAAATCACTCTCTCTGATCCATTTTATCCAGGCTTCAATATCCTCTGTTCGAACAAAAATAACCCCAATCTATCTAATCATTCTTCACAGCTAGAATTCTCTGGTATTTGCAACATCAGCACAAATCTCTGTATTTTCTCCTGTGAAATAACCTGTTTCTTGCACTGTAGTAACAAGGATTGCTTGAAGCACTATATCTGTGAACTAAATCATATTTTGTACAATTTTTTAGTAACTTCCTCACTGTTATATTCTATGTTTCTGCTAATAAAACATTGTGGTTGTTTTGTGATTAAGAAAAAATGTCCTGGGCAATGTTTGACAAGAAACAAAATCCAACTTTTAAAAACTACAGGATGCAACTGAGTGTCAGACCTCCACCCAAGCAGGCTGGCGATCTTAAATCATGTCCCAAAATGTCTCTTTTTTAAAACTTTTAGCTTCTGTTTCATTGCTTATGATTCCATTCCTCTCTATCTTTGTCACTTTCTCACAGATGCTCCACCGTTGCCAAAAGCTGTCTTCTACAAAATTTGGGATTTTGTCCATCTCCTTACCCTGGTTCCCTCACATCACTAACCTTTGTCATGCCTCCAATTGACTTGGACCTAAGCTTTGTAATTCTCTTCCATAACTCTTGCATCTTTCTCCCTTTTAAGATATTCCTTAAAGTACACATATTTGACCACGCTTTTAGCCACTTGTCGCAGTATGGTATTCTGTGATTTGTTGTTAATTTTGGGTTGCTTTACATGCCTTGAAATGTTTTACTGTCTTAAAAGGTATTGTATAAAAACTGATCCAAAATCTCTTTCACCTTGGAAATGTTCATAAGCAACAGCAGGAAACTACAAAATTCTCCCCAAAGTGTCACGTTCACCAATGATACAGAAGCTTGCTGCTATTTTGATGGGTGCAGATCATTGCTGGCTACATTCTGCATGATCCATTTTACTGCCATTTGAATTGGATTAACTTTAATGTGATATGCACTCACATGAGTACAGTGAAAAGTTTACAAGTCTCCACTTACTCTTAGATCCCAAAATATCTAGGAATGGATTTTTGAGTACAAATTCCCAGAAAAAAAATAATAAAAAGAAATATGAAGTCCAGCATTACAGACCTTCAAAATTACAAAATCATAGTAATAAATTAGAAAAATTAAGAAATAAAAAGTTCAGACTAACAGTCCTGCCACGGTAGTATAATAAAGAAAAAACAAGCAGAAAAAGAATTGAAGACAAAGTCGACTTATCCATTTTGTGCCTATGGGCTCGACGACCTGAACCCACCATTGGAATCCCAGGCTGGATTCACCATAATGGTGAAGAACACTCTGGATGGAGTCACAGAATGACTGAAGCCGCCACAAGGAGACCCAAACGCGACACCGACGAAAATAGCCACGGAAGCCGTCTAAAGGAGTCCCAGGTCAGGCCCGAATAACCGTGCTGCCATGAAGATGATGCAGGAAAACCTGGGCCTTGGAATCCCAGACCCATATCCACCTCATCTTCAGCTGTTGCTGAAACTGCCTAGTCAAAGGACCCACCAGGACACAACCACAAGGAACAGCCAGATCCCCATCACAATCTCTGCTGCTGCAGCCTTTGGACCCTCCTCACTACCCAAATTTCTCCTTTGCCACCATTGATATTCCTTTGGTCTTTTGTTCTGGGAACCCTCACAATCTGCTCCATTTGCTCTTCCTCCCCCAACTGTATCAACAGCATTAAAAAACTATTATTTTCCAGCCCCATTCAATTCTGAAGAAATCCTATCAGGTTCAAAACTGCATAGATGCTGCCAGACCTGCTGAGTTTCTCCAGCACTTTCTGGTTTTAATTCAGAGACAGTAGGAAATTGGGAGAGATGGTGCAATACCGTAC
Source organism: Ginglymostoma cirratum (assembly GCA_024137785.1). Classification (NCBI taxonomy): domain Eukaryota; kingdom Metazoa; phylum Chordata; class Chondrichthyes; order Orectolobiformes; family Ginglymostomatidae; genus Ginglymostoma; species Ginglymostoma cirratum. The sequence goes on from JAHRHZ010000009.1 coordinate 6,537,643, forward strand.
TGTTAATAGCACAATATTTTTATCTGGTTTTACTAAGTTTAGTCAGGAATATCTGTGAGACACCTGTAACATCCACTTTACACCTGATGTGAATTGTAACATGTTCTCCTGAACTCAGCATGCTCCTGTTGATAATACTGGCAAGTCGAATGTGTGATTTTAACACCAGCCGGTATCCCATGCAAGTGAGAAGAGACAGACAGTGACACTTCACACATACTTTGATTAAAATGGGTAGCATGACTGAAACAGTAATGTCATCCAAGTTTAATGATATACAGGGATACTTAGATTGTAATAAATAATATTATTAAATGTCATCTTCAAACTGCGTACATTTTTAGACTAGTAATCTGGGTTTCTGGACAGAGAATCTAGAGACAGAGTTCTAATCCTACAATGTTATTTGAAGATCTGAATTCAGTTGAAAAATCTGAAAGTAACAACAAAAATAGCACCGGCAAAAAAGTGATCACAAAGTGTTATAAATATCTTAATTGGTTCAAACTCATCGGGACCAGTTTGTGAACTGAATCTCCCATCAATGGAGTCACTCTTCACTGAATCACGCAGTTGTATCAAATCACTACTAACAGTTTAAGACTTGGGCACATCACCATTGTGGCAAATAGCTAGGAATGGACAATAAATACTAGCTGTAAATGTAATACTTAAATCCAAAGAATGAAAATAACCCTGTCCTGCTGAATCAAGATTCATTATCAGATGCTCCTCTATTCTCCCATTGCTGCCACAATGAATGCATTCTTGACATTTCTTAAATTTTCTACGCTTATTTCACAATTCATTCTCTCTCATGTCACCAGGAGGCATCTGCATGGTTCTTGTCATGAGATGACCAGCTCCTCAGACCAACATCTCCTTCTCCACTTCTGAGGAAGGAATCACAGAACCCTCAGAGGAAGCAGGGACAAGCCTGCATCCTTTACAGATCACCAGCTCAGGTAAAGAAATCTTGGTGGTTAACCGACCTCAATTACAGTCGAGGCTACGTTTGGTTGAGCACATCCCTCCTGAGTCTCCGCAACTGGTTGAGGAAGAAAAGCTTCAAATTCATAGAATCCCTACAGTGTAGAAGCAGGTCATTCAGCCCACTGAGTTATCACTGACCCTCTGAAGAGCCATTCCAGATCCACCCCCACCCTATTCCTGAATTTTCCATGGCTCACCCGCCTAGCCTGCACTCCGTGGGGCAATTTAACAAGGACAATCCACCTAACCCGCACATCTTTGGACTATTGGAGGAAAGCAGAGCACCCAGAGGAAACCCACGCATACACAGGGAGAATGTGCAAACCCCACACACACACAGTTGCCCGAGGCTGGAATTGAACCAGGTTCCCTGGTCCAGCGAGGAAGCAGTGCTAGCCACTGCCACTGTGCCACCCTAAGTATTAGCGCTCAGAGGATTGCCAGAGGCCAGGCACTTGCTCAGCCCCAGGTAGCAGAGGATCACATAGATGTCTGCCAATTATAACTTCAGTCAAGTGCATAAACAGATACAGGAACAGCATACAGGCTTGTTAGGGATTCTCAGGAAACTGGATTGAAGGTTGAAGGCATTCACTAATGTCCCCTGTACCATGCCGTCTCCAAGGGCAGGTTGGCAGTTACCATGGAGACTCAGGTCTGGCACACTCAGTGTCTACCAAATTCCTGCACTCCATCAGTATTATCATTGATGCTGTGGTGTGTCAGAGGGAATGAGGGACCTCGATTTCACTCCATGTGCCCCATCCTCTCAAGGACACAGGTGGTGCCAGCAGGTACCCAAACCACCAGTTACAGGACCCTCAAAAATCTCCTCCAGAGGTGCTCAGCCCTTCCACCTCTACCCTGCCTGCAACACTCAACCATGTAAAAGCTCAAACCAAAAAGATTCAGCCTGCATCTGACAGGCAACTCTCGGCAAATGGGGGGACATCTATCCACAAATGCTCCAGGGGTAAGCCTTAAAGGCCAAAGGGCTCCAATATAACACAGGCTCCATCCACCCCAGCTGGAGACCCTGGGATTGCGCTGAGACATCCTGGGAGGGAGTGGAAATAGGACACAGTCTGAGGGCACATGGGTGACTCTTTATTGTAAGTGGAATTCCACATTTGTAATTATATGTTCACTTTTCATCATCAGCTGCCTGAAGATAGAGAGGCCAGCGATCCTTAGCCAGATCGATGCTCTGAAGGGCAGATAAACTTTTCAAAGCAGCCATGTTAAAAAATAATTAGGCATGACTGAATGCAATAGCATCAAACATTGTAAAGGCCTTTCAGTTTGCAACCTTAACTTTTATTGAATAATGGGAGTGACAGAAGAACAATGCAATAATCCCAATGCCGCTTAAACAGGGAATTGTTGCCTATCCATGGTGATGGTGTCTTAGAACATTCACATTCAGAGTCCCACTGCCCCTCACTTATCTGGAAGAGGTCCCATTGAATATGACTGATGGTGGGCCTCTTACACTTTCTTTTTTTCCCAATTTTTTCATGAGATATGGGTGCTGCCGGTAAGACTAGGATTTTTTGCCCATCCTCAATTGCCCAAGCAGATGCAGGAAAAGCAGGCAGGTTTGCTGGTGGCCAGCTAAGATGAAACAAAGGCTGCGGGCTACAGAAATGTGGTTGTGGTCCTACTGCTTCTACCACATGCATTTCTGGCAGTCTCCTTGCACTGGTTGGTTTCTGCCTCGGAGACTGAGGTCCACCACACTCACTGTCTACTGTACATGTGCACCGACCTGGCAGCCATCACTGTCTCCGCTGGCAGAACCGATAGCAAGGCAACAGGGGAATGCGATCTTAACGGCAGATGCACTTCCTCACAAGGTGAGCGGGCGGCGCTAGCGAGCACCCAGCCAGAGAATGGACAACACACTGGGCTCCTGTGATAGTTAACCCTAATCCCTCTTAGGATGCCTCAGAATTACTCGACATCTCTACTACCACCCTGCCAGTGGTCCCCAACCCTGTTGGAGTTCACCCTAAGGAGAGTTGTCCTGCATCGAGGCAGGATACACAGTAATGCCTGCACCCTCGAGATACAAACATCCCCTTATCACATGCTCCAAAACTCCAATGTCACCAAGCCCCATAATAAGGTAAAATTGTGATGAATCATAGAATCCCTACAGTGTGGGAGCAGGCCATTCAGCCCATCAAGTCCACATTGACCCTCTGAAGATCATCCCACGCCTGCATTTCCCCATGGCGAATCCACGTAGCCTGCATAATCCCTGGACTCTAAGGGCAATTTAGCATGGCTAAACCACCCTAACCTGCACATCTTTGGACTGTGGGAGAAAGCCAGATCAAACTCATTCACTGGGAGAATGTGCAAACTCCATACAGACAGTCACCCAAGGCTGGAATCAAACCCTAGTCCCTGGCACTGTGAGGCAGCAGTGCTAACCACCGAGCCACTATGCGACCCAGGGGCAGCGTTGGGCTGATAGACAGTAGGAAGACACCCCTTGGATGTAAAGTACCTGCAAACTTCAGCTTGGGAGCATCAAATCCAGACCAAACTCAACTTTACAGGTCAATGATCTTTCAAAGATTGATTTGGTGCCTGCCTAGCTGAGCATTTGCAGGATTCTCTGCTTCTGTTTTTATTTCAAAAGTTGAGCTTGTCTTTTTGCTCTCTGGGTGCTTGACACCACTGCTTCCATTTTTTACCTTAGTTTCCAAATTGGCCTCACACTTTGTAGTCATCATCCTTGGTACCTCAACTTTAAACTGAGGAATGAAGCAAGGGAAAATCAAAGTGACCTGATCTCAAATTTCTGAAGAATCGAGAGAGAGAGAGTGAAAAAGATAATGGCCAGGCTACTGACTCCGGCATTAAAAGAACAGAACACATTAAACAAAATAAATTTAAAAGCAATCAAGATGAAAATAAAAGACACATTAAGGGATGAACTGGACAGTCCAAAATAAACAAAATCAAATGGAAACAGACCTTGCAAACTCGAAGCAAGAAATATTTGAAAGCATTGTAAGCTGATGTGATTATACCAAGTTCAGCCAGGTGGGCCTCATAAACTCCTCTGATCGGAGCAATTAATCTGATCCAATCAGGGAGCCCTGGCTGACAGATCTAAACAGGAGTTTTTGAGATTCTGGTCTCTCTGAGAGTTGGCTCGAGGCTAACTGCGTCAGTGTCAAGGACTATGCACGTGTAAATAAAGGGTGGCTTGGTGATGGGATACTGACCTTCATGGAGTTATTTCAGAAGGATTGAGAAACTAGCCTACCATATAACTAAAAATTAAAAAGGCTAGGATTAATCAAAGGCTTTATGGGCTCTTTAAATTTACTTATTTGAAAAATGAGTTTAAAGCTGAAATATTTCGATTTAATTTATCACAATTAATTAAGTCCTTTAAGGATTGATGTTCTTTACAGAGGCTATGGTTTATCATAGCCTCATTTGTGCTTAAATTTCATTTTCTCAATGTGTTGAGCTTTTAATAATGTCAATTTATTTCTTAGAAAAATAACACTCAGAAATGAATGAATGAGTTTGATGGTTAGTCATTGATTGAGTGTTTACTAAATGGTTTGGGCTTATTAATGGATTCCAATTCTCAATATGATGTTTTAGTGGTGTTCATTTTAGTTAATTTTCTTATAGCTCGTTCACAGTCTAAAAAGAAAAATCATAATTTTCTTTTGTAAATCCCATAGGAACATTCACTTTAAGATATAGGGCAATAATATTCAGTAAGCTCACAATGAAAAGAGGTTAGAAGAACAGGCATATTGAATTTCAACAAAATTTGTGAAGAAGAAATTGGCAATACAACAATCATATACATGATACCATTCATCTTTATGAACCAATGAGGTGTAAAATGTCTTTACCATGAGCCAGTTATGTGATACATTGTCCCACCTGTAGCACCGGTTAGATATATATTTTATACGTAGGTACCACTATTAGGCAAATTTGTACTAATGGTTTGCTTTGTAAAGGAATCAATTACAAAGGGCACAGATTATAACACAACTAGACCAACAACTTCAGGCATTTCAGTGGGTTTTCTGGTTATATTTAAATTCTTTTACTTGGAATTATTTACTTAGTAACTGGTGATATTGGAAAATCCTTGACTCAAATTCAAGATAAGCCATCTGTCCTCATTTAAAAAGAAATCTATAACCATGTTACAGAATTGAGTTACTGTCAAATACTTGTTTCCTTCCCTGTTCCAGCTCTGACATAGTTAAATATTATATATCTCCCTTATTCTAGCCAAGGTCTGGGAAGTTTCCCCACGGGGAGACTATTACAGGATGGTGCAATTAAGGTCCCACTTAGATCTTCAGAACCGATCAAATATTGTGCTTTTTGCAGAGATGACTCTCACCAAGTTCTTTATGATCAGGACTATAAACTTATGTCATGCCACAAGTTTCCTTTCAACTTCTCTTTCTGTCACCACACTCACAGGTTTGAATAATTGTGCACAGCACAGAGCACTGTCGACAGACATTCATAATCACACAAACCGATGCATCTCTTTTTCCTTTTGAAAATAGTAAAAATAGATTGGGTTCAGTTTTCGATTGAACTCTTCTCTGGATTGATCTATTGCCAACCACTAGATGGATTCATGGCACTGTCGTTTTATCTTAACACCACTTGAATGCCCTTGATGGGCAAGTTATCATTTTCTGTAATGCTTTCGGGATTATCGCTTGAGTTCTATTTACATGTTCTGTAACACAGAACCATTCTTTCTATTTTTCATAAGGTCATCAGATTTTAGGTATTGGCATACTATCTGCCGTACACTACCTCCAATTCAATTTTCAATTCCTCTACTTAACAGGAATTGCAGATGATTAAGAAATTACAATAATCACATAGTCTTCAATGTCACAAGCAGTATTGCTGTCATTAAAAGAGATAACAAGATGTAGAGCTGGATGAACACAGCAGGCCAAGCAGCATCAGAGGAGCAGGAAGGCTGACGTTTCGGGCCTAGACCCTTCT
>JAHRHZ010000009.1:6553663-6598310 GCA_024137785.1 Ginglymostoma cirratum
TCGACTTGTCTGCCTCCTCTCCACCTATCATCTCCTCTATCCATCCTCTATCCGCCTCCCCCTCTCTCCCTATTTATTTCAGAACCCTCTTCCCCTCCCCCATTTCTGATGAAGGGTCTCTGCCCGAAACATCAAGCTTTCCTGATCCTATGATGCTGCTTGACCTGCTGTGTTCATCCTGCCCCACACCTTGTTATCTCGGATTCTCCAGCATCTGCAGTACCTTTTATCTCTGATATAACTTTCACTGGCAGTCAGGTCTTGCATAATTAGTACAATTGGTCCTTCCAGTGATTTGAAAGCTATTATAACCATGTTAGAGAAAACAAACAAAGAACTATGGAACAAAAACATAAAGTTTCTGGAAAAGCTCAGCAGGTTTGGCAACATCTGTGGTGAGAAAGCAGAGTTAACACTCCAGATCTAGTGATCCTTCTTCGAAAGCATAACTTCTCCATCCTGGTACTCTAGTGCACACAAAAAAAGGCCAAAGTTCCATTAGCTTTCTTGATTATTTTCTGCACATATTTGTGATGTCTTTCAGCAATTTCTGATTTTATAATCAAGTTAGTAATTTCCCTTACTCTTCCCATTTTTTTTCATTGTGATAATATGATTTTTACAGCAATATATATTAAACAATAAACAAATAGAATGGTGTCTTCAGAAAAGGCTCCTCCTTAATTTTCTGAACCCTTCACATACTTACACTGATTAATAGAATGGAACTTTTGTTTTTGACACGAGTTCTTTGAAAATGTCTACCATTAATGAGGATAGTGTAACTTTATAGAAATGGCAATGTCCTTGCATGCTTTCTGTGGCTTGTACAATTTACTATTATATTCATAAACTGTCTGGGAACAGGAGTCAGTTATTCAGCCCCTTGAGCCTGTTCCAACAATCAATGAGATCATTGATGATCTGTGGCCTAACTCCATCCACCTGCCTTTGGCTCATCTTCCTTAATAGCTCTTCTTAACAAAACATGTATCTATCTAAGGTCTAGAATTAACACCAAATCCAGCATCCACTGCCATCAGTGATGAGAGTACCAAAATTCCACCATGGTTTGTATGTAGAAATGCTTCCTAATATTTCTCCTGAAAGGTCTGGCAGACTGTACCCCCAGTTCCAGGATCCCCAAACACTGAAAATAGTTTATTTTTATCTATCCTGTAATTTCTTGTTAATATATTGAAGACTTTGATCACCCCTTAACCTTCTATATTCTGGAGAAAATTGGCTTAATTCATATAAGCTCTCCTCATAACTTAATCCCTGAAGTCCAGGTACCATTCCTGTAAACAAATATTGGACCCATCCAAGGCCAATGTTTTTTGTTAATTTACTCACGGGATGTGGGCAGCCCTGGTTAGACCAGCATTTATTGCTCCAATTGCCTAGAGGGCAGTTAAGAGTCAACCACATTGCTGTGGGTCTGGAGTCACATGAAGACCACAGTAGGTAAGGATGGCAGATTTTCTTCCCCAAAGGACAGCAGTGAATCAGATGGGTCTTTCCAACAATTGACAATGGATTCATAGTCACTGTTAGACTCTTAATTTCAGACTTTTCTTGAATTCAAATTCCACCATCTGCCATGGCAGGATTTGAATCCAGATCCCCGGAACCGTTACCAAGTTTACTGAATTAATAGTCGAGTGATCGTATCACTAGGCCATTGCCCCCCCTTTATATTCTTCCTAAGGCATGTTGCCCAGATCTGCTCACAGTACTCCAAGTGGCATCTAACTAGGGTTTCATATAACTGCAGCATAATTTCTGCATCCTTGTACTCCAGTCCTCTTGATATAAAGACCAACATTCCATTAGCTTTCTTGATTATTTTTTGCGCTCATGTTGATATTTTAAAGATCTATGCGCCTGAACCCCAAAGTCTCTTTGGATATGAATTGTATTCATCTCCACACTATCTAGAAAGAACCCTGATCTACCATGTTTTGGTCAAAAATGGATAACCTCGCATTTGCTTACATTGAACTCCATCTGCCACAATTTTACCCAGTCAGTTCATCTATCAACATTCCTTTGTAATTTTATGCTATCATCTACACTGTGAACAATGCTGCCTAACATTGTGCCATCAGCAAATTTGGATACTCGACTTCCTATGCCATTATCCAAGTCTTTAGTAAATAATGTGAATGATTGAGGCCTTAACACAAGCCTTGTGGGACACCTCTGGTCAGATCTAGCTGGCTTGAGTACCAACCCATTATTCCCAATTTCTGTCACCTGCCACTCAACCAGTTCCCCAGCCATATCCTGGGGATTTGTCACCCTTTAATACCATTAATTTCCTTATTACCATTGTTTTACCTTTATTAATTTTGAGAATGAATGAATGAAAGAACAAACTAAAAAAATAAAGTCAAAACCTAGGAACTATTGTCACTGTGGCAATGAAACAGTCCATTTATCAATTGCAAAGTCCCACAATACAATGTGATAATGACCACAATTTCAGTGATGCTGCTTGAGGAATGAGCATTGACCAGACAATCTACAGTTTTGTTTTGAATTGTGCAATGGGAAGTTTTACACCCCCGTGAAGGACCAGATTAGGGTCTCTGCTTCTCGCATCGAAAAGCTGATACCTCCAACAATGCAGCCTTTCCTCAATACTGCACTGAACTGCCTGCTTAGATCTGGTGCTCGATATAAGTCTATTGAGTCATATTTGAAACTACAACCTTCAAAATAATCTGTCTGATGCTGCAATTGCACATAAAGAGGATTGTCAAAATCAGTTTGTCATGGTAATCTCTCATGACAATACTGTTCCTAGTCCAAAAATACAACTGCCTTGTCATCTGCAGCATGTGGTATTGTGGCATTCAAGATACAGCAAACAGTTTGACAACTGCCAATTTGTCTGCTGTTGCTTTGATTTTCTCAGCAAGCTCAAAATTTGAGAATTCCAGGTATGATTAGTGTCACATAAAAGGGAAAACTTTTGCGAGTCACAAATTTACACAAAAAATGTCTATATATCATGAGAAACGCTGAGACTACATAGAATTTGAAGCTCAATACCATTTTCACAAATAAGGAATTCTTGCCTCTTTCCTGCAAAACAAGGGTGACAGAAATTAGCAATAATTTATTGAATATATTCAGATTTATGTGCTTAAGGCTCATCAGATTATTTGGACTTAATAGATCGCCATGGTGCTCAGGAATCTGTCATTGCAATGAGTAGGCCACAGCGTGAGCACCTCAGTTTAGTTTTACATGCTGGTAAATGCTCTGTCACTTATTAAAAATTCTGGAATAAGTCCCCGCAGTCATTTTACCATCAAATTTAATTTGCCTTACCCATAACATTTTATTTTTTGGTGTGAAAATATATGATTTTTACACCTGCAGGGTAACAGCTTGTTTACAATAAAAGACACTGCACACAGCTTCTAGCCATGGGCTGGTCTCCTCATATCAGGCCCAATTGCAATCCCTAACTTGAATCTATGTTTCCTAATTTCAGATTTTCCAGTCAGAGGAAAGAACATGTCAGCATTTACTGCATGTCAAAGAATTTTAAACATTTTGATGGGATTATTCATTGAAACTCCAGAACATATTGATCCATTCTACTCAATTTCTCCTCATTGATTCCAGCATTGAAAAGGCTTGCCAATCTAGTGAACCTAGTTGTAGTCTCCATAAGGCTTTAATTTCTTTCCTGAAGTAAATAGACCAAAGTGTACATGGTGCTCTTGGTGTGATCTCACCCAAAGCAGTAAGATTTCCATAGTCTGATACTCCAAGCTCCTTGCAATAAAGGCTAACATATTAATCTCCAGAGGGTGGGAAATCTCACTTCTGGTCCTGCCGATATTGCTACTTCCAAATGGTGGGATCCTTAGCTTTTCTGTCCAACTATGAACTTTAGTGTCCTTAAACCTAGCATCGGTGAGGCAGCTGAAAATGTGGAATTCCATGAGTTTTAAAAAATTCTTTCACGGGATATGGGCTGGCATTTGTTGTCCATTCCGAATTTCTTTCGAACTGAGTTGGTTTCTCGGCCACTTCAGAATGTGGTTAGGAGTCAACCACTGTTGCCAGTTCATCTGTTGTTTCCATTTGCATCGCTCACAAAGTCATCAATTTTTATGGCATCAGAAAATTACGGCTCTCTGTTATGTTATCCAAGTCATTAATTTAAAAAAAAATGCTGAAATCTCAGCATGGATATTTATGGAACATCTCAAGTCATTTTCTTTCAATTTGTGAGCATACACATTTACCCTGACACTGCAATTCTCTGCCTAACCAGGTTAATAATTTGCCTTCAGTTCCATGGTTTTTGAATTTACATAAACTTCAACATAAAACTTTGATTAAAGTTTAAGGAGGTGGGGAGGTTTAGAGATGGAATTCCAGGGGATGAGATCTAAACGATTGAAATACAGCCATTAATGGTGGGAAAAAAAAAACAGTGGGATTGCACAGTTGGCTGGTGTGAGAGAAATAAAGAATTTGGTATTGTGTATTTGATAGGCAATTTAATATAAAAGTCATTATTTCCACCACTGGTCAAATTTTGTCTTGAAGCCATATGATGTTTAGAGTTTTTACCTCTGATGTGTGGCACTAGATGCAAGACTTTTAATCATATTGATCAATAAAAAGCACATATATTCAGCATCAATTATAAATAATTGAGCCAATAAGATTAAATGCTTAGCTAGTAATTATATTTCGTAGAACTAGGTTTAATTACAACAATCAATAGAGGAAGGAATCCTGTTCCCAGTAATAGAACATAGAACATAGAACAATACAACGCAGAACAGGCCCTTCGGCCCTCGATGTTGCGCTGACCTGTGAACTAATCTAAGCCCATCCTCCTACACTATCCGATCATCATCCGTATGCTTATCCAAGGACTGTTTAAATGCCCCTAATGTGGCTGAGTTAACTACATTGGCAGGCAGGGCATTCCACGCCCTTACCACTCTCTGAGTAAAGAACCTGCCTCTGACATCTGTCTTAAATCTATCACCCCTCAATTTGCAGCTATGCCCCCTCGTACTAGCCGACGTCATCATCCTAGGAAAAAGACTCTCACTGTCCACCCTATCTAATCCTCTGATCATTTTGTATGTCTCTATTAAATCCCCTCTTAGCCTTCTTCTCTCCAATGAGAACAGACCCAAGTCCCTCAGCCTTTCCTCATAAGACCTTCGCTTCAGACCAGGCAACATCCTGGTAAATCTCCTCTGCACCTTTTCCAATGCTTCCACATCCTTCCTGTAATGGGGCGACCAGAACTGTACGCAATATTCCAAGTGAGGCTGCACTAGTGTTTTGTACAGTTGCAGCATGACATCACGGCTCCGGAACTCAATCCCTCTACCAATGAAACCTAACACACCGTATGCCTTCTTAACAGCACTATCAACCTGGGTGGCAATGCTTAAGCTGGATTAAGAATCAAGCTTTATTTCCAAGTGTGCAGTGCCAGAAGTTTTATACAACTTCCTTTAGTGCCATGTGTTTCTTAAGTCTTTGTCATCTGGATTGCAACTAGGTATTATGTTGCCTTTCAATATTAACTCTTTTCTGATCGATTTGAGATTGGAAAGTCACAGTGAAAGGAACTGCTGCCATAAACTTGCATCCTACCACTCCATAATGCAGTGCGTTAATTCAACACATTTCTTCCATCTGGAGCTCATGATTATGTATAATGAGGCATAATATTAGAAGTAGAAAAAACTTTTCAATTTATCAAACCTACTGTTTCGGAGGATGACGTACCATCTACACTATGGATCCTGAGTTAGACACCGAAACAAAAGTTTGACAGAACTTCTCAACCTTAATGATATTCAAACAAAGTTCATTTATCCTTATATTTTTACCAGTTGATCTTAACCTTCCAAGGACAAATTAAGAAGTTATGCTGAATTCACTGGTTGGATCTCTACTGGAATGTAGTCCACTATGTGTGCTGCACCTAGGAAGAACATCAAGTACTTGAAAAGGGTGCAGAAGAGATTTACTAGGATGGTACCCAACTGAGGGAATACAATTATCTAGACAGACATGAAACTTCAGATTGCTTTCTTTAATACTCTAACTAACATCCTCTGTTTCAACATTTTGAAAGTAATGTTTTGATAGGCTGGTAAAGAAATGAATTTTCCCATTGTCACGAGGGACAGAATAATTTAAGGACACAGATTTAAGATAAGTGGTAAAAGAACCAGAGTGGGGAGACGAGGAAAACAAAAGTAGTAAATTGTTATGATCTGCAAAGCGGTGTCTAAAAGGTTGGTGGAAGCCACTTCAAAAGTAACTTGCAAAAATCAATCAGATAGATAATTGAGAAGACAAAAAAGTACAAGGCTATGGCGCATGAGCTTTAATGGACTGAATAGTCTATAGCTTCTATGACGATCTTATGATGCTGGCTGCATGGGAATTCATGGAATCCTTTCTACCAAACAATTCTTAATCTGATTTTAATCAGTTTTCAATGTGGTTATCTGATTTAATTAACACTGCACGTTCTATTCTCTAACTTTGCTGAAGGCTCATTAATTTTATAATTCATTCATCTAGTTCAGCATTTCCACATCTCTCAACACTTCAGAAACCTGAATGAACTCTGCTTTCAATCTGTTCCTCACCCGTCAGTCAAAGCAGCTCATCTTCCTGGCTGATTGAGAACAATACACAGGTGGAAAATATTGAGGACAAAGCAATAGAGAGAGAGTAAAATTATATCAATATTAACATTGCTATTTTTAAAACTCCTTGTAATGAAAAACATATTTATGATGTACTCCTGGGCACCGTATCATTCTCTGATCAATACATCATAACCCTGTCTGTCACCTAAGAACAATCTACTTCTATCATGATCAATACCTGACTCCCGTATGTTCAACACTATGGCATGGCTCAAACCCACATCTTACCAGCTCTTCAGCGTAAACAGTTATATCACCTAAACACATCGCACCACGTTCACAGATACACATTGTCCTCTCTTGCAAGACAAGCTGGCACACAATTAGAGTTAGTAGGATCAAACTAAACGGGCACAGACATACACTGGAATACTGTGTCCAGTTCTGGTCGCCCATTTATAGGGAGGATATTATTAAGCAAGAGAGGGTTCAGAAAAAATTTACCACAATGTTGCCGGGTATTGAAGATTTGAGTTATAACGAAAGGCTGGACAGGCTGGGACTTTCCCACTAGTGTGTAGGAGCTTGAGAGTTGACCTTATAGAAGTTTATAAAATATTGAGGGGTATGGATAGAGTTGATGGTAGTTGTTTTCTTCCCTTGAATGGGGGATTTCGAGACTTAGTGTCACATTTTTAAGCGGAGAGGAGAAATTCAAAAAGTACATGAGTGACAATTTTTTTACACAGAGGGTGATTTGCATGTGGAATGAAAACCCTAATAAAGTGTTGAATGTGGGTACGATTCCAACATTTAAAAAACATTTGGATAAGTACATGAATAGGAAAGGTTTGGAGGGATATGGGCCTGGAAGGGCAGGTGGGACTGATTTAGTCTGGCACTTTGTTCAGCATGGACTGTTTGGATCGAAGGGGTTGTTTCCATGATGAGTGTCTCTCTGACTCGACATGCATGTCCTCACTCTGATGAAGTAGATGGTAAAGTAGAATCTATTGAATCTGTCTGGCTTCCTCACAGTCCCCCCCTAACAGAAGTTTGCAGACTCTTCTTGCTTTCGCCCACCATGTTACCCCTTCCCACTCCACAATTATTCACTACATTCTTCCTCTTGTGCACTTTTTTATCTTTCAGATACCCAAGAGCTTCCAGTCACCATGCAATAATGGTGAGGTATGAGTTGAAAGGGAACAGTGAAGAAGGAACACTGTCACTCACTCTCATGCATGCAGTCACCAACTCAGATATTGACATTGTGCATGCTTGAGGGGGAACGTGAAAGGCGGAATTTGCTTGTGGTGAAACACTAGGCATGAATGGACTGTAACAAGGTCAGGGAACAAAGGGTAGGACAGCTTATTGTGGGATGAAGACATACACAGATATCATTTCCAAGGATTCAGAAGAGGCCTTCAAAAGAACTACAATATAGAGGAAAACTCATGGGTATGTACGATGAAATGCTTGAGGTATTGCAGGGTGTCAGTGCAGCCCAGCAAGCTGTCTTTCAACGCACTACCAGGATGGTAGTGCCATCAACTGAAGGAATGTCAGTGGCTCCATAGGACTTTCAAATGCCACGGCTAATAAAGACATCTGAAATCTTCCCAAGTGGATAACTTTCCATCAGCTATGCCTCACTCATAGGGTAGTTCTTTGTAACAACACCAGGAAAGGAAAAGGCATGTACAAGACAGGAATTAAGGGAATGGAGAAAGGAGTTCAGTTGCTGTTTCAATTCAGTGAGGCATGGATGATTTATAAATTGAATTTAGCATGTTAATTTTGTGTTTTTTTAAAAACACTTTGACCAAGTTGATGATGCGATAATCAATAGTGGAACAAAGGGGAGTTGTGAGACTATTGGTAAATGTAAATTTGGCTTGTGTTTACTGGTACCTTACTGACTAAGTCCATAATGGACAGCCTGATCTAAAAGGGGCTGCTAGGGGTACTTTTTCCTTCTTTTCTACCTCTCTTCTTTAGCTGATAGCTGTGGTAAAAGGTGTTGAGTTTTGTTGTCAATTTTAAATGGTAGTCAACAAATCACAACAATTGCTTTTCTTTAACACATTTTATCATGGGATGTGGGCATTGCTATTTAGGCCTGTATTTAATACACTTCATTAATTGTTCTGGAGAAGTGATGGTGAGTTGCTTTCTTGGACGGCTACAATTCATATGGTTGGGTATATCCACAGTGCTGTTAGAAAAGGAGCTCCAGGGTTTTGATCCAGCAACTGTGAAGGAACAGTGATGTAGTTCCAAGTTGGGATGGTGTGTGTGGTTTAAAGAGGAACTTACTGGTGATGGTATTTCCATGTATCTGTTGCCTTGATCTTCTAAGCAGTGGAGGTCATGGGCTTGGAAGGTGCAGTTGAAGGTGCTGCAGCAACGTAACTTGTGAATTGTATACAATGCTGCCTCTGTGCATCAGTAGTAAAGAGAGTGAATGTTGGAGGTGAGGTATCGGGTGTCAATCACTGGGTTAATTTGTCCTGGATGACATCAAACTTTTTGAGTCTTTATTGAGCTGTACTTAGCCTTTGCTAGCTTGTACCTTGTAGGTGGTGGACAGTTTCTGTGGAGTCTGGAGGTGAGGTACTTACCACAGAATTCCCCACCTGCAACCTGTTCTCATTGACCTATCTCTCGGCACCCTGGGAGGGACATGTCCTACTGCTAACTGCTCTCCCCTTTTTGCTCCTTGTCCTTCGGGCAGTAACTTGTTGGGTCCAGTCACTGTCTGTCAGGCTGTGCTGAATGGGCTGAGGGATAGGGTGTGGTAACAGAAACGTAAACTATTGCACTGATGTCTGTGGGCAAATTAAACTGAGTCTATAAATTTGGTACAAAGTCCTTCAACATCTGCCACATCGAAACTTAAAATAACTCACAAATTACTAAATTGTTCTTAATTGCAATAAGGGCTGGAGAAAGTAAATTACCGGCTACTTTATCGAGGGTATTAAAATAAACAGCTACCACTATTAAAATGGCAGAGACAATATTTTGGAACAAATAATCAAATCTTTACATGTCTCACAATAATTTTCCATGTATAAAGCAACTGCACAGAGGCCGGTATCCCATTACAAAGTCACCCATTATTTATATGTGCACAGTAAATGGGATCTGACCAGCCAGCTCAGAGCCAATCCTGAGAATGAGGAGATTTTCTGAATGTCCTGCTTACATCTGTCAGCCAGGGCTCCCTGCTTGGCCCAGGTTAACAACACCAAGCAAGTATCTCATAGTCAATGAGATCTACCTAGCACTCATTCCAATTACTACAGTGCACTACGAAAAATGAATGTCGTTGTATAAAATAACAAGAGTCTGGGGACCTAGGAACAATAGATTAGTCATCCCCTCAGCTTGCACTACCATTCAATTAGATCATGACAAAACTGAAGCTCTGCTCCAATAACTTGTTTTTGCTCATTTATATCCTCACCCATTTATATCCTCACCTAAAAGTAAAAACAAAAGTCTGATCTCAGTCTTGATAGTTCCAAGGTTTTAAATAGGTCACTCATAACAGTTCAATGGTCACGTGGATCAAGTCAAAACTTGCAGGCAGTTAGAGTAGGAACAGACAGAGACAACAGCAAACTCGATGCAGAAAGTGAGCATTTAGCTGAATTTCTGAAAATGCAACTAAATTACACTGAGAACTCGAAAGCAGTTGGAAATCTTTGTCCTATTAGAACACAGATTTGAGGCTTAGTAGGCAGCTAAGCGTTGGAATCAGGGCTTCAGAGAAGCCTACAACAAATGGGGGCTCAGACGACACATTGTACCACTAACAGTTCAGTACAGCTGCATGAGAGGAAAGGAAGCCGAAAAGCAACATTTGCTTTATATAGCTGAACAAGATCAGAGCTTAGAGAAATGTTGGAGCTGTACCTGCTTAATGAATATACCAAACATTTAAGTATTCGTACATAGGTATCTTGTAGCTAAGATGGCACTGTAAATGGTGACTTGTAAACTTTTCACTGCACTCACTCAAGTGTGATAATAAAACTAATTCCAATTCTAATCTGAACTAAAATTGTGTCTGAGTAGATTCTGGAGTGCGGTTTCCAGAATCCAGGGAATTGCAGGCTGTCATTTAGGTAGTCCATGACAAAGCAGTATTTTTAAATGAGTTGCAGAGCTAAGTCTTCAAAAGAGAAGGAATTGGAATCCCTTGTTAAGTTTAATGAGATTTGATGATTCCTCGTGTCACTAACAGATGGGGTGTTTCTGAGAAATTCATGGGATCTGTCTTAACTGTATTTGTTATTTGATGTGCTCTGCAGGGTGTTGGACCACAGTGTGTCTGTTAGCATATTTACTTCAAGTTAATTCTGGATTTTAGAATACAACTTGTGTATTTCAAATTGTTTTACGGCTCTAACATTTTATAATGATGCTCCATGTTATTCGTTAAAAATTATGGAATCTTGTGGCTTTATGCTGAGTGCAGAGAGCTCTATCCTTTCAAATGCAAGATTGTGGTTTGAACTTAAGTATAAAGTGTGACCTACCCAGAAGAAAATGTAAAATAAACAATTTACTTTCAGTTTTATATAAATCCAAAACCAGGCATGTTTAATTATTATCTATTTTATCGTCTACCACCAAGTCTCAGTGTGACACTTTTGACTGCACATTATCTGCACAATGAAGTCTGGGTTGTAGTGTGGAACTGCGAACTGTATATAATCCATCAATTGCCTGTCTGCGAGGTGGGTGCCATACGTGGATTTGATTATCTTCATTCGTCTCACGCAGAGGTATGTAGAGTCAAAGTAAGCTTTCATTTTGAAATCACAAGATGACAGAAGTGGGTACTTCGTCTGTTTATAAGACCCCACCAAAAAAAAAGTGCTGTCCCTCGATCTGACTTTCAGCTCAATAACATTGCAACGCCAATTAAACTCCACTGCTTTGTAAATCAAATACTCAATGGAATTTCATAGCAAACATACTAATATCTACCGGAAGGAATGGATTTGAGACAAGCATGACTTTTTCCATCACAACTAATTCCTGAAATTGCCTGTTGAATTCCTCTGCTAACTTCCTCAGGTTATACATTAGTTTTCTGCATGAAACCACTTTTCTTTGTCTTATTTTTTCTCATATTTTCTTCAGACTCAGGAAATGTTGCAATGTTTTACTTTTTAATTGGAAGGGCCACAGACCAAGTTTCACCTTGAATGCATTCACAGCGTGGATTACATGCTCTAAGTCTCTGCCCTTTCCCTGCAGTTCACAGATCAGCTTGTTCAGTTTTGACATTATGTCAGGAAGGAACCCAAAGTTGAGCAACTGTGCACTGTCTGACAGCTCAATGCACGCTTCATTTTTTGATTTAAGTGACAATTTCAGAAACTAGATATTAAAAACTTTTGCAGGACATTCCCTCAACTTAACCACCTGACATCCACATGCAGGATTAGCTCACTGTAGGCAGCATCAAGTTGGTTGTGTAAGGATTTAACAAACAGCGCTGAAGAACTCTTGTTTGAATCAAGGTTACACTCTTAGCAACAGCTTTACATGAGAAAAGTCCATCACTTCACATGCTAATGCTTGCCCTTGGAATATACAGTGGGAATTGACAAAGAGAGGGGAATTCAGGATCATTTCTGCAAAATGTAATCAAACCGGCATTTGCACCATTAGTGCGATGGAAACCAATTTCTTAATTGAAATGTTTTTCTCAAGCATGTCACTCCTTGTTCTCTCTTGAAGGAGCAAAGAGTTGAGAAGATCCTCGTTAGTTGTGATCTCCTTAAAAGCCATGCCTACAAAACCTACTTAGCTGGGCCTTGTTGCTGTTGTCAATGGATTTATTGAATTGCAGTGAAAAGTATTCACATTAGGGATGGGCAATAAACGTTGTCTGGTCAGCGATGCCCTCATCCCATTAATGAATACAGAATAAAACATTACCAAAATATATTGATAAGTGGAAGGGAGAATTCGGAAAGGTGCCATATTGCTCCTGCTGTTATTGTTGAAAGATGTCTTCAGTCAAACATTCCTCTCGTCTTGTTAATGTAGAAGTAGCCCTTGTGCGCTCCACACTCCCCTCCAGCCCCACCACACCCGGCACTTTTCCCTGCAACCGCAGGAAGTGCTACACCTGCCCCCACACCTCCTTCCTCACCCCAATCCCAGGCCCCAAGAAGACTTTCCACATCAGGCAGATGTTCACCTGCATATCTGCCAATGTGGTATACTGCATCCGCTGTACCCGTTGTGGCTTCCTCTACATCGGGGAAACCAAGCGGAGGCTTGGGGACCGCTTTGCAAAACACTTGCGCTCAGTTCGCAACAAACAACTGCACCTCCCAGTCGCGAACCATTTCAACTCCCCCTCCCATTCCTCAGACGACATGTCCATCCTGGGCCTCCTGTAATGCCACAGTGATGCCACCCGAAGGCTGTAGGAACAGCAAATCATATTCAGCCTGTGAACCCTGCAACCCAATGATATCAATGTGGATTTCACAAGCTTCAAAATCTCCCCTCCCCCAACCGCATCCCAAAACCAGCCCAGCTCATCTCTGCCTCCCTAACCTGTCCTTCCTCTCACCTATCCCCTCCTCCCACCTCAAGCCACACCCCCATCTCCTATCTACTAACCTCATCCCGCCTCCTTGACCTGTTCGTCCTCCCTGGACTGACCTATCTCCTCCCTACCCCCGCACCTACACTCACCTTTACTGGCTCCATCCCCGCCTCTTCGACTTGTCTGCCTCCTCTCCACCTATCCTCTCCTCTATCCATCTTCTATCCGCCTCCCCCTCTCTCCCTATTTATTTCAGAACCCTCTTCCCCTCCCCCATTTCTGATGAAGGGTCTCTGCCCGAAACATCAAGCTTTCCTGATCCTATGATGCTGCTTGGCCTGCTGTGTTCATCCTGCCCCACACCTTGTTATCTCGGATTCTCCAGCATCTGCAGTGCCTTTTATTTCTGAAGCTGCAACTCAGGACTACTTGTATCATAGCAGTAGAAGCAGCTTACAATATACAAAGCTAAGTAATCTAACAGCCAGGAAATCAGATTGAAGTGCTGCATTCATGTCCCATCCAGTCATGAATGAAGGTGGACAAGTAATAACTAACAGGATGTAAAGGGTCAACAAACATACCCATTTTCAGGGATAAGGAAGCTGAGCAAAAGACCAAGGCCGAAGCATTTTCAGTCTAAATCTCTGAATGGAAGATCCATCTCAGCCTCCTCCTGAAGACTTCAACTCAAATCTATTTTGTTTGATATCAAAAAATTCTTAAAGGTATTGTATACAGCAAAGGCCATGGGCCCTGACACTATTCTGGAAATAGTACTGAAGTCTTGTGTTCTAGTCAATCTGCTCCAATACCAGCAGCAACACTGACATCTACCCAGCAATGTGGAAAATTGCCCAGGTAAGCCCTGTCCACAAAAATTGGACCTATCCAACCTGGCCAATCATTGTCCATCAGTCGACCCTCAGATGATTTGTAAAGAGCAGTACAGTGATATCAAGCAGCGCATGATAATATCCTGCTCACTGAGACTCAGTTTGGGTTCCTCCAGTCAACTTGGTCCAAGCAGCCTTGGTCCAAACATGGAGAAAGGGTTAAACCAGAGATGGGAAGTGAGGGTAACTACTGTTGACATAAAGGCAGCTTTTGAACAATTTAAGTACATTCCAACATCATTTAAGAATCTCAACTCCATTCAAGATTAAGCAGCGGCTTGAGTAGCATTTCAGCAAACGCTTTCAATATTTACTATCTCCATGACCAATGCACAGTGGCAGTAGTATGTACCATATGCAAGTTACACTGCAAAGGTTCACTGAAGTTCCTTCCAACAGCCGCTGATAACCCCCAACTTCTATCATCTAAAAGGACAAGGAAGGATGATACATAGAAACTTCATCACTTGCCAGTTCCCGTCTAAGCCATATACCCTCCTAATTTGGACCTGTTGCTGGGTAAATTAATTTGGAGTTCCCTCCTTAATAGCTATGGGTAGGTTTACACCCCAAGGATTGAAGGGGAGGATCATAGAATTTTACATTACAGAAAGAGACCATTTGTCCCATCATGTCTCTACCAGCTCACGAAAGAGCTACACAGCTAGCCCTACTGTGCAGTTCCAACTCCACAGCCATTTAAATTCATCACTTTTAAATCCAGAAGTCTTTTGAAACCTCCTGTGGAATCCACCTCCACCATTCTCCCTGGCAGCGTGTTCCAAATCCTAACAACTCTCTGAGAAAAGAAATTTCTCATCTCACTCCCAGTTTGCTGACAATTTTGAAATTGTGAACCTTAGTTATTGACATGCCAACTAGTGAACATAGAATGTCCTTCTTTACTCCATCAAAATTATTCATAATTTTGAACACCTCAATAAGGTCACCTCTTAATCATTTCCATTCCAAAGAGAATAAGCCCAATATCTCTTATCTTTCCTTGTATCTTAAATCCCTCATTCCTGGTATTATTCTCATTAATCTCGCAGATAGCTTCTTCTGTTAAAAGTCTGCCTCCATCACACTCTGCACGGTGCATCAACCCCATTCCTGAGTCAGGCTGTAGCCCCTAGGAAAATGCGACAGAGGTAAATATCTACAGTGAAATGAGAGATCAGCTGATCTCATGAAGTGGAGGGACAGGATAGATAACCACTCCTGTTTCTGCGTTGCCCCACAAGGTCTGTATTTACTTCACTGTAAACAAGGTTTCAGGCCATAATGATAACTGCTGTAACACAAATGGGAATGCTTTGGCAACAACTCTGAGGATGAGACCAATTTCTTTGTTTGTCTTACCTTGACTTATGCTGTTACTAACAGGAAAAACTGGAAAATATCTAACTGACAGCTAAGTAGCGTTCCTGACCATTCTTATCTCCACCATCCCAATGTTTCAGTGCAGAATGGTAGTCACTGCCATCTGTCATGTCTTGGCAACAATGGAAAATGTTGGAATTTAAAGATATTTTTAAAATTTACTCTCAGGTTGTGCAAGGCCATTGGAACACCAGCATTTATTGTCCATTCTTAATTACCGTGTAAATGGGGCTGTGAACCACATTTTTGAACTGTGGAATCTAGTTCTTTTTTTAGAACAGCATCCTTGACACTTCAGAGGACAGGTATGAGTTAACTGCATAGAATCAGGACTGGTATCACTGAAAGAACAGACTTTAATTGCATTTACTACAATCTAGAATATATTGTTTTAAGTAGTGGTGATTTTCAAAGGGATTTGGATATATAGTTGCAAAGAGATACAATTGTGCATCTGTAAGGGGGAAAAATAGAGGAATGGGTCCAATTAAATCAAAGGTATAGGTACATTGTCAAGTTATCTTCCATTTTGCAAGATATACAATATAAGATACTACAATAAGCCTTCAATATAACTTGTCTTTCACTTTCTCCCCAGCCGTCACTGAGATCTGTGATACATAGTGCAATGCAACAGCGGTCCATATTCTGCATTGTTTTTAATTCCATGACATAGATAAAGAAAGTAGGGTTACTGTCAAGTTAGAATAAAAGCTGATTTCATTTTGGAACTGCTGTCTCTCTTGTGGTTAGTAGGATTTCAACTCACTGACACTTCACAAGGAAATAGTCAGGTCTGTCAATGTGCTTCTGAAAAAGTAAGACAGCAGTGGAAAAATTTCAAATGAGGCCAACACAGCCAAGATTTAGGTCATTTAGTAAAATTCTGGAGAATGAACCATTGCTGCATTTAAGTGAGAATCTAACCCTGGTGGGTTGAGTTGACCTGTCAGTCAAACTGGAAATTACAGTATCCAGACAATCAGAATCTAATACAGTGATTTAGCAAAGATAAATTTTGATGACTAGCGTTGGCACACTAGTAGTTTTCAGGCATGCAAAATACTTCACTTTAAAGATTTCTATCATAGAACTCATACAGTGTGGAAGCAGGCAATTTGGCCTATCAAGTCCACACTGACCGTCCAAAGGGCATCCCACTCAGGCACCCCCTTGCATTTCTCATGGCTAATCTACCTAGGCTGCACACCCCTGAACACTATGGACAATTTAGCATGGTAATCCATCAACTTGCACATTTTTGGACTATGGGAGGAAACTAAAGCATATGGAGGAAACCCACGCAGACATGGGGAAAAATGTGAAAACTCCACACAGTTGCCCAAGGATGAATGTGAACCAGGTCCCAGCACTATGAGTTACTAGTGCTCACCACAGTGCAGCCCTTTCTATCTCACTGTTGGTGACAACAGCAATGTGTACGTTTGAAATGGAGGCTTTTTTGTCATCACAAGCTACTCCAGTGACTTATGCAAACTAACTGGTTGAGGCATTGTGCATGACAATTTTCAATACAACAATAACCATTGAAGGCCAGACAGTTAAAATACAGAAGCAGCTTGTTCTGGTTTCCAGCAAGGCATTGGGAATAGAGGTATATTGGAATTACAAGACAAGAAAAGATCAAGGGTCATCTGATTGAAAAAGTAGCATCACCCTTCATTGCTCTGAAAGCGAATGCAGGAATTGCATGAGGAAATCACATTCAAATCCCCTTTAGTACTGAATCAATCACTGATCAGAAATAACACTCCATGATAAAGTATGTTGACAGTCATTTTTAAATATTGTCATAAGTCTGGAATTATTAATTGAAATATTATTCTAATTATGACCTAATTTGCAAAGACACTTTTTCACAGTGAAAAATGTTTTGCCAACTCATTTTGGAAACTGCTTCATTGGATTGTATTAGCAAGAATTATAAGTTTTATTTTTTTTCACCTCCTTGTACCGAGAACAAAAACATGAAGGGATTGGATTTGTAGCGGTTTACAATATTTGTGAAGGTGCCAGTATAGTTAGTAAAAGTAATATCACTAACATTTATACATTACCCTTAAATTAATTAAACATTCAAAGGTGTTTCTTGAGAGCATTATTAAACAATAAGCAGATATTAAATCAGAGAAGAAAAAGCTTAGTCAAACGCATATATTTTAAGAATAGTCTTAAAAGAATATTGCAACGTAAAGAAGTGCTGAGATGTAGGTATGGACTTCCCAAGCTGAGGCCCAACAATTGAAGGCATGTTATCAATGGCAGAATGATGATGTTTGGGAATGGACGAAAGGCCAGAATTAGAGAGTGCTGATATCATGGAGTGCCTCGGAGTTGGAGGACATTACAGTATAGGAAATCATAGCTGCTTAAATGCATGTGTTCAGTGAGCTATTATTCTCTTTATACCATCCAAATAACAGAACAAAAATATTGGTGCTGTAACTCTACCCTCTTCATACAGCATTAAAAAAATCAATAATTTGAGAAAATATTCCTGTCAAATCATCTGTTTTGAAAGTCTTGCTGCTATTTATTTTGAAATTGAGAGACCCTCAATATAAGTAAAAACTTTTAAACACTGGTTTAGAAACCTTTCCAAACCACATTAAACATTACACTAAGTCACTGCATAGACATCTATTAATGCCTAATTTCCTTACATTTTCAATCCCTGCAGTATCTCTGTCCTCACATGCACACAATGCCAGGCTGCCTTGCACATCCCAATTACTGAAACGTGGCATAGACTATCCCATTTCCCTCTTCATTGCATATAATAAGAAATAAATCTACTGAACACGAGATGAATCCATCACCCACTCACCTTAAGAAACTCCAAAGCAAGTCCAACATCTACAAGGCATAAGTGAGGAGTATAATGGAATGCCCCCACTTGCCTGGATAAGAACAGCTCCAACGTTCAAGAAGCTACACATCACCCAGGACAAAATAGTCCACTTGACTGCTACTACATAGACAATGGAGACAGTAAGGACTGCAGATTCTGGAAGCCAGTGTCAATACATGTGAAGCTGGAAAAGCACAGCAGGTCAGACAGCATCTGAGGAGGAAGGAAGTCAATGTTTAAGGTCGAAACCCTTCATCAGGACAAAGGGTTTCGGCTTGAAACATTGATTTTGCTGTTACTCGGATGCTGTCTGACCGCTACATAGACAATGTTCATTCCCTCCATTACTAACACACAGCCGCATTGTGTACCATCTACAAGACACATTGTAGAAATTCACCAAGGTTAAGACCATAAGACCATAAGACATAGGAGTGGAAGTAAGGCCATTTGGCCCATCAAGTCCACTCCACCATTTAATCATGGCTGACGGGCATTTCAACTCTTAGTTCTTAGCACTTTCCAAACCCATCTAAAAAGGACAAAGTGAGCAGATACATAGGAACACCATCAGCTGAAAGTTCCTCTCTAAGCCACTCACCATCCTGAATTGGAAATATATTGTCATTCCTTCATTGTCGTTGGGACAAAATCCCTAACATCAATGTGTGTATACCTACACCAAGCAGGCTAGAATGGTTCAAAATGGCAGCTCATCACCACCTTTAAGGACAGCTAGGGATACTTACCAAATGCCAGCCAAGCCAGGGAAGACCACAGCCTCTGAAAGAGTCAAAAACCCTGTACGCCAATAGAGGCTACTGCCTACTACTGGCAAAGGAACGACACAATGTTGGTGGCAATGAGGTAAATGGCTATGCAAAGCAAGGTAGTTTGGAAATTTCCAGTTCCCTTTGTTCTCACGAACCAATTTACCAATACAAAGAGCATGAACATGAAAACTGCATTCAACCACAATGAGCAACCTTATGGCCCAGTATATACCATTATTTACCAAGCCAAATTTTGCTTTCACCAGGGTCACTAGGTCCCTGAACTCATTGCCTACTTGGTGCAAGCATAGGCAAAGGAGGTGAACTCCAAATATGAAGTGACAGTGACTGTTCTTGATATCAAGGCAGCATTTGACCAAGTGTGACACCAAGGGGTCCCAGCAAAGCTAGAGTCAATGGGATTCAGGAGAAAGCTCTCCACTAGTTGGATTCATGCCTGGTACAAAAGAAGATTATTGTAGTTTTTGGAGGCCAATTGTCTCAGCTCCAGGGCATATCTGCAGGAGTTCCTCAAGGTAGTGTTCTAGGCCTAAATATCTTCAGTTGCTTCTTTATTGGTCTTCCCTCTATCTTGAGGTCAATGTGGTGATGTTTGCCTCATATTATACAATACCTAGCATCATTTGCAACCAAATAAAACCCAAAAGAACTGCGGATGCTGTAAATCAGGAACAAAAACAAAGTTGCTGGAAATGTTCAGCAGGTCTGGCAGCATCTGTGAAGGAAAAAAACAGAGTTAACGTTTCGGATCCGGTGACCCTTCCTGAAGGGTCATGGCAGATTTGGAGTAGTTGGGAGCTGAGTCACTTGCCACAGAATTCCCTGCCTCTGATTCACGCTTGTCGCCATAGAGTTGTTGTGAATGGATAAATGTAGTTAATGGTTAATGGCAACATTCATGGTGTTGAAGGCACAAATAAGGAGTTTTATGGAATAGGGTATAGGGAGAGCAATTTTGGAAATGGGGCTCCAAAAGGGTTCTGAAATTTAGTTGTGGGTGCAAAAGGACAAATACTTGTTTCAGGTATATTCCTGTTCTGCAGTAACCAATACGAGCCTGTTATATTTTTCCAGTAGATTCAGTGCTTGTGCTCAAGATTAATTTTTTTGGAATTTTTGATGCATATTTTACACCTTAAAAGTGGTGTTTCTTCAACTTCACACATGACAAGAAAATGATATTGTATTAAATTGTATTCTAGGTCCAAATTTTCATTAAGTTAGAAATTTCTCCAACTCAACACTGCATTCTTTTGCGGCAGAGATGAAAAATGCAAGTGACACAATGGTATATTTCAAGCAATTTACAACTTGTCATTAAATTATATGCTTCTGTCACATAGAAGACATTTGAAGCTGCTATAGGTGCACTGGAAAGATTGACATAAAGGTAAGCTCCTTCAGATCATTAAGAATTTGTAGTGTAAAAATGCCTAAGAAACAAGTGATAGCCATGTCTCTTGAAGGCTGTTGATATGTTCTTGTTGGTGATCTTTTATCTTGTTTTCTTAGAAGACTGAATATGGCAAATTAGCAAATATTTGCTAATTTGGATTATCAAGTGTTGCACACGATCAAGCAATATAAAAGATTATTTGGTGCAGAGCTGGATGAACACAGTGGGCCAGGCAGCATCAGAGGAGCAGGAAAGCTGATGTTTCGGGTCTGGGCCCTCCTTAAGGGTCCAGACTCAAAACGTCAGCTTTCCTGCTCCTCTGATGCTGCCTGGCCCGCTGTGTTCATCCAGCTCTGCACCTTGTTATGTCAGATACTCCAGCAATGGCAGTTCCTACTATCTCTAAAAGATTATTTGCCTTCTTTTGTGAAATCAGTGAATCCTTCTTGCACATCACTTATGTTTTCAAACTTCAGGAAATTATTCAGTACAATTTACAGACCACTGTTATCCATCAGGCACTTTCCATTATGAGTACACATAATAATTCTGCTTAACAAGTTATATTAATATAGAAACAAAAAGATCGAGGAACTATCATAGTTAAATTATAAAAGAGCTTAAACCTTTGGGGTGGGAGAGCAGGCGTGGTAAGGAAACAAAAATAAGTCATAAGTTTCCACTGTTAAAGAATTAGTATATGGCTATTAGATAGATACTTAGAGCACACAGGAATTCTTCTATATCTTTAAAGATTCATATTTATGATCAGTGCAGATAGATCTCTATTTTGAAAAGTGAACACAAAAGCTATTAAAACAAAATGGCACTGAGAAAGGGTCACTGGACCCGAAATATTAACTCTACTTTTTCTCAACAGATGCTGCTAGATCTGCTGAGTTTCTCCAGCAATTTCTGTTTTTGTTCTGAAAGCTGTTGAGTGGTTTGTAAATACCATGTGACTTTGTTGCTCCTGAAGAGAGTTTGAAAACAATACCTGACTGAATAGGGATATGAGTGAAAGAACTGAATTGTCTTTTTTTGTCCATATTGAACAGAAAGACAAAACTCAGTGGTATGTTGGATAAGTGTGAAATGAATCCTATTGATCTTTCATTGTATTGTTTTGGTTCCCCCATTCAAATACAAAGACATCGGCTGTCTCAAACTCACAATGATGAAATACCACAATACATGACATTGGTCAAGCCAACACACCACTTTATTTGGAAAAGCAAAGTGGACTTGCCACAAGTTGTCAATGGGATTACACAGTAAGCTTTTGAATACTGACAGTAAAAAATGAGATGGTTATTTACAACTTTGCAAAAAAAAAAGCACCTCGAAACATAGAACAGCTGATAACTATATCTAACCAAGTAGAAGTTTAATATATGAAATAAAGAATGGACACCTGAGGTACTAAAGCTGTTGACAAAGCATTTGGGCTCCACTCCAGTTTTGGATCAGGGAATCCGAGACAGAAACAGTTAACGTAACCTGGAAATGTGAAGGCTACTTGTATAATTTCAGGCAGGAGAGACTTCTGTTTGATATTTTTGAACCATGATGTTTATTTCAATACGCTGTTGCCTTGCTTCACTTTTTTAATCTGTTGGCCTCCATTGCTGGGGCTTCTTATTAGACCAGGAGTCATCAACATCTTTGGAGAATAGAAATCGAAAGAACTGCAGGTGCTGTAAATCAGGAACAAAAACAGAAGTTGCTGGAAAAGCTCAGCAGGTCTGGCAGCATCTGTGAAGGAAAAAACAGAAGTAACGTTTCGGATCTGGTGACCCTTCCTCAGAAAGTAAGTGTCACCCGGCCTGGAATGTTAACTCTGTTTTTTCCTTCACAGATGCTGCCAGACCTGCTGAGCTTTTCCAGCAACTTTGTTTTTGTTCTTTCGAGAATAGTCTTTGTCTCTGATGAGTGATCTGTCGTTTCAGTTTAGATCAAAGACAAAATAACTCTGTTGCAACCAAAATGATTCGCAAACTATTGCAAATTATCTCAAAATCAGTGACAATTGAACAATGCTCTAGACCAAAGGCTGAACTCAGTGGGCTCCTGCCAGACATGCTAGGAGTTTCCAACCTTATATCTGCCTTTTGCATGGGAACACATCCACTGTGCTGGGTTAAAACTGCCTCTGTCACCCATCACAACCTCTTGCTAAAGAACGAATCTCAGTCATGTTACTCATTCCTAACCAGGCATATTATCAGAAGACATTTGATCAGGCTTTTCGTGACTGGCCTGTCAGAAACATGAAGCGTGTGGGAGGAAATGTGGCTTCCTGGATGGAAAGCTGCTTGAAGACCCATGAAACCAAGATTTAAGAAAAATAGGTAATTGGGTATGAAGAAAAATAGTGTGTTTGCAACTTGAAAGGTACAACTTCAAAGAACAAAGAAGTTCTGATAAGCAATAGTTTGTAAAAGTATTTCTTTGACCCCATCCAATTATAACTTGCCAAAACTCCTGCTGAAAAAATATTTTTATCCCATCAGTGTCACAGCAGGCAGGAGACAATGTTCTGTTATTGCAGTAGGTTTGAATGACGTAATTAATTGACAGAATAGTGCAAAATAATCTGATTAATCTGTGGTTTATTCATTACATTGAGTATTCGCTGATATACAAGAGCCAATGCATCTATCAACCACAATGTGAATTGCAACACTCACTTAAGCTTCTTCAACTCAATTACCAAAACCCCGATTATCACAAAGAAGGACCAGTGGAATAGACTTATGGGAACATAACACTTATGAGATTCTCCTCCAAGTCATAAATGACACTGGCTTGCACTTATATCACCATTTCTCTATCTTTCAAAATTGTAGAGCTTCCTACATGGCAGCACAGTCAAAGGGAATAATTTGAAGACACCAACCGCAGGGATAGAATAAAAAGGCTCACCACAACTTTATTCAAGGGAAACCATGGTTGGAAGATCAATGCTGATCTCATTAGTAACGTCCTGAAATAAGCAATCAAGAAACTGGACAATGGCCGGGGTTCAGTGGAGGGGGGTAGGTGGGGAAACACAGAGGTGTGGCAATGGTAATGGATTCCTTTAGTATGCTGGCAGAATTCAGGTGAAAAATGTCACCAGTGTGCTACAAAGACTTCTGGTCAGCTGAAGTGTGGTTCTACTGCACAAACCTGTGCACTGTATGGAAAGTCAGATGGCTAGATGATTGTAAATCAAACTTGCTACCTTGAGTACAGCGTAAAAAGGGAAAGGAGAAGCAGCCATGGACGGTCTATGGTCAGGTAGGCAGGTGCAACAAAGAATGATCGACAGGATGTTCAGTTGAAATGACCTGCAAACCTCCCTATGAGGAGTTGAAATATCTTTCCTACACCACATAGCCCCTAATCAATTGTTGCCCCATATTTTCATTACCGGTTCTAGACATATACATCCAATACTTAATTTTGGAAGTATCTTAATGCTAAAAAAATCACTTTCAAACATTCCAAAGAAGCACAACCAAATTGTTTTCCTTCTGCATATGTACTGCTCCATTAATATTTACTTCTCACCTGCTTTTTCTTGGTGAGCAGTGCAAAATATTTGCCATTTCCATTCCCATTTCATGCCAACTTTCCAACATGACCGAGATCTCCAATTCTGGCTTCACACCATTACTTCTCAAAGGGATACCTGTGGCTTGACTCTGTGACTGCCAGTTTCTCCTGTCAAGCAACATGACTCTACCACCACCCTCAATAATTTATGTTTGTATCTGTTGGCTTTTTTAAAGAAAAATCATGTTCATGGGACGTGGGCATCTATAGCTAGGTCAACATTTCTTGGCCATCCCTAATTGCTCTGGAGAAGCTGGTAGTGAGCTCACTTTTTGAACTGCTGCAGTCCTTGGGATGCAGGGTCTCTTCAGGGTGCTAAGATGACGGGAGTTCCAGAACTTTGACCCAGTAGCATTGAAGGAGTGGTTATCCAGTTCCAAGTTAGGATGCTGCGCAGCTTGGAGAGGAATTTGCAGCTGGTGTCATTCCTGAATCTGTTGAACTGTCTTTCTAGGTGGTTGAGGTCACTGGTTTGGAAAGTGGAGGACCTTTGGCATATTACTGCAATGCATCTTGCAGATGATATGTACTGCTGCCACTGATCATCAGTGAAGGATTGAATGGTGATGGTTGTGGTTGGCATGCAAATTAAGAAGCTACTTTGTCCTGGATGTTGTCAAACTTCTGGAGTGTTTTTGGAGCTGCACTCATCCAGTCAAGAGAAGATGAATCCATCACACTCCTAACTCATGCTCTGTAGATGGAACAGCAGCCGGTGAATTAATTTCCTTAGGATTCCTAGCTTCTGACATGGTTTTGTAGCTGCAGTATTCATTTGGCTGGTCTAGTTCAGTTTCTCATTAATAGTAACCCTAAGGATAGGTGAAGAATTCAGTGATTGTAATGCCATTGAAAGTCAAGGGCGATGGATGGATTCTCTCTTGATGGAGATGGTCATTGCCTGGAAGGTGAGTGATAAGAATGTCACTTGTCAGTCCAAGTCTGGATGTGGTTCATGCCTTGTTTCATATGGGTAGTAAGTACTTTAGTATCTGAGGATTCTGAAATGGTGATAAACATTGTACAATCCACACTTCTGACCTTATGATAGGGGAAAGGTCATTGATAAAACAGCTGGAGACAATTGAGCCAAGGACACTACCCTGGGGAACTCCTGTAGAGATATCCCAGAGTGAGATGATTGACATCCAATCACCACAACTATCATTTTTGTGCTACTTAGGATTCAAAACAAATGGGAGTTTTGTACCTGAATCCCATTGACTTCAGTTTTGGTAGGGAGTCCTTGATGCCATTGTCTGCCAAATGCTACCTTGATGTCAAGGTTAGTCACCCTCGCTCACTTTTGGAATACAGCTGTTCATCCATGTTGGGATCAAGGCTGTCATGAGGTCAGGAGCTGAGTGTATCTGGCGATGCCCAGAATGAGGATCAATGAAGTGACTATTCCTTTTTTATAGCTGCCTAATAACACTTTAGCTGACCTTCTCCACCACTTCTCTTAATAAGTGCCTTGTCTAGTTCTGACTTGCCCTATTTGATTTTCCTCGAGTCGATGTGCTTAGTGTTGATGTTTGTAAGATCTGCAGTGCTTGATGGGTATTTGAGCCATAGGCCTGCTTCCTGCTCCTCTCTGTGGCCAGATTCCTCCTCTTGGATGGCCCCTACACAAAGAGAAAGGGAACACAGGTGAATAGATTGTATGCAGTCTGTAGTTCTGCACACTTGATCAAGGTCAAGATGAAGCTGACAAACAGGTTGGCAAATACGTCTGCTTGTTAGTTACTAACTGAGTGTTAGGTGTTAGCAGAAAGACACAATTGAAGTTACACTTACCTTACAGGGTTGGCATGAAGTCATTCGGTTTTCCCTCACCCACTCCTACAGCTTTCTCCTAGAAAAATAGAGCAAATAGGTGCTTTCAGCATTAGCACTGAAGACGGGTGCATTCTTTACTACACCAAAAATTTAACCTAGAGTAAAAGAAATGGAAAACATGCAAGATGTTTCAGGAACCATAACAGGTCAGTCATCAATCATGCAACAAGTATGCAAAGGTAAGGATACCTTAATTTTCATTTGATATCAATCTGTAGTTGCAACTTTTCTGAGAGTAGTGTTGTGGTGATAAGATGTCAGGGTTGGTGCTAGTGCTGTGAATTACTGGCCTAGCATCTTGCTAAGGTTAGAGTGTATGATGGTTTCATACTAAATTCCTTCCCCTTCAGTGGTTGCACTTTGTTAATCCCACCGGGGACTTTTTTTCCCCTAATGCCTGAGGGCTTATGTGCTTGAATGAGGGACACACAATACTTCAATCTCTCCGTTACTCTGTGTGACTGCTGAGGATCACACAGAAATGGCTATGACCAAGTGTCATCTCCTCTCGCCCCATCTCTAGGCTTTTCTTGGTGAAGAAGATGATAATTCCGCCAGTTCCTCAAAATTCCTTCATGTACGTGCTGGACTCCATCAGAAACAAAGTAATAATTCAGACACACACTTCTTTAGTTTGGTTGTGTCTCCTTCTCCCTTCCAGGGTAAGGCAGGGGGTTTGTCAAGTACGTTACATCAAGCAATTGTCAAGAATTTGGAAATCCATCAATTAGCATTGGTGTAGCTGAGAATCCTACAGGTGATATTTTTGGCTCACTTCCTCAAATAGCCCAATTGAACCAAACTGACTTTGAAAATAAAAGTACTCACGCATCTGAACAAAATAATGCCAACTCCAAAATATAAGTCGAAACATTAGAATAGAGGAACTGCTGAAAAAGGGCATTAATGTCTGAACAGTTTAGCGTTACCTTCAATATAACTGCATTCGCATGCAAAGTGAGAAAAACCAACTCAAGAATAAAGGCCTTCACTTGCTAACAAGGTATTGCCTATGGAGTAATTGAATTCTCACATGATTGGAGCTGCACCAACTCTTGGACTAAGAGTACTTACAGAGAAAGAGAGCAATGCCAACACTGGAAAAATTCACAGAGCGACGCCTACTCCAAAATATTACATACAACTACATACAGTGATATTTCTTTCACATGTACAATTGTACAGAGGAACACCAACTCAAAATTAACAGCACACACAATGGAAAAGAATAACAACTCCAATGACAGCTTTGGGAGGCAAACAGAATAATGCCAACTTCAAAATAACGTACACAACTCACCAGAGCAACAAGAATTTTTAGCTCCAGAACACTTTATTTGCATGTAAAAGTTGAATTTTGAGAGCAAGGCTTTGGGCCAAAGTCAGGTGTTTGATATTTCCAAAGGTAATTTTTTTGAGGAATTAATATGCATGCTTGTTTTGAGCTCAAAGGAAAAAAATAATCGCAGTAGAATAAAGTTAAAACCAGCGACAACAAAGAACTTGTATTACTTTTCTAGCATACATTTACTTTATAAAATTACAAGCTATATACGTTCATCCAGCACAAGTAAATATATAACACTTTGACTGCAACACATTCAACTTCATGTTGAAATCCTTCAAAATCATTCTGATCACTATTTGTATCATCTCATTCCAACACACTGGTTGAATAACATCATCAAGTACTCCTTAATTGTCTTTAAGTATCACATCATCATCAGTAGAACCATAACTTTGTCATTGTCATTTCACCAGTGATCAATATCTGTACTATTGAGTGCATTTAAAATGCCACAGTTTTGGACCCCAGGTATATATTAGTCTTCTTGGTTGGCTGAAGGATTGATGTATAAATTAGTGGAGAAAAGATCTAAAGATTCATGCATATACGTTCAAATTAATGCAATTTAATAATTTCTGATCATTAATAACCAGAGCCCAGATTCCTGAAAAACTAACACCTACTTTTATGTAAGATATAGGAGAATTTCTGTTTCATAAGCCAAAGCCATGGAGTCAACTTTTACGCAAGCATATACAATAACTGCACATACATTGGAATAAAGCGAAACAAACTCTGGATCGCAGTGTTAACACTGAACCTGATAACACAGAGTCAATAATCACACCACAAACAGAAGAATTGAGCAAAATCAACGCAGCATAACAGCATTCACAACCAAGCAGAGCAATCCCAACTCCAACACAAACTTATTCTCTCTCCACAAATCAACACATACTAAGAAAAGGAACCGGCATAATCAAAGACCCCTCCCACCATAGTTATAATCTCTTCCCACCTCTTCTGACAGGAAGAAGATACAAAAGCTTAAAACACAAGTATTAGCAGGTTCAAGAACAGCTTCTTCCCTGCTGTTATTAGACTTCTGAATGGACTTCTCAAATTTCAAATCTAATGTTGACCTCACTCTTAGTGAACCTTCTCTGCAGCCGTAACATTGTCTTCCTGTTCTATTAACCAATGCACTTTGTATGGAATGATCTGTCTGTACTGCACACAAAACAACACATTTCACTGTTTCTAGGTAGAAGTGACAATAATAAATCAATATAATAAAACTCCTGATTAGATTCAGTTTAACCAGAAAAAATGCACCAACAGAAGAATAATGGGATTCACTCCTACGTAGAAAAAAGAACAAATACATAACTTACAATGAAACAAAGCTCTACAACTCCAGGATTACAACGCACCATCCTTAAGTGTAAATCTTGTACGATGCATGGAAATAGAAGCAAGTTAAGCATATGAGGGAGGAACAGATAAGGAAAAATGAGGAGGCTCGAGCGGAACAGCTAAATGGTCTGATTCTGTTCTGTTTGTTTTATGTAATTCAATACAACCCCAGAGAAAGACTCCAGCGTAACACAAATGATTCGACAGAGAAAAAGCTCCTGCAGCACAATAACATTCATGCCCAAGTAGCAACATCAAATCCATAATAACATACACAACTGAGCAGATCATCACCCACGCAGGATTATGAAGTTTTACATTTAGACAGAGCAGAATCAAGTGTAGAAATACAGCATTCACCTCCAAACACCAACTCCAAAATAATTGAACACCTGAATATTGCAACATTAAATCCAAAATGAAAGTATTCAGATAAAAAAAAGTAAAGCCAAAGCTAACATAATAGCACTCACAGGCACAGCAGCATCTACTTCTGTGTAATCTTCATAACCAAAGAATGCAAAATGGACTCTACCATAACACTCGGATAAAACAAACCAACTTCAGAATATTGCATACACCCGAACATCATGAAAGCAACTGCAGCAAAGCAACATTCATACCCAAATCATTGAATCCCTACAGTGAGGAAGCAGACCTTTCAGCCCACACCAACCCTCTGAACAGCATCCCACCTAGACCTGCACCCCTACCATATCCCAGGCTAATCCACCTTGCCTGCACATCACCAAACACTATGGGCAATTTAGCATGGCCAATCCACCTAACCTGCACATCTTTAGACTGTGGGAGGAAATTGGAGCACCCAGAGGAAACCCACACAGACACATAGAGAACATACAAGCTCCACACAGTCAGTTGCCCAAGGCTGGAATCAAACCTGGGTCCCTGACACTGTGAAGTAGCAGTGTTAACCACTGAGCTACCACGCCACATCTCCAACTGTAGTATGAAACACACACATCACTGAACAAAGGAACAACAACTCCAGAGTAATAACACGCACACACTTGCAGCCAAGAACAAAAACATTCACATAAGAAAAGACCCATAGTGACTCCAGAATAATAATGTGCTCACTGAAATTGAACAACACCAAACTAAAATCAAACACAATTCATATAATATCAGGAGAAGCCCACACAAACCTGAGTAGAGAACCAGTGACTCAGAAATTCACATTCACACCTATAAACAAAGCACAAACTCCAGAATAAATGCATATGCTCCAGGACAAAAAATTACCAACCACTGAATAATGCAGACAATCAAACTAAGGTAAACCAGTCCTGGAATAACTAACATACTCAAACAGGACAAAAACGTCAAAATAAGCCACACCATCAAACAAATCTACACCTGTCGACTGCAGTATAACCCATATGATCAAACAAAGCAACAGCTTTATCGCAATAACTCATAAAGTTACAAGGAGCAACAATTTAGAATAATGGTGTTTATACCCTGACTGAGCAATTTCTACTCCAAACAAAGACAGACACTAAAGCAGAGGGACATCAGCCACTGAATATATTACAACTCTAACAGAGCATTAATAACCTCAAAACAACAACTCTTAAACAAAGCAGAGCCACACTAAATCCACAAAAGAACAGAACTTAATATAGTACAGTGTATATCAAAATAGCACTGACAACCAAATGGAACAGAATTCCAGATTAATACAGATAAGTGGACAAAGCATTTTTTAGTGTAGAATAATAAATAATACCAAATAGAATAACACCATTTCTAAAATAACAGTAATCCCAACCTAAAGAGAACAAGTGCAGCTCTAGAATAAAACCCTCCACTCTCACACACAACACACATAGCAATTTTGTTTTCTGAGGATGGGTCGAGGCCCGAAACGTCAGCTTTCCTGCTCCTCTCATGCTGCTTGGCCTGCTGTGTTCATCCAGCTCTACACCTTGTTACCACACATAACACAACGATTATTTCAAAATATCAGAGTCACACCAAGAGCACGTTTAACCAAGCACAGGAACATTTTCGTTGACAATTGCACAATCTTCAGCACTGTTTGTGACTCCTCAGATGCTGAAGCAGTCCATGTTCAAATGCAACAAGACCTAGAACATATGAAAAGATGCAAGTAACATTGACACCACACAAATGCCAGGCAATGACAACCTCCAGTGAGTGGTCAGTCTAACCACTGCCCCTGGACATTCAACGGCATTACTGTCACAGAATCTCCATCTATGAATGTCCTGTGGGCTGCCATTGATGAGAAACTCAACTGGACTCACCACGTAAACACAGTGGCTAAAAGAGTAGGTCAGAGACTAGGATTACCGTGGCGAGTAACTCACCTCCTGAATCCCCAAAGCCTGTCCACCATCTACAAGGCACAAGTCAGGATTGTGATGGAATACTCCCCACTTGGGTGCAGCCCGAACAACTTGACACCATCCAGGACAAAGAAACCTGCTTGATTGACTTCACATCTGGAAACTTCCATTCCCTCTACCAGTGATGTGCAGTAGCAGCAGTGTGTGCCATCTACAAGATGCACTGCAGAAATTCACCAAAGGTCTTTACACATCACTTTCCAAGCCTTCAATTACTTAAAACTAGAAGGACAAGCAGATACATGAGAATGCCACCCCCTGCATGGCAGGGGTTCCCCTCCATGCCAATCACCGTTAGAAAAATATCACCGTTCCTTCACTGTCAATGGGTCAAAATCCTGGAATTCCCTCCCAAAGGGCATTGTGGGTCTATCTACAGCACATGGACTGCCGTGATTAAAGAAGGCAACGCACTACCGTCTTCTTAATGGCAACTAGGGACAGGCAATAACTGCTGGCCAGCCTGGGAAGCCCATATCCCACAAAAAAATAAAAAACAAACTTACTTCATGCACAACAGAGCAGTGAAATGACAATGGATTAGCAGAACTAACAACCAAACACAGCAACATCTCTTCCAGATCTACATCATTCATAGCTGAACAGAGAAAAATCCAACTCCTAAAAAGAAGCACATTGATAAGGTGTATAGAATGAAAGGACTTGAGAATGACACGCACATACAGACGGCAAGGACTACTCCAGAATAATAACATGTGCATCCAGCAAAGAAAATATAAATTCATTCAAAGAGCAATGCCAAGAGCAGCACAAAATAACCGTGCATCAAAATAGAACAACACTAACTCCAGAATAACAGACTTCATACAAGCATAAAGAACACCAACTCTAGAAAAATAGTCTTCACACCAAAAACTCAACAGATTCCAGAATAACAACACATCTAAATGAAGCCAACAACTTCAGAATGACACAGTACCCATTTGAACAGAGCAACACCCATGCCCAGATAACAGTAATGAGAACTGACACTTATCTCACACATTTAAAAGAGGAATATGATCCAGGGGTTGGGTAACAAAAGTGATACAGATACAAACATTTGTTTTATTTTGCCACAGAGATAGAAATCAGTATAAAAGGTCAAAAATCTGAAC
Organism: Ginglymostoma cirratum; assembly: GCA_024137785.1. Classification (NCBI taxonomy): domain Eukaryota; kingdom Metazoa; phylum Chordata; class Chondrichthyes; order Orectolobiformes; family Ginglymostomatidae; genus Ginglymostoma; species Ginglymostoma cirratum. The sequence goes on from JAHRHZ010000009.1 coordinate 6,585,916, forward strand.
AAAGAGGTGCATCTTAAAACAGGGGATCAAGGTACAGAGGTTTAGGGAAGGAATTCCAGAACCCAGGCAAAGGCAGCTGAAAACATGCCTGTCAGTTATAGTGACTAAAATCAAGAAGGTACTACAAGTTATAATTAGGAGAGGGGATATACATTGAAGGCTTGTGTGGCTGAAAGAAGTTGCAGAAATAATGAGGGGCAAAATCAAAAAAGCTTGGAAGTTTTGTCATGTTGATGTTATATGAACGTGTCGCTAAATGTGAACTATGTAAATATGTTATAAACATGTAATCAATATTTTAATATACATATAAACTAGAAATAAACACTTTTCTGTAAATTATAAAGTTGTAGAGAGGTCGGATTACCTTTCCTTTCCTGTCAAAGGAACTTAAAAGACCCTGAATTATTTTCACAACTGGAAAAATCTCGACAAAGTCATTAGAAATGGAAACAAACATTCTGGATATTTATTTGGCAAGTCATCAAAATACACAAGACACTTTCTGTGGTTCATAGCTGCACTTTACCAACTAAGTAAAAGATTGGCTTCATCATACTTTTTTAGAACCACAAAATTGAAATATTTAAAATTGATGTGAAAAGATCTTACTAAGATGATATGTGTGTGAGTTATCCCCAAATTAATTGATTTAACATTCAGAATCTGTTTATGAAGACATTGGAAAGAGATGCTCTGGTCACATGTCAGAAGCCAGTGGAACTCAACAAGCACAATAAATGAAATTTGGAATGAGTTAAGGTATAGGCAGCACAGAGTTTTGGACAAAGAGTGGGAGATGGGAGTCTGGTTGGGAGAGCATTGATATAATCCAGACTCGAGGTAACAAAGACACAGATAGGGGTTTCAGTGGTAGACGAATTGGGATAGGGTGAAAGCTGAATGGTGTTTTAGTGGTAAAGTAGGCAATGTTAATAGTGTAGGTATGTGGTTGGACTTTTAGCTTAAGGTCAAACACAACCCCAAGGTTTGGGAATTGTCTTGCTCATATTGTGACAGGGAACGAAAAAGACAGCAGTCAATGGAGATTTTGGTGGCAATCAAAGACTTGGGCTTCAGTCTTCCAAATATTTTGCTGGGGGATACTTCTGTTCATTAACTATTGAATGTTAAACAAGGAATGTTGGAAATCAGGGGCTGAGGAGTAATCCAAAAACTGGTGGGGAAATACTGAACGTCATCGGTCTACATGTGGGACCTACAGTTGTAGTTATGGATTATGTCATTGAGGGACAATGTGGGATAAGAAGTGGATGGTTGACAGAAGGAAAAATAGATCACTGGGGTATTCCAGAGATACAGAGAAAAGAAGTGATTGCAGCTGATTCCCAGACTATGGTTAAAGAAATAAACATTTGTACAAGCTAGGGGAGTTCCACCAAGCTGCACAATGGAGAAAATACATGGAGGAAAATAACGTGGTCAGCTATTTATGATTGTGGAGAAGTTGTGAAGGATAAGAGAAGATAGTTTATAACAGTCACAAAGAATACCCTTTGTCACTTTAACCAAGAGTTGTCTTTGCATTTTTGGCTGGGCTAGGAATCAGATTGGGCAGGTTGAAACAAAGAATTGTAGAAAACATGAATGTGGACTTCAAACACAATAACAAGTTCAATAATTTGGAGAGGACAAGAAATAGAAATGGAGTAGTGTTTCACAGGCTACGTGAGGTCAAATTTAAGTTTTTTGATCAGAAGTGCTGATTAAATGAAAAATATGTACCTATGGAGGGGGAGCCAATTAAAAAAAAAGGTATTAGCAAACATGGAACCCATGTAGTCAACAGTTTTGTTGGAATAGGGTTGATGGAGCAAGTGGCAAACGTAACGAACAAGTTAAAGTTAGAGAGAGCATTACAGAAGATGGGATAACATTTAGAGGAAGACACATAATCAGGACTATTGTAGTGGAAACTGCTTTAAGACATTTATTCTGATGGACTAAGGAAAAGGAGGAAGGTGACGTAACCAGTGAAATATATGGATTTGTCCTTGCAACAAAAAAGTTTATTATCTGAGTTGAGGGTGACAGAGACAGGGGAGAGTGATCCAAGAAGATGGTTTGTAATATTGGAAAGTTGGGAAGGATTATTTTTACTTCCTTAATAAACTTTGATTAGAGGACAATTTTAGTGATGGAGACCAAATTCTGACAATACTTTAAGAAATGTTGCCAGATCTGGCAATGAATGATTAAACCAGGTGTTCACCAATGATGTTCAAACATATTTCCCTTGGACTTAAGGGAATAGAATTGGGGGTATACCATAAGTTAAGTGGGGGAACAGAGACCAACAGTCCTAATGGAGACTAGTTTATTAAAGATCACTCAAAGAGTGTGATTTGAAAAACAAAATAGCTGCAAAAATGTCATGTTGGATTGTGGTCCAAATATTGCCTCTGGGAATTTGAAAGTGCATTGCAGAGTGACTTGAGGAAGAAATTTTCCTGGGATGAAGATGGAAGGAGAAAGGGGTTATAGGAGGAGAGCAATAAAACAAAATGATCACGTATTATCAGCTAATGAAAAGTTATTTCAGTGAAAGCAAGGGTACTGGATAGCTCATTTGATTGGAAGGCTGGTTTATGATGCAGAGTGATGATAACAACATAGCTTCAATTCCTGTATCAGTTGAGATTACCGTGTAGGATTCCCCTTTATCAACCTTTCCCCTCAACTGAAATGTGGTGACTCTCAGATTAAACCACCAGCAGTCGTCTTTCTTTAATGAGAGTGTAGCCATTTGGTCTGGTAAGACTATGGTAAATTTACCCTTATTTAAGTGAAAACCTCATGTTACATTTAAATGAGAAAGTTCAGGCAAAGACTTTAAATAAGAAGCACGATTGGTATTTCAAGTTAAGATGATCAAGGAGGAAAAGGTGCCAGAGAATTAGGGAAATAGATTACGTTGTGGCTTAGAGAAGAGAGCAACATCATGAGATGACTCGTTTGAGCAGGCGAAATTGTAGAAGGCATTGGCAATGAGACTTCCTTGAAAGGAAAGGTCTCACCCCACAGCTATCATGATTTGAATGTCAATGTGATTGTTTACAATGAGTTCCTGGATTAGATGAGTTTTATGCCCAAGTAAATGTACGTAATTCAGGGAGAAGAAAGGAGAAGTATAATCAATCCACTGGCAGGGTTCATAGGATCTGAGCTGGTATTAGTGAGAGGAATGCAAGGGATGTTGCCAAGACTTGCTCACAACAGGAGAGAAGGGCCAGAAAGGTTGATGGAAAATAGAATAGGCAATCAGGTCTTTTCCATTGGTGATCCTTGCAGTGGATGTCCAGGGGTGCATAGATGGAAGTTTCAGGATTACAAAAGTGTAAATTAATCATGAATCAATGGCATGAGAATAGAGGAGGTGATAACTGCAGAAGAATTTGAGTTTATGATGGTAGGTTACCCAAAGAAAGGGAATGCAACGGTGGGAGAAGTAAAGAGAAAAGAGTAAGGAGGAAAATAGGCAGCAGATGTGGTGGGTTCGGGTTTGGATCAGTTCCAAAATACACACAAAAATTAAATCATTTGTGGCCAGGATGCACACTAGATCAAGATGATAATACTTTGAAATACATTTTCAAATAGAGGAAAAAAATCGCATGAATTAAAACTGGATTTAAAATCAGCAGTTTTCAAAAAAGAATTCCAAACAAAATAAATGCTTTTTTTGGATTAAAAGTAACTGATGTTGAAGCCAAATATTTCACTGATGTATGTGAATGAATTTCTCAGGAATTATGGCGGATAGATCTAACAGCTGAAATAACAATGTGCGACTTCTACGACTGTTCAAATGGAAGATTAAAACTTTGTTCAAATCACAAATTTTGAAAATGAAGTAGCTTGAGACTGCGTAATTCTTTGCAAAGATAATTTCTGCTGCTTGGTCAACACAAGAGGAACAATGGCAGTTCCTTGAAATTGACCAAAGTTCCAGAATGGATCAATGTTAATAACTTTATCAATATCACTATTGTCAATTTCAGTTGCTTCACTGGTTGAAGTGATTAAATTCTGACTGCGTAACGTCTGAAGGGTATATCGGATCTAAAAAGTTGTTAGTGATGATCACCATCCGAGACAACACCACCTCCACACTGGTGTGAGACGTGAGATTCCTGGCCTCTCTTTAACCCAATCACAACTCAGCTGATGATATCCAGGATACAATCTTAATGCAATGATGCTGAGGAGTCCTACTGTAGATCACTGTTATGGCATTCATGTGCAAATCATTTTGAATCAATCAGAAAGTCCAGAATATGAACAAACAAATCCTTTAGCTGGACCAAGGCCAAATTCAGACAAAAATCGCTACCAACAAAAAGTTCACCTGTGAAATAAACTTTAGAGAAAAAAGTACAGAGTGCCAAACAGAATAACATGAATAAGAGATAGTAGGAACTACCAATGCTGGAGAATCTGCAATAACAAGATGTAGAGCTGGATGAACACAGCAGGCCAAGCAGCCTCACAGGAGCAGGAAAGCTGACGTTTTGGGTCTGGACCTTTCTTCAGAAAAAGGGTCCTTCTTCATTTTCAAGGACCCATTTTCTGAAGAAGGGTCCAGACCCGAAGTGTTAGCTTTCCTGCTCCTCTAATGCTGCTTGGTCTGCTGTGTTCATCCAGCTCTACACCTTGGTATCTCAGAACAACTTGAATTCTGGTTTAGCATCCGCACACCAAAAAAATGGAATGAGACAAGCCACTACCAAGGCTAACTTTGAAATATTAAGTTTCACATTGAATGACACCAACCCCAGAATAATAGCATTCTGATCTGAACAGGGCAAAAGTTACGTAAACAGCATACCCAATAAGAGCCACATGTACAAAAAAACGGCAGCACGGTGGCTCAGTGGTTAGCACTGCTGCCTCACAGCGCCAGGGACCCAGGTTCGATTCCAGCCTCGGGTGACTGTCTGTGTGGAGTTTGCACGTTCTCCCTGTGTCTGCGTGGGTTTCCTCCGGGTGCTCCGGTTTCCTCCCACAATCCAAAGATGTGCAGGTTAGGTGGATTGGCCATGCTAAATTGCCCATAGTGTTCAGGGATGTGTAGATTAAGTGGGTTACAAGGGGACGGGTGTGGTTGGGATACTCTGAGGCTCGGCGTGGACTTGCTGGGCTGAAGGGCCTGTTTCCACACTGTAGTGATTCTAATTCAAAACACAAACACAATTGAACAGAGCAGTACCCATCCAGATTGATAGCAGCCATGCACCCAAATAAAGTGACACCATCTGCAGAGCAACAGCATGCATGCTGGACTGGGAGTAACATCAATTCCAGAACATTCATTCCCTTACCTGAACACCAACTCAAGCACAACAGCATGCAAACCCAAAAAAAGGCACCAATTTCAGAATGACTGTTCACACACCAAAACAGAACAGCATCAACACTACAATAACAGAAAACACATCAAATGTGCACTGCCAGCTCCAGACTAACACATACAATTGAGAAGGGGGGAACACCTACTCCAAGAGCTCTCACGAAAGTAGAACAGAGCAACATCACAGCCAGAATAACAACATTCATTAATAAACAGAGAAAGACAAATTCTCAGCTCACGCACATCCACCAGAGAACAAGGTAATCTCCAGAAAAAGGGCATCCTCATCCAAGAAAGTAACTCGTAATCTAGAGTAACATGGGCACACAGGACTGAACTGCGTTGCTATGTGAATAATAGCAAACGAGCAGAACAACACCAGATCTAATGTCTTACACACAGTGCGCGTGTGTACTCCAGAGTATAACCACTCATAGAGCAGAGTAGCACCATTTTTTGGGTTTGCATGCTGTTGTGCTTGAGTTGGTGTTCAGGTAAGGGAATGAATGTTCTGGAATTGATGTTACTCCCAGTCCAGCATGCATGCTGTTGCTCTGCAGATGGTGTCACTTTATTTGGGTGCATGGCTGCTATCAATCTGGATGGGTACTGCTCTGTTCAATTGTGTTTGTGTTTTTTTGTACATGTGGCTCTTATCGGGTATGCTGTTTATGTAACTATTGCCCTGTTCAGATCAGAATGCCACTCCAAAGCATATAGTCAAATGAAGCAACACAAACTTCATATTAATAAAGACACATGCACATGAGGCCCATGAGAATAAATCATTCACGCTTGATTAGAGCTAGAGGAAATTCAGATTAGCCACATTCACACCCCAGCCGAACAGAAGAAACTCCAAAGTAACAGCTTTCACGTATGTAAAGCAAAAAATCAACAAAAGCAGCATTTACTGCAAACAACTTCAACAAATTTTGACTGAACACGAACAACACATTCAGAACAGTAACATTGTATAGATGAACAGAACCACCCCAATGGCAGCATGATAAACATGTACCAACAGGGCAACACTACTCCAAATTAACAGCATTCGCACGTGAACAAAACTACAGCTCCCAATTAACAACATTCATGCATCACCAGTGCACAATAACACTCCGCAATAACATCATTCACATGAACTGAATGATAGCATATTCCAAATAACAATACCTGCACCTAAACAGAGCAGTATATCTACTGGACCAACTGCATTCGCACAAAAGAAAAGATTGCACACTCCAAATTGATGGCATTCACAAACCCAAAGCGACATTTTCATCAGGACAAGGGCAGAGCAAAGACTCTAGAAACCAGCTTGCACACCAAAAACTCCACAAAAAGAGCAACCACACCCAATGGCACAAAACCAAATTGCTAGAACACGAGTATCCAAAAACCTGAATCCAAAAATAATGTGAACTCCAGATTTAACAGCACTCTAAACTAAACTGGACAAAATTACTATCAAAACAGTAACCTCCACACAACTAAATTGACCAAGACTAACTATAAGATAACAGGAGTTATACTGCAAATAGCGTCAAACTGCCTGTGAAATAAATGACATTAACACGCCTGTAAAAAGTCAACATATTCTCCCAAATAACAGAATGTACACCATGAAAGTAGTACTGGCTTCGCAATAACAGCATTCAAACAATCAAATGGAGCATAGCACACTCTAATATCTCAGCACACACACACACCTGAACAAAATAGTCAAAAGACCAAGTCATATACTCAAATTTACACTTGTTCCAAATTCATATCAGTCACGCCATGTCGGGGCAAAACAGAATCTAAATACTGGCACTCATAAACTCGAGTATAGCAACACCAATCCAAAATCATGTCACTCACACACCCGAGCAGAGCAAAATGGAAATAAAATCATAAAAAGATAGTCAAATATGGATTCATGAAGGGAAAGTCTTTGTAATCTAACTTACTGGTTTTCTTTGAGGATGTGACAAAAGAGCTTGATCGGGGTAAGGCTGTGGTTGAAGTATACTTGGAATTCAGTAAGGCCTTGGATACTGGTCTTCTGGCCAAGCTGGTACTGAAAATAAAGAAAGCGGGAATCAGTGGAAATATTTTACAATGGATACGTAATTGGTTGACCGATAGAACCCAGAATGTACTGGTACATGGATTATAAGCAGCCTAGGAGAAGGATATCAGTGCATTCCCACAATGGTCTGCTTTGGAAACTCTTTTTAAATATCTTCATAGAAATCTGGAGCTAGGAGCCTCAAGCACACTGGCTAAATTTGCAAATGATACAAATCTAATGGAGGTGGTAGACTCAAAAACTAAACAGGATAAGCTACTGGTGGGTTAAATATAGTTTGAAATTGGGCAGAAAAATGGCAGATGGAATTCAACGATGAAAGATTGTTTCACATGGGGATAAAATATATAGCTGCATTACTTAAATGGGAATAAAAGTTAGAAATGGAAAATGAGAAAAATAAAGGTCTGGAAATTTCTGCTTCAGAACAAACTCAAGGAACTATAACAATGCTCTGAGATAGTGTATTGAATAAATTAGATGCTGAAAATACTAAAAATTTCAATATGGAGCCAAAAAAGTGAGGTAATTCTGCCCTTTTAGAAATTGTTGATGTGACTGTACCTAGTACTGTGCACAGTTCTGATCACAACTGTGAAACAAAAACTGTAGTGTAGCAATTGAAAATAACCCAGAATGGACCAACCAAAATGATGAATCAGGTGAAATAAAATTTGATTGTGTAAATTGAAAGTTTTCTCATAGATAAGGAGGATTATGACAGGTGATATGGTTGCTGGTTTTCAATAATTCTGAGAAGTCTAGATAATGTAAATCATTAAGACAGCTCACCTTATCCAAAACAGAGAAAAATCTGAGAAAATGGCCTACACTTGAAGTTGTTCAAAGTTATCTGTGGAAACTGGGAGAATGATTAATCTATCTAACGGGTCTTTTAGAGTGATGGTGGGTACTGTTCGTATTAATTAATTCAAAGTGAAATTAAATAGACTTCTTTCAAAAAAAAATTCTGTGGTACAGCGTATGAGTAATTTGAGCCTCAACAAATGGTTGGGAAGAACAAAGGATGAGGCATAGTTTCTGCTGAATTGCCTACTTAGATTATCATCAACTCCTGCGCGGATCTACTGTATACTAATTACGGCTATTGATTGCGATGAATCATCAGCAAGCCCACTATCATTGTATCATGCAACTACCAGGGTGCTGGAAGATGAACTAGGAATGTTTTTAGTCATTCTTTCACCCATCAATCCTTGTGTTCCTAACAATAACACCGGAACTCCAACTCCCAAACAATTTTAAGATGATCAGAAGACCTAAATAGTGCAACACCAAACCGAAAATAGAACACATAAACTGAGCAATGCTGACTATAAAGAAACTTGTGTGCTAAGTTAGAGCTAACTCGAAAGTTCCATTACTGACTAACACTGACTCTAAAAATCACACACTTTGAGAAAAACTGATTCTAAATTGAAACTTACACATCTTTAAGAGTAATCTGTACCAATTCTAAAATAATATCATTCAATGTAAACGACTGAACATGTTGCCCTATATATATGAACGTTGAATGCACAATAACAGCACATATTCACCAAGCAGACCACGACTGAAAGTCAAATGATGCTCACCCAGAGCAATACTAACTCTAAAGTATTGTCTCTTACATTGTAAGAAGGCAACACAGATTCCAAAATAGTAGGATTTACATATTCAAGCCAACAAAAACAATAGAGAAGTCATTCATGAACTGGAGTAGGGTTACACAAACTAGTAATCGGAATCTGAATAGAACACTAACTGTACAGCGACATTAATAACAAACTGTGACACCAAGTCTACAATAGGAATCAAACATGCAAACACAGTGAATGATGCAAGACTTCTTCTCAAAGAATAGGCCTATGCACCTGAAGAGTGCAACATGATCCTAAAATAACACCATCCACAATGCCAAAGACAACAGCAGCATTTTTGTAACAACAGCACTCACACATCTGAAGTTACCAATTCCATGTGTTAAACTGTACCACTTGCACCAAAAAAAGAGAAAAATGAATTGAGAAATGTTAATGCTGACAAATCCTAACTAAGTAACCGTTTAATAAACAAACCAAGCAAGCCTGCCTTTAATGTAGCACCACACACAACTGAACAGAACAATACCAAGTCAAAAGAAAACATGCACGTCCCTGAACAGAGAAACAGCAGTATTATTTTCTATTCCTTCATGGAATGTGGGCTTTGCTGACTGACATTTGTTGCACATTCCTACTTGTTCTTGTGGAGATGATGTCAGCTGCTGTCTTAAATTGCGGTAGTACATGTAGGTAGAGCCACAATGCTGTGAGGGAGGCAGTCAGAATGTTGACTCAGTGACAGTGAAAGAAAGGTGGTACATTTTCAAGTCAGCCAAGAGTAGACTGGGAGGGAATTTGCCCAAGATTGCAGTATTTCCATGTATCTACTGCCTTTCTACTTCTAAATGGTGATAGTTGTCATGTTGGAAATTGTTGTTTAAAGGGGTCTTGGTGAATTCCTGCTATGCATCTTGTAGATGTTACACACTGTTGTTGCTGAGTATTACGTTAACGTTTAAGTATAAAGTTAAGTATAAAGTGAGTATAAAGTTAACGTTTGTGGATGTGGTGCCAATCAAGTGAACTGCTTTGTCGTGAATGCTGCTGAGATTATCTCATTCAGCCAAGTTTGGGAGTATTCCATCACACTCCTAACTTCAGCCTTATGGATGGTGGACAGGGTTTAAAGTGTCGGGAGGTGAGTTACTCATTGCAGGGCTCCTAGCCTCTTTCCTGCTCTTCTACCCACAGTATTTATGTGACTAGTACAGCTCACTTTCCAGTTAATTATAACCCTCAACTTAGCGATAGTGGAGGATTCAGTGATGGTACACCATTTAATTTTAAGAGGTGATGGTTAAATTCTCTTTTGTTAGATATGGTCATTTCCTGGCACTCATGCAGCATGAATGTTACTTGTCGCTTGCCAGCCCAAGCCTGGATAATGTCTAGGTAATGTCTTGCTGTATTTGGACATGGACTGCTTCAATATCTGAGGGGTCATGAATGGTGCTAAACATTGTGCAATCATCAGCAAACATCACCACTTCAGACCTTGTGTTGGAAGGAAGGTCATTGATGAAGCTGTTGATGGCTGGGCCTTGGTCACTACCCTGAGGAACTGAGCTGAGATGACTGGCCTCAAAAACCACATCCATTTTCCTGTCAGCTTGGTATGATTCCAACCAGCAGAGAGTTTTTTCCTAATTCCCATTGACTCTCGTTTTGTTAGAGCTCCTCAATGTCACAGTTGGTCAAATGCGGCTTTAATCTCAAGGGCAGTCACTCTGACTTCACTTCTGGAATTCAGCTCTTTTGTCCATGTTTGGACCAAGGCTGGAATGAGGCCAGGAGTTGAGTGGCCCTGGCGGAACCCAGATGGAGCATCAGCGAGCAAGTTATTGCTAAGCAAGTGCTGGTTGGTGACACTGTTCATGATTCCTTCTGTCATTTTATTGACAATCAGGATGGCTGGATTAAATTTATCCTGATTTTTATGTGCAGGACATACCAGGAGATTCTCTAAAATGTTGAGATGGTATCAGTTTTGTAGCTGTATTGGAACAGATTATCAAAAAGATTTGATAATGTATGTTTGTTGTGGTAGATTCTGATGGAAAGAATGAGGAGATGAGAAATATATGTCTAACTAGGTCCCTTTCTTCATTCACGGAATGAGGGGCATTGCTGGCTCGGCAGCATTTATTGCCCATCCCTAATTGCCCAGAGACCAGTTAAGAGTCAACCACATTCCTGTGAGTCGGGAGTCACATGTAGGCCAGACCAGATAAGGATGGCAGTTTCCTTCCCTAATGCCAGAAGGGTTTTTCCTGAAAATCAACAATGGATTCATGTTCAATGTTAGATTCTTAATTTCAGATATTTATTGAATTCAAAGTCCACTATCTGCTTTGGTTGGGTTCAGACCCGGGTCCCCAGAACATTGTCTGGGTCTGTGGATTAACAGTCCAGCAACGATACCACTAGGCCATCGCCTCCCCTAAAAGTAAACATCGCAAACTTGAAGATGCCTAGCTCCTTCATAAGTGACTGCCTGGGGTACATCATCTGTGACTTTGGTATGTATGGGAGTAGAAAGATCTCGAGGCACATACATATAAATTACTGAAAGTTGTGATGTAGGAAATCAGGCCTCAAATGAACAGTTTAAAAAAGCACAATGATTCATTTTATGAATAATAGAACTGAAAAGCAGTGAAGTATGGTAAAAATGAGCTGAACTTTGTTATATCACATGTGCAGCACTGTGAATATTTCTAGCCTCCTTTAATTAAAAGGATAAGGAGTCATAGAAGGTGTTTAAAATTTGACAAGATGATCCAGAACTAAGAGGTTATACATTTGAGGAAAAGCTGTGGCTGTTTTCTGTAGAAAAGAAGACTGCAGGCAGACTTAGGGTACAGATTCCTCATTGTGGGAGTGGCCAAAACTAGGAGTCTTAAACATAAGATAGCTGCCAATAAATCCATTAGGAAATTCCTGAGAAACTTCTTTCCTCACTGTTGGCTATTGTGTGGAACACACCACCACTAAGAAGATTTGAGGTGACTAACTCTTTAAATGAAAGGGAAGCTACAAAAGAAGGGAAGGAACAGAATGTGTTAGGTGAAGGAGGGTTGGAGAAGCATTGTGTGGAGAATAAATGCCAGCATGGACATTTTGGAATGAATGAACAAACACTCACTCCACTCATGTGCCCAAACACAGCGACAACCCTAAATTATCAGCACTCACACCACTAACAAAATAAGACTGTACCTGAAATCACAATCCCAAACAGCAAGACTGAGTCCCAAATAACAACGTTCACAATCCCAAACAGCAAGACTGAGTCCCAAATAACAACGTTCACAATCCCAAACAGCAAGACTGAGTCCCA
>JAHRHZ010000009.1:6598320-6621879 GCA_024137785.1 Ginglymostoma cirratum
TAACAACGTTCACAATCCCAAACAGCAAGACTGAATCCCAAATAACAGCACTCACAATGCCAAACAGCAAATCTAAATCCCAGAAACCGCACTCATAATCCCAAACAGCAAGACTGAATCCCAAATAACAACACACAGATCCCAAACAGCAAGACTGAATCCCAAATAACAACACACAGATCCCAAACAGCAAGACTGAATCCCAAATAACAACACACAGATCCCAAACAGCAAGACTGAATCCCAAATAACAGCACACAGATCCCAAACAGCAAGACTGAATCCCAAGATATAGCACTCAATCAAATAGCGTAACACCAATCCTAAAATAACGGCACTCAGACAACTGAATCAAGCAGACTGTTAAATGACAGCAAATAAATAGCTACATAGAGCAAACTTAGCAATAAAATAACAGCATTTACACAATAAACTAAAACAAAACAAACTACAAAATAGCAGCAGGCACATTCCTAAATAGAACCAAAGTGACACTGAAAAGCACGGGAGTTATCCCCATGTTCTGATAATATTTATCCTTCTATCAACGTCACAGGGAAGCAGAAAAGATGGATCATTTTTAAATCTGATTTGGGCTGGAAGTAGGGTTTCTGACCCTGGCTGGAATATTGCAGAACCATTATCCCACTGCTGTTTGTGGGAATTTCCTATGTTGCAACAGCATCTACACTTAATACTTCATTAGTTACAAAGTGCTTTGGGAAGAGCTGCTGTTACGAATAGTTCCATATAAATGCAGGCTTTTAAAAAAAATTCCTTCCCAAAATAATAGCACACTCATATATATCTGCACTTATTCACCAAACGAATCCAAATGAATTGAAATAAAACCACTCAGGAAGCCAAACGCACCAAGGCCAAAGTTAAAAAATATGATTCAGAAACCCAAAGAGAACATAAGTAATTTCAATATAGGCAATGGTGAGACTGCAAAGTTTGATATGAAGGATGTGGAGGCAACATTTCTTTTAGGAATATTGGCTTGAACTGTTACTAACCAAACCCATTGGGAGCAATAGAGTTGGAAGGGTCTGGAATTCAGATTCAACCATATACCATGAAATTTTAACTCCACAGCGCAATGTTTCCAGAGGTTTAGGATAGAACATCAAGGGGTGACCAACATCAACAGACTCACAGAAGAAAACGTGCATCCAGATGGACCTGGTGGGCAGGTGCTTCCAGGGTCTTTAAAATTAACTACCACAGAGAAATTGGATCCATACAGGGATCTGTCAGGGTCAATGTTAGCAGTATCCAGTTAATGATACATAAAAGTATTGGCGCTGAAGGCCTACCTGTATGCTCAGTCAGCTTACCTGTAAAAACGCATGGCAGAATGACTTACTTCTCTTAATTGCACAGTACTATTTACCAGATATATCTGATAATCAAGGTATTCCCAAAGTCATCCAGGAGCAATTTTTTTGCTTGTTGGTGGTATGTGGGTGTTAGTGGCTAAGCCAGTATTTATTGCCCAAATCTAATTGCCACAGGACAGTTAAGAGTACGGCTTTGGAGTCAATCAAAGACCAAACCATCTACATACATCTGACTCCTGTGGACTAGTTGCTGTGTTCCCTACCTCTGGACTAGAGGATTCTGGGTTCAAATCCCACCTATGCCTAGAATTGACTTGACTTGTAACTTGTGCACTCACAATTGTTCTACCCCCTCTTAATAGGAGTGGCATTGTGGCTTAGTAGTTAGTACTGCTACCTCACAGCAGCAGCGACCCAGGTTCAATCCCAGTCTTGGGCGACTGTCAGTGTAGAGTTTGCACACTCTCTCCATGTCTGTGGATTTCTGCCGGGTGCTCTGGTTTCCTCCCACAGTCCAAAGGTGGGCAGGTTAGGATGGATTGGCCATGTTAAATTTCCCATAGTGTCCGGGGATGTGTAGGTTAGGCGGATTAGCCATGGGAATTGCAGGTTTACAGGGATAGGGTTGTAGGGGTGAGTCCAGGTGGCATGCTATTCAGAGAGCTGGTGTGGATATGTTGGGACTGTAGGGATTCTGTGACACTGGCAGATTACCTTCCCTGAAAAATTGTATACATGAATCAGATGGACTTTTCATGACATTTAGTTACATCGTCGCCATTAAGACATAATTCTAATCCCAGAGTTGTAAAAAATTATGGAATTCAAATTGCACCATTTTCCATGGTTGGGTTCAAACCCATGCCATTACTGGCACGGTGACATGACCATGTTGCCACCTCCTCTTCACATTATTTGTAAACTGCAAATGTTTTCACTTGTACTATAAGCAGCAGGTGTTCAATATCCTGAAAGCTGACTGGACAGCTGCTTTTGTCCTGCCTTAACTCACAAAAATATTAAGATTACTGTGTAAGCTTCCTGTGTGACTGTTAAGAGTCAGGGTGTAACCAGTAAAAACTTGGCTGTAACCTGCCTGATAGCTGTCCCATGAAGCTGAGCACTGACACAGTTATAGCACCATGACCACCAGATACACGACTGAACAAACCATCAATATACTGAAGACACAGTTCAGGTGCCTGAAGGCTAGGATATCCAGAATGACAAGGGTGCATTGCATTCTGCACAACATTGCACCTACTGCAGAGGGAACACGGTGCTGAGAGCACATCTGAGGAAGGGGGTGTGGAGGATGATGATGAGGAAGATAGAGATGTCAATGAATTGCCTGCTGCTCACATTTAGCCTGGGTCCTGTTTTACCTTTATTAATATAAGGTTCACTTGGTAACTATCACTGGGCTGATGTAAGAATGGCAGTCATTCGCAATGTCACTGACATAAAGCAATCCTGCAAACATCCAAGCAGACAATGCATATCTCACAGAAGTCAATTAATGTTTTCCTATTCATCATCAAGCAGGTAAAAAGGTGAGCTACCACCCAGCAACCATGAAAAGGAAAATGTTAATAAATGTCAATAAATTATATGCAATTCTACTGAAGAATAATA
The DNA here is from genome assembly GCA_024137785.1 of Ginglymostoma cirratum. Taxonomy (NCBI): domain Eukaryota; kingdom Metazoa; phylum Chordata; class Chondrichthyes; order Orectolobiformes; family Ginglymostomatidae; genus Ginglymostoma; species Ginglymostoma cirratum. The sequence goes on from JAHRHZ010000009.1 coordinate 6,601,299, forward strand.
AAAACTTCACAAAATGAAATATTCTCACAAAACTTTCCACTTCCTTCCTGCAGCAGAGGTGAAACAGCTAATCATTAAAATGCTCTTGAATAATGACCTTTATGCTTTGGCATAAACATCCTGTGACGATCCTGCTGATAAAGCTGTACTGTATCAAAACGCTTATTGATTTGTCATTATTTTTATTCTTTTCTCAATTTCGAACGGTGAACTGTAAATGACTTGTAGACTTGGGGATTGCATGTGGTAAAAGGAAGCTTTGTTTGTTTGCGAGGACAGGCCTGGAGGTTATTTGCAGGCTGATCCTTGATTAAAAAGGTTCTAACAGACACAATGACCCCAGGGAAGAGCATTGTATTCAAATACTTGACAGAAGTTAGCTATCGACAAATTCAACTTCTGGGGATAGGTTCCAGCAAGAGACCTTATGTTCAAGGCAAATGTTGAATGGGAATTGAAGCCTTAGAAAGAGTTGATCGGGGTGGGACAAGATTAAAGTTTTTCGTACACTGAGAGATGATTCTGAGCTGCTGCTGAGACAGTACGATGATTTGAAAACTCCTTGCCTAATCTGATAGACCAGCTTCTGGAAGGCCACGAGTAGAAAGCTGAGTTAGAAGTGTCACTGCAAGCCCAAAGATGTGCAGGTTAATGGATTGGCTATGCTAAATTGCCCATAGTAACCAGGGATGCGTCAGCTAGGTGGATGAGCAATGGAAAAGGTAAGGTTACAAGGATAGGGTAGAGGGGTTGTTTCTGGGTGGGATGCTGTTCGGAAGGACCATGTGGACTTGATGGACTGAATGGCCTGCTCCCACACTGCAGGGATTCTATGTCCTTCGCCTGGGTGAACTGAGAAGGTGACCATGATTGACGTGTCAGAAAAACAACCAAAAAGGCCACAGTTATGCCCATGAAATAATGTCTCCTGAAGGTCATTTAAATAATCTGATCAGTTTCGTTTGTTTTTTATTTTGGATGATTGTTTGTCTGTCTTTTGTGTGAATGGGGTCTGAAGACAACTGCTTCAGGTTTAAAGTACAGACATTAATCAGCGTATTGTGTTATTTAATTTTCTCTCTGCTAGTGTTATCTTGTGTTTAATAGATAGCCAAGTCTTTTGCTTAATATACAAGGCTGGTGTCTGGAAATTAATTATTTAGTCTGGGATTGTTTATTCAGAGCTGTGGTTAGGAAACATTGGATTGATTTTTTTGGGGGGTTTTTGAAGGTTTAATTTTGCTGCGTTCTGATTACAGAAGTAGAAAGACTGATTTGGTTCAGCTGCCTATTGTAACAGCAGTGACAGAATTGACCACACTGCTGGAAACTGAGGTGCGGACAATCTGTGAAATGTTGAAGCACTTTGAGTGGAATGCCCATTTCCATGTCCACTTTGTTATCATCTTCTCATGCATCAACTGTGCTTCATTGCTCCCTGTCCGTTGCATAGAGCTTTGGTACTAAGTGATCAGAGCTGTTTACAGAGTAGGAATGGAAGGATCAGGTCTGTGATTGGGAAGGGGAGCAATAGATCCGTGCTTTGATTAAGGGAGCAAAAATGGTCAGGTTTGGGGATGGCTAAAGTTTTCCCCATTCATCAAGGGATGAAAATCCTGCTCATCCTAGTCCTTTCAGGCTAAACTTGGCCAACTTCAGATTTCCTATCAGTCACACACCCACATCTCTGTGCAACTTTGTAATATGCTCCAGTCAGCCAGCTCCCAAATTCTTAACACACATCCTCAAGAAATACTGTTAAAATCTCAAATGTATGTCAGCATTGCATAGTAAGCAGCTGCCTGATTGCAATCCTAAATAAATGCACTAAATCTGTCAGATACTCACTCACATAGACATTTAGAACACTCCTGTGTCACTCTTGACAGAGAACTCCGTGTAGAGTACAAAGGACAGTTTGAACACCAGCAACTGACTGATGTGGAGTTTGTACATTCTCCCCATGTCTCCTTTGTTTCCTCTGGGTGCTCCTGCTTCTTTCCACAGTCTAAAATCTGCAAAATATGTGGATTGGCCATGGGAAATGTAGGATTACAATGATAGGGTAGGAGGTTGGCTCTGGGTGGAATGTTCTTTGGAGGGTCAATGTGGACTTGATGGGCTGAATGGCCTATGTCTACACTGTACGGATTCTATGACCTACACAGATTTGGAGTTTGGCCCCAGAAGAAAAGGAAACACTGCAGATCCACAGCATCTCTGCTTACTCAAACTCCAGAGGTGTCAAGGTTGCTAATGCGTTCTTGGGTGATAGAATCTACATTTCAGACCCACACAAAACAAAGTCAACATGAGTTGACATCAGCACTTATTGAAACATCATCTCAATCATGCAGGGTTCAGCACTTCTCTTTCTGAGTCATCATAACGAAAAGCAAATAGCCCTTGCCTCTAAGTGATAAGCATTTTGCAGATGGGCTCATACATGCTGGGGATGGCCTCTCAATGGTAACCTTGGACAGTTCAATGGGATGTCACCAGGTGAATCAGACTCAAAAGTGAGCACGGCAGAGAGTGGTGGTAGGGACAGCTGTGTCAGAGGGACAGCTGATGTGGAACCTGGGAGAGACCATTGAAAGGCATGGTTTCATCCATTCCTTGCCCAGACCAGTCTGCAACAGGCTGACTCCCTTCCACTTGCACCGGACTCCGTCTTCACAGCTTTAGAACAGTCTATGGTTGAGCCATCAAGTGAGAACCTCAAGTATCAGAGTAAGGCACGGAGAGGAAGTTACATGCAGTCCAGTGAAAGAAAAAGATGAAAGTCTTCATTATTCACCAAGCATTTGGGTGTTATTGAATATTTATAAACTTAATTTACTGAATCATTTTAGATATACTGCATTAATTCCCCCTTTCCCCATTTCTGTATGTTGAAAGATGAATGTCAGCTCTGATTTCATTCATTAGGTCTTGAATGGGAAGATGAGACTGAAAGCAATTGGTGGATTTGCAACTAGTATCTGGTAATTACAAGATGACTTGAGTCCATGTGGATATATAAAGGCAAGGAATTTGAGAAATGCGCTGGTCTAGTTTAAATGATTAACTAAATTTTCCATCAAACATTCCTGACCACTTTGAACTGCAATATCACCAACTGTTCTGGTACTGGGGCGCCATCTTCCTCTTTGTCATTATTGTATTCCTCATCAGGTGAAGTGTGGCTTGTTCATCCTGCACCTCTCGTCCTCACTTACTTCACAGAACACAGCACGTCACAAATTATTCTGGAAATACTCTCCTGTTAATGAATGAATGATGCCTCCAGACCTGTCCACAAACTTGAAGTGCAACTTGAAGAGGAAAATTATTTAATAGATGATACATTTGGTTCTCATATGGGTTCTGATGTTCTTTCACTCCTGTTTGAAATGGGAATCTTTTTATTCCTCTCTAAGTTTGGTTCCAGAGTCAATTCACCTTGTGGGTGATGATCAGATGCTGTATCATAGATGTTCCCAAGGATATGATGAACAAATATGGTAGACATTATCATGGGTGTTCCCAGGGGATGCAATGAACAGATGTGATATACATATCACAATGTTCCCAGGGGACATGATGCACGAATCCCTTCTCCTGGTTGCTCACCAGCTAAACATGGATGGGATAAAATCCTCTGTAGATACTCCTGCTTGGTTATGTAACAATCAGATTTCCATCTGTTTACAGCCAAGAGCACCCTGAACTTATGGGAAGCCATCCAGAAGCAAAAGCCAAATCATTCCATTTAGTGTCTTCACAGAGAAAATTTATATAACTCCCAACCCTGGAAACTCTTTGACAACATTCATTTACATGCCAACTCTGGCATCCTTGCTAGGTCTCTGTTAGTCCTCTGGAAGCTCAATAAATGTATATCAATCTCATGTCAGTTTCAATGCCAGGATCTCCAGCCCCAGAAAACTGCAAATGTTCATTACAAAATGGGTTCTAAACTACATTACTAAACAAACACGTTAATGAGTGTCTCACCTCTTCAAATAGATTATTTGGTACTTTAATAACCCAGACTATGAATCAGGTGGTATACATGACAGTTCAGGATTAAGCAATTAAGTGTTTATTCACCCTTCCTTATTTCTGGACATTTAGCAGTTGGAGAGTTGTTGTTAGACTAATATTTATGGTTCTAACACAACACCGTCCACATATCCAAACAGAAATACAGAATGTAAAATAAAATCATGCATGCTCACAAGTTAACACAAAGCTGCCAGTAAAGTAAGATCATTGACACCTGCACAGCAAGACCAACTCCTAAACAATATCTGACATCCACAAACCAAACAAACCTGCCAACAAGATGAAATCATTCATAGCCCTGAGCAATGGAACTCCAAAATAACTATTTGTTTCCATTTATATTTCAGATTTTCAACAAGGGCAATATTTTGTTTCTGTTTACTATTTAATACACCGCACTTTCTTATCCAGTGATATCCATCTTTAAGACATTCTGCTCTTCTTTCTGATGGGACTACTGTTTAACAATTTTCACCTTAATCACCTTTATTGATGTCTTTTACTCTTCTTTTGATTGACTCCGTGACTATGAAAGGATGTTTTCGCAGTCATATCTCATCCCTCAGCCATTGTCTTATACTTATCTCTGTGAGATTCAATGTTCCTTGAATCACTGTACTCACTACATCCTGAGCTACTTGCATGCTGTTAATTTCTGTCTATGGCAGCCTGATAACTTGAAAAAGGTCCATGGGGAAAGTTTAATTAATATCCTTGTCGAGTTCATTGAGTATGAGCTCCCTTGGTAACAAGCAATGGCCTGTCTAGCTGGAACTCATCACCTGAGACCTTTATAAAGCAGACCCAAGGTGTCATTGGAAAGTGAGCACATGTTGTCCACTAATGCTCTTGATGCTCTTAGAGCAGTGGGTGGTGTGTGTGTGTGTGTGTGTGTGTGTGTGTGTGTGTGTGTGTGAGTGATGCGTGTATGTGTCGGGGGTGGGGGTTACCGGGATGGAGGTGGGGTGGGGGATGAGGTACACAGTGCTTTATTTCCCAGTCCAACTCCATTTTGATTTAGTCCCTTCCTTCTCTCCCTAACCCCCCTCACTTTTTTTGTTGATATCAGCAATGTCCTTAACAGACTTTGCTTGTTAATATACAATTAGCCACATGGGTGTTTTCCTGGTAATGGGAAACAAAATAATAAAGCCTCTTCTCAACAGCGTCCTTTTTCTGTCTTACTGCATACACGGGTGATTTGGGGAGAAATACAATACAACATTGGAGGCCACTTGTGCAGCAATGAAAACAAATGAAAAGACATCTATTGGGGAAAAAGATATAAAGCAGAAACAAGGGCCTTTGTAGCTCAGCGGCAGTCTCCATACCTCTGAGCCAGGAGGCCCAGTTTTGAGTCCCAGTTTCTTCAGAGGTGTGTCATTACATCCCTGAATAGGTTTGTTTTAAAAAAATATATAAAGTAGACCGACTTTTCTGCTCTCCCTACTTCTCCCTCACCTTTAATGGTCTGCATTGTCTTTAACGGGCATGTTATTTATTCAGTTGAAAACATGGGTGATTTAGTCTTCAATAGGAAGAAAATGCTGCGGTGATTTGCTCATGGGGAAAATAATTCAATTCTATTTGACAACACTTCTGGATGTAAAATATAAAGCAGATCCAGGGATGGATCTGCAAACCTGTTTGCCCCAGGTTGGGATTCATCCTTGTATGCTACAAGTAGTGACTCTGTTCTGGAGTTTAGCAATATACTATGTTCCTTAGAGATAAAAGGTACTGCAGATGCTGGAGAATCCGAGATAACAAGATGTGTAGCTGGATGAACACAGCAGGCCAAGCAGCATCATAGGAGCAGGTTTCTGCTCCTACTATGTTCCTTTCCCGTTGAGCTTTCTGAGTTATTACAGGCAGTATCATATTACTTAATATCACGGTTATTCTGATGTTGTTACATTTCATTCTTCACCTCATCTGCTGCTTTAAAAAAAAGTGTTTTCTTCCGTTCAGATAATTGTTTCTATATAGTGTATGGTAGGTCATGGACATGGGGATGCCAAGCTTTGTCATGGGTCATGAGCGGCTGCAGCTGGTAGGAAGAGGGGGCATGAGAAGCCATGGGAAAGTTTTGGGGGCATGGGATGGAATAGACAAATTCTTCATTCACAGGAAATCAGGTTCACTGCTTTAGGCCAGCAGTTTTTGCTGAGTGCTACTTGCAATTGTGAAGGTAATGGTGAGCTGCCCTCTTGAACTGCTGTAGTCAATAGGGACTCATGGTGGTATGAGGAAGTTCCATGAGTTTGACTTAGTGGCTGTAAAAGTATTGGCTGTATAGATCCAAGCCAGGATGATGTGTGACCTGGATAGAAACTTGTTGGTTAATGGTTCCCATTACCCATACACCTGCTGCCCTGTCCTTCTAGATGGTAGAACTTACGAATTTGTCAAAGGAGCTGTGGTGAGTTGCTCCAGCACACCTTGTAGATTTTGTACATTGCTGTCACTGTGCATTTGTGGTGGATGAAGTGAATACTGAAGGCAATGGATGAAGGTACCAATCAAGTGGTCCGCTTTCTCATTGATGTTTTCTAGACTCTTCCGTATTTTGGAGCTTCAGTCCTCACATAAGTAGAGACTACACAATCACATTCCTAACTTTATAGATAATAGGCTGGCTTTGAAAAATCAGAAGGCGAGTTCTTTGCCACAGAAGTCCTGGCCTTTAGCCTATGGTAGTAGCTACATTATTTACATATCTAGTCCAATTTAGTTTCTGGTTAATCAAAACTCAGAGGATATGGATAGTGAGGGACACAATGATAGTCATGCTTTGGAATCTCAAAGGTTATTGTCAGGTATTTGTGACGTGCAAATGTCACTTGCCACTTTTCAGCCCGAACCTGGATGCTCTCCAGGCCTTGGACATGGACTGCTTCAATATCTGAAGATGTGTGACTGATTCTGTAATCACCAACAAACATCCCAACCTCTGATATGAGGAAGGAGGGAAGGTGATTGATAAAGTAGCTGAAGATGATTAGTCTTTGGCCTGAGGAACTCCTTCTGGGATCGAGATAATTGACCTCTGACAATCTCACCATTTTCCTTTGTGCTAGGTATGGCACAGACCAGAGGAGAATCTTCCCCCTGTCGATGGGACATACCTGGATGCTTTTACATTTTCTAAGTAGATGCCAGTTTTATAACTTTTCTGTCACAGCTTGGCTAGTTCACAGTTAATTTTGAAAAAGGGTAAAAAAGGAAAAAGAACGTGTTGGGGATGAGGGGCTTACATTGGATGGGGATTGCTTTGTTTTTTATGATTGTAGATGGAACAAAATCCTACATCAGTAATAAAGACGTTTTATAAGACCTCGATGGTCAGCAGTCCCTGTGGCTGTATCTGAATGTATGGGGGGACCAGCTGGCTTAACTTATACCATTAGATAATAAGATACAGGAACAGAAGTAGGCCATATGGCCTATTGAGTCTGCTCCACTATTCAATCATGGCTGATACATTTCTCAGCTCCATTCTCCTGCCTTTTCCACATATTCCTTGGTCCCTTTATTAATCAGGAACCTATCTATCTCTGTCTTAATGACTTGGCCCCCACAGTATTCTGTAGCAATGTGTTCCACAGATTCACCAAACTCTGGTTGAAAATCTCTTCATCTCAGCTCTAAAGAGTTGTCCCTTTGCTCCAAGGCCGTATACTTGGAACCTGGTCTCTCCTACTCATGGAAACATCTTCTTCATGACTTCGGCTGGTGCCTGCTGCCTGTCTTGAGAAATGAACATCCAGCCCGTTAACTTCTCAGTTTCTGCCAGATATTGTTGAATATTTCCAGAATTTCTGGTGTTATCTCATCCTGTGTCAAGTGTGCTCAATCAATCACTTTTCATTACCATTAAAATTTGAAAAGCAGTGATCTTTCAATTTTGGCGCATTATCCTGGCCATTCTATTTATCTGCCTTCTACTGAGATTTACTCCTATTCTTCTACAGTGTAATGCATCAGCCCAATTGTCATGTTCACCGAATGCACTTTTCATCCCGAATTGTACACATTTTACAGAAATCATGGCAATGTTGTTCTCCTATTTCAGAAGAAATGAGTGTAAAATAAAAATGAAGATAATTGGATGTAGCCACCACAGCTAAAAGCAGCAAAGAAAGAGGGTATGGTGTTCAATGACACATCATTAACCATTAGAAATGGAAATATTGGGACATTTTTAACTGTGGCGTGACAGAATAAAATATCTTTGAATGATATCTGGTGCAATACCCAATCATGATGACTTGAGTTCAACACTGAGTCATACATGAACATCTTAATTATGCACAGCAGCAACAATTCTGCAATGTTATTACTAATTCATTTCTGTCTCTTCTTTCCTCCAGGGCTTTCACATGATGAACAGACATCCATGGACTTTCCAACCAATAAGTGTTCAGAAGAGATGATTGCTCCTGTGTTTGGGGAGGCATGATAATCATTCACCGACACAGTTCACCAGTGAACATAATTAGAAAGTGGCGGTAAGGACAACTGAGTCTGATTTGGAGAGCGCAGTGCATACTAAACTCTGCTCAGCTGGAAACTGAACCATGTTGTGGCCATCAGTGCAAAGGAGAGAAACAAAGAACAGTAGATTTTTGAATTACTAGCATTCCTGCCACACACTCACTCCATAATAAATGTAGGAAAGATGTTTAAAGTATTGGCAAAGATCTTCAGCTCGGGTTGTGGGTGACTTTGTTGACTTGCTCGCCGAACTGGCTTGTTTTTGTTCAGACATTTCATCACCGTGCTAGGTGACATCATCAGTGGAGCCTCCGATGAAGCGATGTTATTCTACTCTGTTTGGAATTTATACTGTCCAGTCCGTTATAGTGAGTACTCTCATTTCCGCTTTTGATCTGTATGGGTTTATATATGGGGTCCAATTCTATATGTTTATTGATTGAAGTATGGGTGGAGAACTATGCCTATAGGAATTCCTGTGTGTGTCTATGTTTGGCTTGGGCTACTATGGTTACTCTGTCCCAGTTAAACTGATTGCTTCCATTGTCTGAGTGTAGGAAAGATGTAGCTAACATCGCTAATTCCCTCTTTCCACTGCTACTGCAACATGTTCACCACAGGCAGGGAGAATAGACACACTGCTGGTCAAGAGCGGGTTTACATTGATAGATGAAATCAAAATGGGGACTCCACTCAAAGTACCCTGACTCCTCATCCCTTGCCCATCCAACCCCATTCCGTCATGCTTCTAGTTCCCCTCACTGACTCTTGCCTTTGTACAGGTGATGGGGTGACAATCTTTGGCAGGTTTCACAGGTTTTAATATCTAAAGATTACTAGACAGCAGCATCTTTATAGACAACATAGGGAGCTGAAGCGTCGTTTGTTCTCTGCTGAAGATACAATTTGCACTACATTGTGTAGAATAATGGGATTCACAGCAGGACCATACAGAATGATGATAATGATATGTAGTAATTACATTATTGTAAGTAGAGAAAGCTGGAGGGAAGCAGATGCTCTAATACACTCTGACGAGAGTGTATGAATGGATCAAGACGCAAATAATTGTTAAAACCTGTTTGGAGGAAGGGTCACTAGACTCCAAACGTAACTGATTTCTCTCCACAGGTGCTGCCAGACCTGCTGATCTTTTTCAGGAATTTCTGTTTTTGCTTGTGTATAAAAAATCATTTATTGCAGAAAGCTTCATGGACTCCATCACCATTACTATGAGGAACTGAACAGAGTTCAATGCCAAACAGACCAACAAAACACAAGGGAGTGGTGGTAAAAGAATGGAAAACACATTGTAATTCGCAGAGATTGTGCACAAAAGTGGTTGTGAAAACATGTCAGATCATTTAAAATTTATTAATGCATGTCACTTTTCTGTGTTGTCCTTTCAAATTTTAAATTGCTTGGCAATGGATGTGAAGACATGAATTGATGAGGATCAATGGGCAAGCTGGATATTAGGTGAACACTTGGTAACAGAACAGTTTTGTATCTGTAGGGTAATAGAATGAAAAGCCAGAGATCTGGTCATATTTGTTCTAATGAATGACTCACTGAACCTTCAAGAGAATTCCTCTATTCCCTCTTTCCATTTTTCTTCCTATTCTTCATTGAAATCATAAGACCATAAGACCATAAGACATAGGAGTGGAAGTAAGGCCATTCGGCCCATCGAGTCCACTCCGCCATTTAATCATGGCTGATGGGCATTTCAACTCCACTTGCCCGCACTCTCCCCGTAGCCCTTGATTCCTTGCGAGATCAAGAATTTATCAATCTCTGCCTTGAAGACATTCAACGTCCCGGCCTCCACTGTGCTCCGTGGCAATGAATTCCACAGGCCCACCACTCTCTGGCTGAAGAAATGTCTCCTCATTTCTGTTCTAAATTGACCCCCTCTAATTCTAAGGCTGTGCCCACGGGTCCTAGTATCCCCACCTAACGGAAACAACTTCCCAGCGTCCATCCTTTCTAAGCCATGCATTATCTTGTAAGTTTCTGTTAGATCTCCCCTCAACCTTCTAAACTCTAATGAATACAATCCCAGGATCCTCAGTCGTTCATCATATGTTAGGCCTACCATTCCAAGGATCATCCGTGTGAATCTCCGCTGGACACACTCCAGTGCCAGTATGTCTTTCTTGAGGTGTGGGGCCCAAAATTGGACACAGTATTCTAAATGGGGCCTAACTAGAGCTTTATAAAGTCTCAAATCATTAGGTGGTGACTGATCATTTACTTATTCCTTCTTTACCTGTACTCTTTTCTGATATGTATTGATACCTGCACATTTTTTGTCCAAAACGTGGCACAGCATAATTATGTTGGAGACCCATACAAGTGGGCATGGAAGAGCACTCCAGACCTGTACAGGATTTAAATTGGACCTAGAGTGTATTGATGGCTTCTCAAGGGCATATTTGGTTGTCAGATAGCTGTTGTAGCTCTCTTGCACTAAATTGGTAGAGTTGGTCAGAGGCATTACTAGTTGGGTAGATTTTGATTGTCATTGAGCAGCCACCACTTTTGGATACTATAAGGTATGATCACGGTAGAGGGAGTAGGTCTTTCATTGTAGGAAACTACCAATGGCAGCCCCTGGGAAATCTAGCACAGGCCTGCAAGAAAATGTTCTTGTGCTCACAGGGCAGCTGAACATTAATGGAGTTAAATTTCAGTTTATGATGAATATTGCTTGATCTAGATTTGCTTCAATTGTCATACAAACACAGATGATGGCATGTTATATCTATAAGAAGCCAGCTAGAGGTGTGGGTATGTGTCCTTGAGAAGCCATCAATACACTCCAGGTCCAATTTAATTCCTGTACAGGTCTGGAGTGCCTTTCAATGCCCAATTGCATGGGTCTCCAACATAATTATGATGTGTCACAATTTGCACAAAAATGTGCATGTATCAATCAGATGTGGCACCTGCCCATTTCAACCATCGCTAAAGAATTGTGAGGCCCTCACTTTGTCTTGAGCACACCTTGGATGGAACTAGAAGCAAAGAAATTGATGGCAGTGTTGACCGTGACGTTCACTGGTAATGAGAGGCCTCAAGATCCAGTAGGGAGTAGGTCTTCTCCCAGCAGGCTGCAGATATATATCTGCAATCATCTGATGTAACAATTTCATCAGCCAGAAGAGCTACTTTACAGAAAGGTCAAGGAAGCTGTTATATTCTTGTATACATTCAAAACCAGAACTAATTGCATTAATTAAATGAAATCACAATGTGTGACTCTCCAGTTTCAAGGTATCTGTCTCACCTTCAGTAACAGCTGCAGGACCTATTGATGAGTTGTAGTAACTGTAGTAAGCATAGAACCTAAATATGTGCAATTTTGACATCTTATAGCAGAGTAAATATTTAGTCTTGTTAAAGCTATCTGTCTTAACAAGAACAGACTCTTTATGGAATATATTACAGAGGTTAATATACAGGTAACACTCAGAACACATCATACTGGCAATGTTGTTTTACCCAGAAACTGAGCCTCTATCATCCTAGAGATAGTAGGAACTGCCGATGCTGGAGAATCTGAGATAACAAGATATAGAGCTGGATGATCACAGCAGGCTAAGCAGCATCAGAGAAGCAAGAAAGCTGATGTTTCGGATCTGGACCCTTTTTCAGAAAAAGGGCCCTTCTTCATTTTCAAGGACCCATTTTTCTGAAGAAGGGTCCAGACCTGAAGCATCAGCTTTCCTGCTCCTCTGATGCTGCTTGGCCTGCTGTGTTCATCCAGCTCTACACCTTGTTATCTCTATCATCTTAGCTAGTGTTTCCTGTGAGTTCAACTGCCTGTGTGTCCCTCTCTGTTGCTCACCTCTTATGCACCATTACTCTGTCAACAGCAGATTCTCACTGCTGCTGATAATGTTGCTCACCTGAAACTCGATGAGAACAGTCACACAGCTAATCTTCTGTATATAAAGAATTCTATCTTGTACAATAGGTCTGTCACAATTACTCTCACCAAACAACTCTCCAGTGGAAACTGTGGAAGCAGCAGTGAGCAATAAACCCTTGCTAATTTTGGGACCGTTGACCGTTAATTCTGACCATGACAACATGCGTCAATCTCCCTTCCGTTTTAATGGTGTTTCCTGACCACAGCAAGAGGCATGAATCCACTTGCAGTGAAAATCTCACCTGAATGGACCCTCTTTTAAATAGCAAAATCACTTATCTACCTTATACACACTCACTGTGTTAAACAGGAGTTAGGTGGCCTGTGCCAGCATTTCAGAACCCTGTCCTTTCCTGCCCATTAAGGAAGGTTTTAAACCCCCACTCTCAATTATCTAGCTGGGACCTAATCAGTAATTTGTAAAATTGAGGCATATTCTCCTAGCTTTATTACTCAATTGTAATTATTTTAACTTCCGCATGGTGGATAAGAAAACATCAGGGAGGGTGGAGGCAACTGGGTTCTATCTGCAAATTTGCAAAACCCAACCCAATCTCACCTGGAATGCTGGATAACAAGGTGCAGAGCTGGATGTACAGAGCAGGCCAAGCGGCAACAGAGGAGCAGGAAAGCTGACGTTTCGGGCCAAAACCCTTCTTCAGAAATTTGCTCCCAGGGGCTCAGGAAATGCTCAAAGTCAAACCCCAGCATAGCAGTGGGTGGAATTCAAAGGGTTCTTGTGATGCAGTGGTAGTGTCCCTACCTCTGGTCCAGAAGGTTTGGCTTCGAGACCCACCTGCTCTGGGGCGTGCAGTAATGTCTGTGATTAAAAGTACCTGTAACCATTTCTATTTTAAATGGGTCAGTTTTTATGGGGTCTGAATAATCTGCTTGAGAGAAGTAGGTCCATCATTTATGTGTCAATGAGGCTGTACTCCTAATATTTTGGGAGTGATTTGAAGGTAATGCCTCTTGGACAGGTTTATCAGAGTTTGCGAAACTGAATGGAAGTTGAGGATCCAGTCTATTGCCACAAGAAAGGCTGTGGCTGCTGGCAAAACTATACCTTTCAGAAGCCCAGGATCGAGCAGCTGCCACCTAATGCCCTTCCCATTTCCATGAGAAAGGCCATAAAATTCCAGTCTACTGTTTCAAAGGAGCAGTTCCTTGATTGATATGTTACGCTATGGTTCTATCTCTCCTGCTGGTGGCTGTGAAAGATGCTGAAGCACTATTGAAAGATGAGCAGCACAGTGATGCCAATATTTATTTCTGAATCAATATCACTAACTTCAATTGCCTCAAGTACTGTCCCAAGGTGTATAAATACAAGTCTTTCTTTCTTTAACATATTTTCAAGTACTGTGTCATATTAAAAAAAACTTTGAAATTGTGTGTGGTATGGCCAAAATCTATCAAATTGAGCATAGGCTACTCCTGGGAGACACTGCTACATCCTTCTTGAAAACCATCCAACCACTAGTACTGTATGTTTTGTGTCCCTTACCTAATTTTGTACCATCTGGTGAGGGCGAGATTGATGGCTGAGCACAGCAAAGACATTGCTATAGATTCCTAGACCTCTATATTTCCCATAATCACTAGCTGCAGCTGGTCTTCAGCTGACTTCAGGGGCAAAAACACTTAATTGTTTAATGTTTAAAATGTTCTTATTGTTAATTCTCATTCCTTCTTCATTCTTCCAGAATATTCATACCTCGAACATTCGTTGCAGGCGCTTCTCCCTGCCGAAGACATACCATCATGCGTTGAGTGTGGGAGATGCTGGTTTCAGTGATTCGATAGTATGATAGATTGGCCAGCACCTCGTGTGTCTTGCAGTAAAAGTGATTAGGAGGAGGGAGCATGGCAAGATCAGCTGAGAACTAGAGGGTGCCTGGAATGCATTGTCCTCTCAAATATGTCAAACACTAGACTCTAATCATGACTGTGGGCAGTCCTGCCAGACACTGTCTCTATCACAGGCAGGTGGGTGAAGGAATTCACATCCAGCATTTGTGGGAGCAAATTTTTGCGGATGCGGGAACCTGTACTGAAAAACAGTAAATATTGGCGATCACAGTGGGTCAGGCAGTATCCATGGAGAGAGATGAAGAGTTATCTAGACTCAAAACGTTAGTTTGTTCTCTCTTCATGGATGCTGCCTGACCCGCTGTGATCTCCAGCATTTGTCTTCAGTCCAACATCTGTGGGATGCTTCTGCAGAAATAATCAGTTCAGCAATTTATCATTGAATATGTGGCCATGTCCACTAACACTGTAGCTGTGTTCGTGCAATAGAAATTATTTCTACCAACCTATGTACCTTTTCTAGAGTCGCTAAAAGCTGTGACGCAGACTCTATACAAACATCTTTCACCTTTGAGAAGCTAAAGGACTAGGACATCACTGTCTGCTTTCCTACAGATCTGTAGATGAGCCATAGGCCCCATGGAAAAGCAGCTGTTGCTGGAATTACCAGGAAAGCAAAAGGTTCTCTGCTCTTGCTACTTCACCCACTACCTCACATGGTGCATGATGTTTTACCGGTCATTCCATTCCGGCAGAAGTCAAGGATCAGCTGTAGCAGGCTCCAGCCCTCAGACATTGTTGGCTGCATGTACTTCCATAGCACCAAGATACTTAGCAGTTTCCTTCAATTTTTTTCACGGTATTAAAGCTGGCCCTTTTAGGAATGGTAGACCCAAGAAGCAATTAATTTAAAAGAGTGCTGAAGTCACTTTGCTACTTAATATGCAACTATATGTAGTCTGTACATACTAATCCTTTCTTTTTCATTATTTTCACAGTCATAGTCACAGTGCTTTCACAGCAAGCTCGTTATCTGTCTTATGACTATGTCACTTATAGTGGAAGTTGGTTCAATGATTTTAAGGTAATAACATTGAGGAGTGATAAACAATGGAGTGAAGACCATTACTGTAAAGAAGTCTGATCACAGCTGAGACATGCAATCGGCCACAGTAGAAGGTGGTATCTATTTTTCTCAAGCGGGGAGTCCTCTCAGATTGGTCCCATTGATAACATTTGGCCTGTGGAATGAGGCACTGGGAGATGAAGCATTACGGGAGGTGAAGGGTTGGTGAGGTCAGTGTTGGGTTGGACTGTTGGATTCTTTTAAAATGTTGATACATATGTTGCACACTTTTTTTGAGTGAAAACTTTTGCTGTTAACAAAGCCTTTAGGTCATAAGATGCCCTAATGGCCTGCATGTGTAGCTTACTGCATTGGAAGTCTTTGCTAAAAGGCACAGCTCTTCTTGGTCATAAAGAATTAGAATTAGGTTTATTGTAAGGTGTACTCAAATACAAGGGTACAGTGAAACATTTACAATGTCATTCCACACGGCACCATCTTAGGTACAATGTAGCTGGATACAAATCTTAGATCCATAATAGAGAAATAAAGAAAAAAAAAGTTACATTACCTTACAGTGATTCATAGCATAAGTTAGAAAATAAGAAATAACATTAAAAGGATAAACTTTACAGTCAGATAAACAGATTAAGAGTTTCAGAAGGATCAGATATTTAATTATTACCTTGGCCAATCAATCCCATTATCGTTGAATCCATTGCAGGACAGCCAAGAGTACAGATCTTCCCCTGATATTCAGTTAATTCTATGTCATGGCCCCCAGATTTTGAATGTTAACTGCCTTTTCAATGGCCTTATTTGGGGGAGTTGATGTGTAAAGTTTTAATCTGTTGCATACATTTTTCTCACTAAGCAGCAGTGCAATCAGGCTGGTGAATTGGAGAGTTAACACTTTTTTAATTTTGACCTCAATTTTGCCCCACTACTCGATAAACAGGAAAAGGCTGAGCAAGAAGTTAAAATTTGAGAAGTTTGGAACCTGCCATAACTTTGAAACAATAGCAGCTCTTCAGAAATGAGGTCATTTCCCACCACCACCCTTTTTCAGGTATGAATTGAATGAGTAACCTGCAACCTGGTCCCGCTGATGTGACCCAGGCCTCAGTATGCTATTCACTACTGCCTCATAGAGATTGGTTTCATTGCTGGGGGGACCCAAACTGGATTACGACTGCTTCATGGGACGAATGTGAATTGATCACGATGTCAACAGGGCTGCAATATCCTATTTTACTTCAAGGAACATTGTGGTTTTGTGACACCGTTGTGGTTTTATTGCAATTGAGAGACTTTCCTTCCAAGATGATTATGTGCTATTGGCACTATCAATTGTCACCATCCTTGTTCTCACCTTCTCTAACACCTCTGCTTGCCACACCCCTCTCAAGAAGCCTCACTCTCCCATCCATTTTGGCAAGGAACCACCTGCTGGCCCTATACGCCCTCTGTGCACATTTCTCAATGATTGCTCCAGGACTGCATTTGCTCTAGACGTGTGACCAACCTCGATGAGTACCCCCTAGACATGACTGACAGACTCCGACTGCTGAATTTGAAGATTTCCAATTGACAACATGTGCTTCCCCCTGACTGCTGCTCCTGACCCTACAGGACAGACTGCCCTCGAATCCCAGGAGTGCAGTCTGGCAGATCTGCTGACACTTAGTGTTCCGAGTTGATGACTGACCATGGCTAAGCCCCTGACCGACAGCAATCAGAACTGGCTGACTGACAGCATCCCTCAGTTAAATTGTGCAGTTCCAATTTTCTCTCCAACTGCTCTGTTTGCCCTGAACAACTTGAAAACTTTGACTAAGTCTTCCCTTAACCTTCTAAGTTCAGGAATTACAACCTAAAATCAAGAAAATATTTCAAAGACTGCATTTAAACCATCCACAATGTTCTCAATTATATCCTTTGAAACCCTAGGATGAAAACCCTGTAGAGCTGGGATCTTCTCCTCTCTAAGGCCCGAAACGTCAGCTTTCCTGCTCCTCTGATGCTGCTTGGCCTCCTGTGTTCATCCAGCTCTACACCTTGTTATCTCTTTTGGTTTGGAGTCAGAGTTGTTTTAATTCTGTTGCAGGAATTTATAAAACTCCACATTGACTGACTGTCCTTAAATCATGTGCTTTTTGAACAATAGAAGAAAGGATGCTTCTTTTAGAGCCAGGAAACGGGATCACAGTTCATTCTAGTCTCGTCAACTCAAACGACTCTCTGGTTTCTAGAGCTACTGTCAGCCTTGGAGTTAGGGGAACTGCTTTCCGTCACTGAATTATACATTTTTTTCTTGCAAGTTGGTATGTAATAACTGTTTCCTTTACAACACAATTATCTAAAAGTAAAAAAAAAGTAATTAACGGAGAAAACAATGATTTTGATAGTCAAGTTTTTGTATTGGCAAAAGTAATTTTTTTAATCAGTTTGCTTCAACATTGCTTTACTTTAGGGGAACTGAGTGAGATGTGTTGGAGCACAGGATTGGATTGTGCAGTTTATCTGATTCATTCTAATGTTTTTGCTGTGGCCCATGACCTCTATATTTGTCAAACTCAGATCAAAGACCAGAGTCTAATTATTTTAGATCCAGTGTACTTTAACTTTTTAATCTCATTAATCTTCTATTATTTTATATACAGGTTACTCTATTATTTTCGACTCAAATTGATCTGTATCACTTTTGATCGAGCGTTGCTCTGTCTTATTTAACTTGACTGTTATCTTCTCAAATTTCAGACTCAGTTTTACTGTATAATTTTACACTTGCTGTTTCCCTGTATTGTTTCACAGCCAGTGCTGCTCTGTGTTGTTTGAAGACTCAGCATTTGCCCTGTTTTAATATGGTGACTGCTGTGCTTTTACACTCAGTTTTGCTTGTGCACTTTAATGTGCAATATTTGCTTTAACGTGAGCCCATTTTAGAGCTGGAGTTGCTTTCTCTGGGTGTATGAGGGTGAGTGCGGCCGTACGTCTATGTGATCTGTTATTAGTGGGAAGGATGTGCCAGTCGCTTTCCTGTTGTTATTGCGCTCGGACCCAATTGATTCCAGAGCTGTAAGTTCAACTATGCGAATCCAGCAAATTGCAAGTGCTAACCCCGGACTCTAAGGTATTTTGCCAAATAGGAAAATGATTCTGGCTGTAATGCAAGCCAAAAGGTGAAACCCATTGTGGTGTGTGGAAATGAACCATCATCAATTGGTCCCTTTGCATAGCAGACAGTGAGATTATCAGGCTTGGCCTGGTGGTGTCCCTGATTCAGAAATTACATCTTTGAGCTGCAATCCAAATACAAGAGCATACAACCTAGGCTGAAACTTTCGTTGCAATACTTAGGGAAGTGCTGTGGTATTAGAGCTGCCATCTTTCTGTTGAGTTCTTAAGACAGATCCACCTTGTTTCCAGAAGAAGAGAGGATATCTCTAGACAGTAAGGTTACAGGTCAAAGGTTACAGGAAGAAGGCAGAAGAATGGGTTTGAGAAACATATCAGCCATGATAGAATGGCAGAACAGACGTGATGGACCGAATAGCCAAATTCTGCTCCTATATCTTATGGTCTTATAGTGTTCCCTCCCCATTGCCTGCCCAATACAAATCCTTTTATCTAACATCATTAAAATAAGTGAGCTGGTCATTTATTTATTTGCTGTTTATGAAATCATGCAGTGCATGAATTCACTGCTGTCTTTCCTGTATTGTAACAATATGCTCACTTGACAACATATTAATTGGCTATAAAGTATATTGGGAGACTTTTAGTGTCCACAGTTCCTTCTCTCCATTGAACTCCTTTCATTTCATAATGAGTTGGATCTTTAGGTAAGCATAGAACATGGAACATTACAGCGCAGTACAGGCCCTTCGGCCCTCGATGTTGCGCCGACCTGTGAAACCAATCTGAAGCCCATCCACCCTGCACTATTCCCTTATCATCCATATGTTTATCCAATGACCATTTAAATGTCCTTAAAGTTGGCGAGTCTATTACTGTTGCAGGCAGGGCATTCCATGCCCTTACTACTCTCTGTGTAAAGAACCTACCTCTGACATCTGTCCTATATCTATCACCCCTCAATTTAAAGCTATGTCCACTCATGCTAGCCGTCACCATCCGAGGAAAAAGGCTCTCACTGTCCACCTTATCTAATCCTCTGATCATCTTGTATGTCTCTATTAAGTCACCTCTTAACCTTCTTCTCTCTAACGAAAACAGCCTCAAGTCCCTCAGCCTTTCCTCATAAGACCTTCCCTCCATACCAGGCAACATCCTGGTAAATCTCCTCTGCACCCTTTCCAATGCTTCCACATCCTACCTATAATGCAGTGACCAGAACTGCACGCAATACTCCAAGTGCGGCCACACCAGAGATTTGTACAGCTGCAACATGACCTCACGGCTCCAAAACTCAATCCCTCTATCAATAAAACCTAACACACTGTAAGACCATATCCATTGGGTGGCTAGAAGTGAGGCCACCTGATGGATGCAATCTAAAGCCCAATGCTATTAAATTCTTCCTCAGCCATGAGCAAAAAAAATTTTCTGAAGAAGGATCTAGGCTCGAAACGTCAGCCTTCCTGCTCCTCTGGTGCTGCTTGGCCTGTTGTGTTCATCCAGCTCTACACCTTGTTATCTCAGATTCTCCAGCATCTGCAGTTCCGACTATCTCCAAACCAAAACACAGATTCTTAAGAAAGCCTCACACCTGACCTGCATTGTCTGACCTAAAATGTCACCTCTTATTTACATTGATAAAACCTTTAGTTCTCTCAAGACAGTGACTTGAAAAGAATTCAGGGATTTACATACGCATATTAATAAATTAAAACCTTCTAACTGATTAAAGATTTAACAGCATCCTGGGTTTGTTTAATACATTCTCATCAGTGGTGTGATCCTTTGATCTTTTACTCATAAATTCTGTGTCTGATACTACCTCTCTCACTAACACCTGAAGAAGGAGCGAGACTCCAAAATCTTGTGTTTTCAAATAAACCGACTTTCCACATCAGGCAGAGGTTCACCTGCACATCTGCCAATGTGGTATACTGCATCCGCTGTACCCGTTGTGGCTTCCTCTACATCGGGGAAACCAAGCGGAGGCTTGGGGACCGCTTTGCAGAACACCTGCGCTCAGTTCGCAACAAACAACTGCACCTCCCAGTCGCGAACCATTTCAACTCCCCCTCCCA
>JAHRHZ010000009.1:6622279-6680572 GCA_024137785.1 Ginglymostoma cirratum
GGCCCGAAACGTCAAGTTTTCCTGCTCCTATGATGCTGCTTGACCTGCTGTGTTCATCCAGCCCCATGCTTGTTATCACTGTTGGATTATAACCTGGTGTTGTGTGATGTCTGACCTTCTTCTTCCAAAGTTTAGAAACCTTTCTTCAAACAGTCTTTGCTCATCTTTTTGAGGATCACTAGCTAGAATGCTCAAGGCTGGAAAATGCCAGTAATTAGACCGAGGACTGTCAGGTCTGAAAGAGGTGCTAAGAGTCCCATTTTCAACAGGCTGAGTAAACATTCTGTTTTGATAAGAGATAACAAGGTGTGGGGCTGGATGAACACAGCAGGCCGAGCAGCATCATAGGAGCAGGAAAGCTTGACGTTTCGGGCCTCGACCCTTCATTGATAAGGCTGTGTTTATTTGTCACAACACTAGGGGGACCACTTTCTGCACATGCACAGACGCAGTGTCACTGTTGAGTCAAGCTAGAGATGCTTGTACATGGAGCTCGGCTTTGTGACACTGAATTATACATTTTTTTTGCAAGCTGGTATCTAATAGCTGTCTCTTAAAACACAAAATTAAAAAAAAATGTAACTAACCGAGAAAACAACCATTTTGATAGTCAGATTCTACTAAGGGCAAAAGTAATTTTGTTTCAGCATTGCTTTACCTTGAAATTTTGTTTTTGTCACGTTTTAAACAATTGTGAGTTCCCATGCCTCGCCAAAACTGAGGAAATCTATACAGTGAACTTCCGGAAATGATCATTTACTTTTAGTGGAAGAAAGTGTGTTTTCTTCATTACTGTGAATTCCTTTAATGTATCTTTGACCGATGATTATTGGACCTCTATCTAAGATGGAGAGTTTTACTTAAGGTAAAGTCTTGCAAATTATTAAGTAATGCAATGTTGATTTTCAAGTATTTCATGTCGTGAATGCAAGATGCCTAACAGTGTCAGGTAGATATTTTATCTCAGGTACCAATTAGTTTGGGAGAGAGCCAGTCTTGGAAAACAAACCTGTATGTTCTAAATTGTGGCTTCTAACATTAGTGAAAAAAAATTAAAAATTATTTTGAATAAAATTTTTTTAAAAAAAAATTACTCAATTTAGGACTTAAAATGGCAACTACTCTGCCCAGGAATGTAAGAAATGACAAAAAGTTATGGACACAGCCCAAACCATCACACAAGCCAACCTTTCATCCATTGACTCCACCTACACTTCTCGGTATCTTGGAAAGGCCGTCAACATCATCAAAGACCCCTCCAAACTTGGTTATAATCTATTAGAACCTCTATCATGTGGCAGAAGATACAAAAGCTTAAACACATGTACCAATATATTCAAGAACAGCTTTATCCTGCTACAATTAGACATCTGAATGGACCTCTCAAATTTTAGACCTAATGTTGATCTTGCTAATAGTGCAACTTCTTTGCAGCTGTAACTTTGTATTCCTCGCTCTGTTAAATCAATGTATGATCTTTGCATGTTATGATCAGCCTGTACTGCACGCAAAACAAAACTTTTCACTGCACTTAGGTACATGTGACAGTAATAAGTCAAATCAAAAGATATTTTGGGATTAAGAGTGCAAACTGTGCTAGCCAGACTGTGCAGAAAGTCCCTGCGCAAAACCTTTCCACTTTGTTCACTTATTAAACATGTTCTACTGAATTTAAAGAGAAATATTGTGAAATGAATAAAGTAACAATCTTAAACTATCCTTCTCTTGTATTGATAAATTGGCTTAGAAGCAAAACAGCACACATCTACCATCTCGGTTCGAAGATGTATTCATGAGCTGATAGCCACAGCCTGGCTGAATGTATGGATTTATAGTTTCTGACGTCTTTCTGTGCAACTGCACAATGTCTTAATAGTGAACTGAGTCCTGCACTGACTTCATGTACAATCGAAGGACCACTGCGATATAAGAGACACCAGTCAATTTTGAGTGGTTTCAAAGTGCATGAAGATTGGACATCGGTCTCTACATTGTTGAAGTTGAAGTGGCTATCATTGTTTCTGTTTTTGCAAATAAAATGGTTGTGACAATATTAAATTTAGATCCCATTAACTTTCAAATGAATGTGTTTATATAGTATCCAATTTTGTTCATTTTAACTGGTACCAACTCTTCCTCACCAGATTTTTTTGTTAATTACCTGGATTCAGATTCTCAAATTGCTATTATGGGATTCAGAATTATCAGTCCAATTTTCACAAATCCAGAGGCATTACTAATATATCACCTTTTGGAAGACTGCAGTAAGGTGTTAAAGACAAACACAATACGTTGGCTATTGTAAGCAATTGCTAAACAGGGTTTGCCGTTGATTTTTACAAGCACTTTATCAAAAACTTTATTCTACCTCTTGACAAAATAGACAATGGCAAAGTTGGGACCTGTCTGTGAGAGGTGGGAAAATGGGTGCTA
The DNA here is from genome assembly GCA_024137785.1 of Ginglymostoma cirratum. Classification (NCBI taxonomy): domain Eukaryota; kingdom Metazoa; phylum Chordata; class Chondrichthyes; order Orectolobiformes; family Ginglymostomatidae; genus Ginglymostoma; species Ginglymostoma cirratum. Next base: position 6,624,713 of record JAHRHZ010000009.1, read on the forward strand.
TTGGATGCAAATATGGTTAGGTTAGGGGCTCAGTCAGGATTGCTAGTGGCATAGTCAAATGGTTGGTGGGGGTGGTAGTTGGGTCAGTTTGGCAGGGTAGGCAGGTTGCTGGGGATCCAGCTGGGTTAGACCGGAGGTTATTCAGATTGGTCAGTCATAATCATCAACTCAAAGGGTGTAGTCATATTGTTGATGGGTTTGGGATGATGTTCAGTGATTGTAGGGCTGGTCAGGTTAGATGGGAGGGTACTCAGTTTTGTTCAGATCTGTTTCAGGGTGAGGGACATAGTCTGGCGTTGGTAGAGGCAGTTGGGTAGTCAGAGGATAGGGGCATGTAGGAAGTGGAGGAGTTGGTCGTGGAGCTATCCATTTCTTAGACCAAGTTTTAAACCATGTTCCCAGGGAAAGTACACAGGTATGTGTATGAATCTGGCTCTCATCCGACCTGGAGCTCAGAGTTGGAGTCATAGGCAGAGGGGCAACACGGTGGTTCAGTGGTTGGCACTGCTGCCTCACAGCGCCAGGAACTCGGGTTCAATTTCACCCTCGGGCAACTGTCTGTGCGGGTTTCCTCCGGATGCTCCGGTTTCCTCCCACAGTCCGAAGGTGTGCGGGCTAGGTGGATTGGCCATGCTTAAATTGCCGTATGTTCAGGGATGTGTAGATTAGGTGGGTTACAGAGGGATGGGTCTGGGTGGGATGCTCTGAGGGTCAGTGTGGACTTGTTAGCCAAAGGACCTGTTTCCACACTGTAGGGATTCTATGATTTCCCCCAGGCAGCTGGGAATCAGCACACCAGAAATTATATTTCCCAAGCAAATCTGATATATGTCCATCCTTTGGGGTCTTGATGCATATCTTCCAACGCACTTCCCCTTTGCTGATAATCCAGAAACAGGGCGATCTGGGGTCTTGTATAAACAAAATAGATAATACTAATTCTGAAATGAAAGCACATGATCCAAGTCAACCAGGAATACAGCATTTGTTATTCATTTCAACACAAGTTATTTCTCAGGCTGCAGCTGTGCCTGTACATGTACCAGCACTCTAAAGAGCTATACAATAATGAAGAACCCTTCAATCTAATTAACAGATACTTTCTAACACGACTCAAGCAGAGTGACATGTTTGATCCTGAATCCAAAACAATCATCAGCACAATTGGAATAAAACCAATGAAACACAAAATATTGGAAGGAAAATTTAACAACATAACCAGAAACTCTGGAAGAATACAGGTCTGGCAGCACATCTGGAGAGAGAAACGGAGTTAACATTTTGAGTAAAATATAAGTTTTTTTTTGAGAATGATGGATCTGGAAATATGTCTTATATATTTTATTCTGCAAAAAGTAATCAGACAAAATGTTTTTCAGTTAAAAATAATTGCGAGGCAGGACTATTTTTATCTCCCAGTCACACACTGACTGTTGGAAGGACCCCTGCCAGGTCAATGTTTGTGTAGTTGAGCCACTTTAGGTTCACTGCCCAATCAAAGGAAGTTTCAAGGGTGGCAGTAACACCGCAAGAGACAGGCATTATTACTGTAGGTTAGGAACTGCAATGGGTGTCTCCATAGAACCACAGAAACTCTTCAGTGTGGAAGCAGGTCATTCAGCCCTTTAAATCCAAAGAGCATCGCACCCAGAGTGACCCCTCCACCCTATCCCTGTAACCCTGCATTTTCCATAGTTAATCCATGTAATCTCCATATGTTTTGAGTGTGGGAGGAAACCTGAGCATCTGGAGGAAACCCACACAGACGGGGGAAAATGTGCAAGCACTTCACAGAGACGCGCCCAAGGGTGGAATCAAACTCAGGTCCCTGACGCTGTGAGGCAGCAGAGTTAACTACTGAGCCACCGTGCTGCCTTCCATCTTGTGAAGGTCCCTGAAAAGATGTCTACTTTAACAAACTAAGTGGTGGCTGAAGTTTCAAAGTGATCCACGCTGGAATGAAAACCTTCCATAAGTGTGATGAACTGATGACTGCAGCTCACTGAGATCTACAACTCTGCAGGAGCTTTGGGTGTAAATTAGAGTCACGGGCAGCTGTTGCCAAAGCCATCATTTTTTAAAAAAAATTCATTCACAGGATGAGGGCATCACTGACCAGGTCAGTATTTATTGTCCATCCCTAATGGCAGTTGAGAGTCAACTGCGTTGCTGTGGGTCTGGAGTCACATGTAGGCATGACCAGGTAACTTTTTGTCACAGCAGTTTAGTGAAGCAGATTTTTTTTCCCCCAACAATCAACAATTATTTCATGGTCATTATCAAACTCTCAATTCCAGATTTCAATTGAGTTCAAATTCTACTATCTGCTGTTGCAGGATTTGAATCTGCGTACTCAGAACCCTACCTGGGTCTCTAAGTTAACAGTTCAGTGATAGTACCACTAGGCCATCATCTCGCTATGGTGGGAACTTGCTGGGCATGTCCTTCAGTGGAAGCGGGGGGAGGAAAGGCAGTTTACCATGAAATATATCCTGGTCATTCCCTGAACACCCACAAATTAAGAATGAATTATGTGCTTTGGCTATACACGAGGGGTAGGTTCTGCTCTATCTGAGGAAGATCACCCATTGACAGGAGCACTGAGCAGACAGCAAGTTTTCTGATTTTTGTTACAGTCTTGTCTTCAAGCACACCTTGAGGAAACAGGAACCTACACCTTATTATATCTGTATTTAACCTGTTGATGTTTCATTTTCAGGATATCAGTATTGCTGTCTAATTTCTAACCCTTTCTGAGTTGTTGCGGTTGGTTGGCTCACCGAGCTGGTTTCATTGTTCCACAGATGTTTCATTACCCTACTGGGTAGCATCATCAGTGCAGTCTCCGATGAAGCGCTGTTATGTTTTCCGGCCTGGTTTTTAAACCCTGGTGTCCGTTGAGCTGGATCACCTCACTTCCGGTTTTCCTTCACAGTGGAGTATATGTAGGGTCTAGCTCTATGTGTTTGTTGATGGCCTTCTTAGTAGAGAACCTCCAGGAATTCCCGTGCTTGTCTCTGCTTGGCCTGTCCCAGGATCCTGGTGTTGTCCCAATCGAACTAGTCATTTTCCTTATCCATGTGGACGGAGATGAGTGAATATTGGTCGTGTCTTTTTGTTGCTAGTTGATGTTTGTGTACTCCTTTGGCTAATTTTCTTCCTGTCTGTCCAACGTAGTGTTTGTAGCAGTCTTTGCAAGGAAGCTTGTATATGATGTTGGTTCTGTCTATAGTGGGTAACAGGTCTTTGGTTTGGGTTAGCAGTTGGCATAGGGTTGATGTGGGTTTGTGTACTACTCTGATGCCTAGTGGTCGTAGGAGTCTTGTGGTCAGTTCAGACGTGTTCTTTATAACGTGATGAGTGTGTTAGGGCGTGCAGTATCTCAACAAACACCAGGGTTTAAATACCAGGCAGGAAAACGCAATAGCACTTCATTGGGGGCTGCACTGATGATGTTACCCAGCAGGGTAATGAAACGTTTGCGGAATAATGAACTAGCTCGGTGAGCCAACCAACCACAACATCCACAACCCGAGCTACAAATCTACACAAAAACCTTTCTGAGTTGTCTTTCAGAAGGTGGTGGTGTGTCCTGTGAGTGGCTTTCTAGGCCATTTCATTGGGCCATTTAGAGTCAAGTAATGAAGTGGGACTGGAGTTACATATAGAACAAACTGGGAAAGGAAAGCAGGATATTTTCCTTAATGAATACCCATAAACCTGTTGGCCTCTCATGACAATCTAACAGCTCCATTTGATTTTTACAGACAGAAACATTTGTTTCTATACTTAGTAAACTGAATTCAAATTGCCCAACTGGCATGTTGGAAATTTAACTTGCCTTCTCCTAGGCAGTAACCTGGGTCTCTAGATTACAAACACTGTTTGATCAGATTAGTGCATTTTAATGGGAGACCATCTGGACAGTTATAAGCTTTACAGCATGTTATGCAATGGAAATGAAACTTGTCAATTTTGAAAGGAGACATGTAATAGGCGATCATATGCAAGATAATCAAATGAATAAAAAGATGTAAATATAGAAATTTCTTTTAAATTAAATGGAGTTAAATCAGTAATGCAAAAATTCAAGCCTGGTATCAGGAAATTTGTGCAAATATCTGTCTCTTGTTTGTTTCAATGCTTGTAATTGCAGAAAAGCTGTTAGTTTGACATACGTAAACCTCCATCAAGTCAAAATAATGTAAATGCCTCCCATGATTTAACAATTTAATGAGAAATTTGGGTGGATTTGCTCAGATCTGTAAAATATTCTTCAGGATGTCACCATAAAATGTCTTTACTTCCGGCTCACTCTAAGATTACGCATTTGTATGACAATCTAGATTAAAAGGAATAAAAACAGGAAGTGTTGGAGAAACTCAGCACGTTTGCCAGCAACCGTAGAGAAAGAAACACAGTTAACGTTTCAAGTCTGATATGGTTCTTCTTGGACCTTAAATCATGGTCACACAGTCTACGATTGGCCAGTAATCTTGTATGTGATGTTTTCTAGGATTCCTACTCCATCCCTATGTTTCTTATCACCCAAGAAGGAAAGCATATAATCCTTCTTTTCTATCTGATCAGATTCTAAGCATCTTACGTCCCTAAGTCCTAGTGTGTCAATACAGCATATATTCATGACCTGAGTGCAGTTGTCAAGCTTTCCTGTAATATCCTCACATTACTCCACATTCTTAAGAAGCTTCCTCTCCCATTGGCTGTAACAGTCTCAGTTGCTGAGCCCACTTCTGTGTTTAGGTTAACGTTATCATTCATTCAGTGGAGCTGGTAGCGTAGTTGTAATGCACTGGACTAATCATCCAGAATACAATATTCTGTAAAGAGAATATTAGCAAAATAGAAAAGAAAGTGAGACCAGGAGTGAATAACAATGAACGATATAATTACAATCAATGCAATAACTATCTCTGTAGCTACCCCTTTAGAATCGTAGGATGCAAGCCATCAGGGCCAGGGGATTTATTTGCCTTTAGCTCCATTAGTTTGTCTAATATTACTGCTGTAGTGATGGTATTTAATTCCTCCCCATACTCTTTAGTGGAAATGGAATGTTTGAAGTATCGTCCATTGTAAAGACTGATGCAAAATTTTTGTTTTACTTCTGTCATTTCCTTGTTGCCCATAACTATCTCCAGAGATTCATTTTCTAAGGGGCTTATGTTGACTTTGACCTCTCACTTCCTTTTGATATATTTAAAGAAGCTCTTATTGCTAGTTTTTATAATCCTTACTCGGTTTTTTAGGACTTTTAGCTGTTTTGCTGTTACTTTGTTGAAGATTCTTTTCCAGATTAGCAACCTGTAACCAATTTTGTGATGATTGGACCTCTGGAATTTTATATTTAATGTTGATCTCGCTCTTAATGCACCTTCTCTGCAGCCATAACATTGTACTCTTTGCTCTGTTCTATTACCCTAATGCATTTTGAATGGTATGATTTGCCTGCACTGCACACAAAGCAAAACTTTTCACTGTACCTAGGTACATGTAACAATAATAATAAATCAAATCAAAGCTATGACAGCGCAGTTCCACAGGGATCAGTGCTGAGGCCACAACTATTTACGATATATATGAATGACTTTGAGAAAGGAAGCAAATGTTCTATAGACAAGTTTGCAAACGACACAAAAATTGGTGGAAAGGCAAATTACGAGAGGGATACAAACAGTTTACAAAAGCATATTGATATAGTACATAAGTGGGCGAAAGGTTGTCAGATAGAATATAATGTGGGAAGGGAGAACAAAAGAACATGATATTAATCTATGTCTCTATGGCTCGATCACCTAAACGAAGAAAAAATGCAGAAAGCTGCAACACAAAGGCACTTGGTGGTACTTGTGCATGAAACACAGAAAGGTAGCACACAGGAGCAGGTAATCAGGAAGGTTAGTGGAACGTTGGCTCTTACTTCATGGGGGTTGGAGTATGAGGGTAGGAAAGTCATACTGTAATGGTAAAAGGTGCAGGTGAGACCTCATCTGGAGAACTGTGAGTAGTTTTAGTCCCCTCACTTCAAGAAAACTATCATTTCATTGGAAGTTGTTCAGAGAAGGTTCACTAAGATGATCCCCAGGATTGTCCTCTGAGCTAAGGCCAAATTAACTTGGGACTGTGCTCACTGAGTTCAGAAGAATAAGAGATGATCTCTTTGCAACACACGGTATTCTAACGGGACTTCACAGGGTAAATGCTGAGAAGATGGCTCCTGTTATAAGAGACTCTAGGACTAGCGGGCATAGTCTCAGGATAAAGGAGCAGCAATTTAAGACTGAGATGAGGAGGAATTTCTCCTCTCAGACTGTTGTGAGTCTTCGGAACTCCTTGCTGCAGAGAGCCATGGGGGCAGAGTGCTTGAATTTATTTACAACTGAAATATATAGATTCTTGATCAGTCAGGGAATCAAGGGTTGGGGGAATGGGCAGGGAAGTGGATGCGAGGAATGTCAGAACAGCCATGATCCTCTTGAATGGTGGAGCAGGTGTGAGGGACAAAATGGCCTACTCTTGTTTCTTATAGTCTTGTTTTATCCACTTTTAAAGAAACCCAGACAATAAGATCTGTGGAGGAAAATAGAGAGGTCTTAGAAATGTGGATTATAAAGTGTATGCTGTACAGACCATAAAACAAAGAAGGGATACTTGAAATTGCCAGGACATCCAGAAATTGAGACCTAGATGAGAAGATTTCAGTATTTCACCCATTTGATTAGAGCTGAAAGGTTGGACAGATCTCTCCCAGGGAATGATGTGGAGGGTAGCAGAAAGAGGCATTGCTCCAGGTATAGTTGGATGACAGCTGCCACCAAGTGAATGCAGATGAACTATAGTGGACATGTGATGATGGCAAATGTCTGTATGGCATACCATGACAGCAGATCTCCCTGCAAAAGTAGCTTCAAACGGCAGCGGTACAATATTCACAAGAGTATCACAATCAAGTTAGTATGCCATAATAGAAAGGGAGAAAAGGAATTATACATAAACAGTGATCAGCAGAACATAAAAATCTAAATAATGTGACATTGCTGCCAGTACTGATTTGGCCAACAGCTAAATAAAACCGAAAGAACTGCGGAAGTTGTAAATCAGAAACAAAAACAGAAATTGCTGGAAAAGTTCATCAGGTCTGTCAGCATCTGTGACGAGAAATTAGAGTTAACGTTTCAGGTCTGGTGACTCTTCCTCAGAACCAATATCTGGTCAACAGCTATTTGGTTTTGATATGGTCTGTGAAATAATTGCCTATTAATGGTACACAAACACAGTCTTGAACCACATTAAATGCAGGTCAGTAGGTAATAGCTTGTCTATGGCTTAACATTTACCTTTCATCTCTGGCTTGTCACATCATGACCTACATCAGTGAAATAGTCCACAAATTGCTGCTGTAAATAATTACTTGTAATTGCTTAAAAAAGTTGCTGCACATTCTTCATCTGCAACACTTACTGAAAAGGGAAATTAAACTGTTATGACTGAGACGGTGCCTCTGATGACCTTTCCATTTGAAAAGGGCACCTGCAAACAAACAGTTTGAGAACCATTGAGAAAAATGGCGCAAAGAATACCAGATGGTCAGAACAGCTCAGAGTATTTTGATAAGAATGGTTAAAAAAAAGTTTAGATATGCAGACATGATTATTTGAAATAATTACAACACCTAGAGAAGTATCAAAAATGAAATTGTAACATAAGGAGAGAGAAGATCATAGGAAGAGACCTGTGAGACTGAGCTCAACTGGCTGCATGTTTTTTTTTCTGCATTCTTTGTCATCTCAGTGTCCTGAGCATGTGTTGGCCTATTTAATTCTTTAATATGCTGCAAGTGTTTGACTCAGGGCCCAAGTCAGTCTTAGCAAGTTAGGCACATGAATGCAGTTTTTATCTACTTTATTATACACATTCTAACAATGTTTGGGAAGGATCTATTGAGATGTTACGATTTCAGGCCTGCCTTCAATATCTCTGTTTATTCAGTCAGATTTTATTGGATCAGTTGTTCCAATAATTGAGAAAAACATAAACTTTAATAGGAGTTGACTTTGCAATGTCCTGGGTTCAGCTGCAGGATACTATGACGGAAGAATGTAAGATAAACATTCTCTTGTGATTTGAACAGAATGTTTTATTTTCTTGCATGTTTTTTTAATTTCTCTGAAAGTGGACCAGAAAAAGATGTCATGTAGGGAGGGTGCATATAATCAATATGCTGCTTTCTTTCTCATTTTGGACACGGCCAAATTCTAAATCATTACAACTTCTCTCTTTGTAATAACACAAAACCAAAACAAGAAGAGCAACAATGTTTTGTATTAGTATCTAGTACCTTTAGTGTAGCAAAATATCCCAATGTGCTTCCTAGGAGCATTATGAAACAAACCTGAACCTAGAGCCACATACAGTCTATTAGAGAAGGGGGTCCAGACTATGAGCCTGAGGTGTCACATGGCCATCTTCTGTTCAGCCAGGTTCGGTATTAGCTTTCTTAAAATAAATGACTGGTCTACTTCCGGAAAACAAAACGGCTGACTGTTTCTGACCCAACTCAATCAAAACTGGATGGAGGAGGATTGCACTGATGTTTCAGAATTTAATTTTTTAAAATCTTCCACCTATTCCCACGATAGCCATCTTTTAAGTTAAAACATCGCCCAAGAGCACTGTATCAATTACCTGACAGAACTGATCCAATGATTAGAACTGCAGCAGGCACACTAACATTAAAAATGATGTTGGTGAATTTGTGTTGGGTTTCTCCTTACTTTCCCCAAAGTTTCAAAAGCTCCATCGTGGAGGTGATATACACATATATGTATGAACACCTAAATTAGGATCAGGAGTAGATTGTTCAGCTCCTGGAATCTGCTCCACTGTTCAATAAAATCATGACTGATCTGATTGTCAGCTCAACTTCACATTGCTGTCAACTTGGCTAATCTTTGTCACTCCCTTGGTAATCAACATTCTATTCACTTGTGTCTTGAAAATGTTCAATAACCCTTACTCCTTTGCTTTCTGATGAAGAGAGTTCAAATAAATTCCAAAGACTCATGACGGGATGAGATTCTAAATTTTATCTTTAGGTAACTCCCTCATCCTGGATGGACAACTAACAGAATCCTGTGCATAGAACCCCAACATATGTTATTGAAAGTTTTTACAACTCTTTGAACTCACCAAACAATGGGTGGCAAGTAACTTTGTACTCGCAGTGGAAGTATGAAACATGAAAATATTATCTTCCTATTTGCTTTGAAAAATCATTTTTCAAATGTTCATTTTCTTCCTTGTTTTGAGAAATCCTGCGTTGTTTAATTTATTATAGATAACAGGGTGTAGAGCTGGACGAACACATCAGGTCAAGCAGCATCAGAGGATCAGGAAAGCTGACATTTCGGGCCTAGACCCTTCTTCAGAAATGGGAGAGGGGAAGAGGGTTCTGAAATAAATAGGGAGAGAGGTGGAGGCGGATATAAGATGGATAGAGGAGAGGATAGGTGGAGAGGAGACAAACAGGTCAAAGATGTGGGGATGGAGCCAGTAAAGGTGAGTATAGGTGGGGAGGTAGGGAGGAGATAGGTCAGTACCGGGAGGACGGACAAGTCAAGGGGGCGGGATGAGGTTGGTAGGTAGGAGATGGGGGTGGGGCTTGAGGTGGGCGGAGGGGATAGGTGGGAGAAAGGACAGGTTAGGGACTCGGGGATGAGCTGGGCTGGTTTTGGGATGTGGTATGGGGAGGGGAGATTTTGTTTAATTTATTATTTGGTCAACATGTGGTTTCTTGTCCTAGTTTGGGCTATATAAAACCTGTAAGGAAATTTTTCTGCTATATTGGCCTTGCACACTTTAATCAGTCTATTTGTTTAGCTTCCAGAAGATTAAAGCCCTGACAGTGGGTTGGGATAGTTTGGAATCATGATGCATAAGGCATTACAACTGTCCAGAGTAGGCTTGATGAATAAAGTGCTTTTTGCCTGTTCAGCATCCTCAGAGATTCATGTGTTAATTCAGTATGACAAAACCTGAAAGTGATGCCATTTCAACTTAAATCAATACCAGCTGAACTTTCCTTGGCTAATACTCAATACAAACCCATTTGCAAGCCTGTGTTAAGTGGTTTGTATTTGTCTTTCGAATTAAAATTATTTGTATTTGAATAGTGCCGAGCCTCCCAAGTGAGTAGAAAAGTCAATAAATGTCACCATGTTGCTGACATATATCAACTGAACAATCTGAAGCAGCAGGCAAAATTTAAAGTGGTTTTCATAAATACATTAAAGATGGAGGTTTTCTTCAATGTAAAATGCAATGGATCTCCCTATCCATGACCAAATGCATTCAATTCAAGCCCCAACCCCATCTCCTACCTACTAACCTCATCCCGCCCCTTGATCTGTCTGTCCTCCCTGGACTGACCTATCTCCTCCCTAACTCCCCACCTACACTCACCTTTACTTGCTCCATCCCCACCTCTTTGACCTGTCTGTCTTCTCTCCACCTATCCTCTCCTCTATCCGTCTTCTATCCGCCTCCCCGTCTTTCCCTATTTATTTCAGAATCCCCTTCCCCTCCCCCAATTCTGAAGAAGTGTCTAGGTCCGAAACATCAGCCTTCCTGCTCCTCTGATGCTGCTTGGCCTGCTGTGTTCATCCAGCTCTACATGTTGTTATCTCGCATTCAATTCACTTCAACTTTCTAAGCACAAATTAGTTCACCTTAATGGAAGATGTCCAATCCTTCTGCCACTACTTCCAAGAGTGGACAAATATGACATTATATGATCTGTGATGACAACAAATTAGATGCTGGACAACCAGTAGCCCTAATAGTTCTAGAAACTGGGACTCAGTCACAAGTTGATGCACACGTATATTTGCACTAATGCTTGGGTACAAATTTCCTGAGGCAGAACATTCGAGAAATATACTAAACTTGCATTGAGAGAGTTCACTTCTAAGACTTCATGTGCTATGTGTATACAATGTTGCAACTCAGCCTGGTTTTGATCTTGCAAGCTACATAGAGAGTGGTTGTGATGTGATGCTGCCTGCTTCACAATTTATAAAGAGTTTAATGTTTTCAATAAAATAACCCACAAAATTTATCAATCACTGATGAGTGATTGATTATTAGGCCATTGACACTAACATGGCATGGTGGACGACAATGGGAAACATTGTGTTGATGAGGTCTATCATGGTTGAAAAGTAACAAGCAAGTTAATGTACAGGTGAAACAAATGGGTAGTCCTGAACCAATCTAAAGTGACTGAAACAAACCTCAATGTCTCTGTTCGAGACAGAAACTTTGAACTCAATTTGCCAATGAGCAATAAATCCGTATGGAGAGGCCACCCGAACTCACTCGAGAAAGGTGAGTAACCAGGTGCCAGATTAATTGCAAGCATGGGAAGGTCAAAGGCATATTATTGGAATGTCAAGAACGTTCCTGAGTTTAAAGTGGGATAGCACAGACCTCCCTTATAAAACTTCATGTTCTTAATCTATATTCAGGACTATGGTTTCTTCACAAGAAAATAAGCCATTAAGATTTGCTTATCCGCTGTGAATAAAGGTCTTCACAGATGTAGCATAACAGGATTAACAAACAAAGATTAAAATAAATCCCCAAAAGATGTGAATCTCTGAGCTCAACTTCCATTTGCCAGGAACTAATTTATTTTTACTTTTTGACGAGAGTTCATGTTATTTTGATAGAAGACATCAAAATTCATAGACCACTTTATGGGCAGTCACAGAGAAAAGGCGTCAATATGCAATTTTTCAGATTGGGAGTCAGCAAACAAAATTTGTTGAATTGGTGATCACATCCAGACCCATAGGAGCTTTTCAGAAAGATTTGTCAGACAAGTCATAAAATTGTGACTGGAGAAGTCCCACAAGGAATATGTTGACATTGGGAGCAATTTGCTACACCTTCTCTAAAGGACATTAGTGCACCATCAGCAGTGTTTATACAGTTGTCAGTAGGTTTGTGTTTTTATTCCAAATATTTTGTTTAACTTAAATGTTATCATCTGCCATTGTGGGATTTGAACTCACGTCCTTAGAACTTTAGCCTGGGGTTCAGGTTTACTTGTCGAGACGTTACCACCATACCACTACCACCCCAACTGCAGCCCCCTGTCTTACAAAACATGCTGAAAAGTTAGATATTGAGAATTCTCAATGTGGAAGTCAGCGCAGACACCTGGCAACTTCATGTGCCCCAAATCCATGTACATTGGCATCTGACATGTCAACTTCAAAGAACCCTAATGGCACATCTTCTATCCACTCCAATCTACACTTCAGTGCTGCACCTCAGCCTGCGCTGGCATCTCTCATTGTAATGCTGCAGCAAGGACACTGTGGACTCAGGGATACTCACCAGCCAATGGACGGACAGGCTACATCTCTGTCCTGTTTGCTCACTGTCACAGGGCTCACTCACTTGATCATTAGACCAATATCATTAACGTGACAACCGGTTATCCTATCTTCATGCTTTCGGTTGAAAAGTTAATACTGGCCATATCAAAGTTAGGTTATGAAGGAGATAAATTAGTAGGTACTTTCCTAACATCAGAGTATTGGGAATGTGGAACTCTTGTAACCAAAAGCTTGTGGATTCTGAGGCTACTTAATTATTTTAGATCCAGATCAAAAGACTTTTATTTAGTGAGGTGTCAGGATATGGGGAAAGTGGTGGCATCATGTTTATTTGACACTGAACTAATAACATAGAACCATTGCAAATGGTGAAATTTCAATACGGTGAAAAGAACTAAAACCTGGCTTAGAAAGTTAAACCAGACAATCAATGGTGGCTGTTTAAAAAAAAATTACTGTCTGGTTCACTAATGTTCTTTGGGAAATGGAATCTGACATCCTTACCTGGTTGTGTGTGAATCCAGACCCAAAGCAATGTGGTTGACTCTTAACTGCCCTCTGAAATGGCCCAGCAAAAAACTCGATTTTACCAAACCTCAGCAAAGTCTAAACAAAAGGTACAGAACTCGAAATACAACTTAACATCAAACTAGGTACAGGAAACAATCACAACAAACACAACCTATAGATCCTGCAAAGTTCTTTTCATCCATATCTGGGGATTGCGTCAAAATTGGGAGAACTGTCCTACAGAATAGTTGAACAACAACCTAACACAGTCATAATCACAGAATCATACTTTGCAAAAAATGTACAAGGCAACACCAACACCATCTAGAGGAAGTAGCACAGCGGTATACAGTCGGGAAGGAATTGCCCTGGGAGACCTCAACCTTGTCATGGCATCAGGCAAACATGACCAAGGAAGCCTGTTGATTGCCAACTAATGTGGTGGATAACTTAAAAACCAACAGGAGGAAGAGGAGGGTAGAATTGTTAAAGATGTTATCAAATGAAAAGGACAAGCAAAGACAGGTGGCAGGTCAGAATATTGATGAGAATGTAATTAACAAAGCAAAGAATAACTAAAAAAGAGGGAAAATGAAGAATATAAAAGAAATCTAGCCAGAAATATAATAACTTGTAGTGAGAGTTTCTCCAAATATTTAAAAAGATTTGGCAAAGTGAATATTCATACTTTAGAACGTGAGTCTGTAGAATTAAAAAGGGAAAGTAAGGGAATGACAGATTAATTGAGCAGACATTTTGCATTAAATTTCACACTAAAGAGGATACGAGGTACATCCAAGAAACAGAAATAAAGCTGCAAGTGGAAGGGGGATCTCAGAAAAAGTCACAATCACCTGAAAAGTGAACCTAAGTAAGTTGTTGAAGCTGTAGGCTGACAAGTGCCCACATTCTGATGGACATCATTCTAGAGTCTGAAGATAGTTTAGAGAGATAGTTGAGTTCTAGCAAAACTGGAGTCTCTGCTGGTTATAGCCATACCTATACCCATTCCAAAGGAAAATGGGTTGTTGGTGATTATTCGACTTAGCTCCAGGACATCTCTGCAGGAGGTCCTTATGGTTGTGTCCAATGCCCAATCATCTTCAGCTGCTTCAATGAATATCGTTCCATCATGATGCCAAAGTGGCAGTTTGCTGATGACCGCATAATATTCAGCACAATTCATGACTCCTCAGATGCTGAAACAACCAGGATCCATATACAGCAAGGCCTACACAATTTACAGGTTTGGGCTGATAAGTGGCAAATAACATTTATGCCATACAAGCAACGGAGAATGACATTTCCAACAAGAGTGAATCTATCCAACCCCTTTGAGTTTCGACTTTCGGTGGATTTATCATTACTGAATCCCCCACTATCAACATCCTGCGGATTACTTTTGACTAGAATTATTACCATTCAGAAAGACATCATTCAGCTCATTGCTTCAGCACCGGCTCTGTTATCTAGTCTGGCTCTATTATCTAGTGTCAATCTCCCACCTTTTCCCCATATCCCTGATCATGACTGCTATTCAAAAAACTATCCAAGGCCCTTTTGAGCGCCTCTGTTGAAAGTAGCTCCATCACATTTCTAGTCAATGCTTTCACAAATCTAACTACTCGCCATGTGATAAAGCTTTTTCTCACATCAGTCTTGCTTCTTTTGCACATCACTTTCAACTCATGCCCTCTTGTTTTCGTTTCTTTTACAAGTGGAAACATCTTTACCTTACTTACTCCGTCTAGCCACACATGATTTTGAAAATCACTATCAAATCTCCTTTCAGCCTTTTTCTCTCCAAGGAGAATTATCACAACTTCTTCGATCTATTCTCATTACTGAATCCTTGGAAGCAAATTGTTTCTGTGCTCTCTCCAATGATTTCGCATCATTCAGGCAATATGATGCCTGAACCTGTACAGAGTGCCCCAGCTGAGGTTTAGAAACATCTTGTACAAGCTCAACTCACCTCCTCGCTTTTATATTCTATGCCTCTATTAATAAAGCTGAGATCACGGTATGTTTTACTTACTCCTCACTCCACCCATTCTGCCACCTTTACAATTAGAATTAGATTTTATTGTCACATATGCTCAAGTACAGGAATACAGGATTACAGTGACAAGTGTACAAACTCACCATTCTATGGAACCACCTTAAAACACAAATCACAAAACCAGAATTAAAAAACAGGAAATGAATTAACAGAATCAGAGCCAAAAGAAAAAGAAAAACATCCACGTCTTAAAGTCCTTATCCAAAAGAAAAGGAAGAAGTTCAGATTTTAAAGTCTGATCTCCGTGGGCCTGGCCCTGGCCTCGAGTTTCAGTTAGCCTCCTCACGCGGTATGCTCCACTGGTCGACTTTGTTACCGCCAATGCTGCCACCAGTCACCAAGATGAGCCACCTTTGATCTGCACCGCTTTTAGGATTGTACCTATTATCTATTTTATGTGGTCTTTCAATGTTCTTCTGACAAAAGTGCATCATCTCACACTTCTCTGCTTTGAACCTCATCTGCCTTCTATGCATCCATTCCATCAGTTTGACAATGTCCTTTTGGTATTCCACATACTCCTCCTCACAGTGTACAACTCTTTCAAGTTTAGTGTCATCTGCAAACTTGGAGATTTCTCTTTATACCAAGATCCAGTTCATTAATATATAGCAGGAAAAGCAATGGAACCAACACCTGTCTCTGGAAAACTCCAATACAAACATTCTTCCAGCACAGAAAAAGAAAAATCCATTGACCGTTTCTCTCTGTTTTCTATCACTCATTTAATTTTGAATCCACATTGCCTCTTATAGCATGACCTACTTCTTTCTACAACAAATCTGTTGTGAGGCATTATGTCAAATGCCTTGTATACCACATTACAAGTGTTACCATCATCACTAGAGTTTGTCGCGGTTGGGACCAAATTGGGAAGGTGTTACCTCTTCAAAAAGCTCCAAGTTAGTGAAACATGATTTTCCCTTCAGAAATCCATGCTGACTCTTCCAAATCAAACCACCTTTTCCCATTTGACTAGTGATTCTATTCCAAATAACTGTTTTCATAAATTTTCCCGGTAGCCTAGCATAACCAGCATCAAGACCAAAGGTGCATTCATATTTGCGCAGCAGTGGAAAATGATTTCTTATCCAGACCTTTATATAAAGGTACAAGGAGGTCAGGTTTTTTTTCAAAGATTTTCTGATGAAGGGTTTAGGCCCGAAACGTCAAGTTTTCCTGCTCCTATGATGCTGCTTGACCTGCTGTGTTCATCCAGCCCCATGCTTGTTATCTCGGATTCTCCAGCATCTGCAGCACCTTTTATCTATGACCAATATCTGAGATGCATTCACTTAGAAAATAGAAGCAATAGGAGCCTGCTCTGAAATGTTCTACGATAATGACGGATGCACTTTCCCACCATTTCCTCTATCCTGGGAATCCCAAGTTACCAGAGGTCTGTCAATTTCACCCTTAAACACACTCAGGATTCAAGCATTCATAACTCTCTAGGGTAAAGATTCCAAAGTTAAACCATCCACTCAGTGACAAATTTTCTATTTATTTCAATCTTAAGTGATAAGCCCCTTATCCTGAGGCTGTTTCCTTCCAGTCCAAATTCCCAAAATGAGGAAAATCACCTCAAATACCTACCCTATCAAGCCCTTCACAACTCAATAGGGTTATCCCACCTTCTTCTAAACCGCAGAAAATATAGGCACAATTTGCTAAACCCTAGAGTCTGGGAGAACCTTCCCATCACAAGAACTAATCTGGGGAATCTTTGGAGAACCACTTCAAATGAAAGTATATTTTTTCTTAGTCATGAAGACCAAAACTGCTAAAAGTTTTCTAGATGTGGTCTCACCAAAGCCCTAAAAGTTTGATACGGCTTCCTTATTATGTGCTCCAGTCTCCTTGTAATAAAGGTCAACACGCCATTTGTCTTCTTCATTGCTTGCTGCCACCTGCAGGCTAACTATGAGTCTTCTCTCATATCCATCAAAGAATCACTTCTCTAACTTTAACATCAGTGATGACCAATATTTGAGATGCATTCACTTCTCTCCCAACTATCTGCTCCTCCCACCTAACTGATCAATTCCCACCACTGCCTACCTGTATTCACCTATTGCCATCCCACCTACCTTCCCCACCGCCTCTCATCCCTGCCTCCTTGACCTGTCTGTCTTCTCTCCTACCTATCTCCCTCTCATCCCCATCTCCTTGACCTGTTCATCTTCTCTCCTACCTATCAGCTCCTCCCACCTCACTGGAGAATCCCCCCCACTGCCTACCTGCACTCACCTATCACCACCCCATCTACCTTCCCCAACTCCACCCCTCTTCATTATTAATTTCAGAGCTACCTTCCCCACCCCGATTTCAGAAGAAGGGTCCCGACCTGAAACATCAGCTTTCCTGTTCCTCTGATGCTGCCTGGCCTGCTGTGTTCCTCTAGCTCCACACTGTATTATCTCCAACTCCAGTATCTGCAGTTCTTACTATCTCTAACTTTGAGAGCTCTTTTCATGAGTACATCCAAGTCTCGATAAACATCAGTTTTTAAAAGGTTCACATTATTGAAAAATGCTCTGCTTTTCTAGTCTTATTGCCCAATTGAGTAATCTCAAATTTCCTCACCATGTAGTCCATCTGTGGCCTTGTCTGCATTCACTTAGCCTGTCCTTGCAGCCGGTATGCACCCTCCTTGAAACTGACATGCTTGCTCTGTGGTTATGCATCAGATGAACACTGAAGGAGTGGAATGTCTTTCAGTTCTTGGAAATGGCAGAGTTGACATGAGACACATGCAAGGCAATGTGCTAGCTGGTGATGGCATTAAACACCGTGGATAAATCTATAATCCTTGCAAATCCTTGATCATGTTTTTTGTTGAGTTCTTGTCTTGTATTTGTATTGTGTTGGCAGCCAACATGGCTTTGTCTGAATCATTCACACAAATTGCGAATGCCAGAGGCATTGCAGCTGATCCCTGTGACACCTTGAAAATAAACTCAAATAAAATAAATTTATTCCTGGCCACTACTTCCACTCCTGCAATCAAACTTTTATTTTATTTCTTTATGAAAAATTGGTGTTTTCGGCTGAGCCAGCATTATTGATCATCTGTAATTGCCCTAGAGCATGTAGCGATGAGCTGCCTTCTTGAACTGCTATGAGGATGTAGGGACACCCGCAATGCTGTTCGGAAGGGAGTTGCAGGATTTTGACGAATCAACAATGTCGGAATTAGTGATATAGTTTCACATCAGAAGGAATGTGACTCAGAAGAGAACCTGCAGGTGGGTGGTGTTCCCATGCATTTGCTGGCCTTGTCTTTCTAGGTAGTGGAAGTCATGGCTTTGGGAGATACTGTTAAAAAGAGTGTTGGTAAGTTATAGCAGTGCACCTTGTAGGTAGTAAACATTGCTGTCATTATGACATGGTGGTGAAGGGAGTGAATGTTGAAGGTCGCAGATGGAGTGGTGATCAGCCCATCTCGTGAAATCTGTTAATGCTGCTGCCCAAACTGCATCCTCAGACTATGGCAAATTCTGTATTACCTGTGACTGTCAAAGTGGCTGTGTTTATGCATCTGCCTCTTTTCAGTCTGCTGTTGGAGGTGTCAGCAACATCTTACGGTCTACATTGCACTGCTACATTAGGAAGGCCACTAAGATTCTCGATGCTGAGACAGTTACAGTGTATTTGATCTTTCCAGATACAAGCTGCTGGAGTAAGCAAAAAGGTTTGCAAGAATTTGTGGTGTTCCCCATGGGACTATATGTCATCATCTGCAGACAAACTGTTTTGCATGAGTCTCATGTCAACTAAGACATTTACATGGACCAAAAGGACCTCAAAGTGCTTCTGATGTTCAGTCATTGGTACGACAATATGTGGGTTAATGCCTGACATTCTGGGTGTGTTAGAAGACCTTCGTTCTGTGATACCAGCTGTATTTAACCCAAGGTTAGGTAACAAGGTTATGCACTGATGGTATGGATCATGACTCTGGTCTGAAACCCTTCTACACATGGACAGTAGGGATACAATAAGATCTACGTTGCCAAAACGCACAATATGGAACACAGTATTGATGTCCTCTATCGATGTAATATGTGCTATTGAGGAGGAGCCCTTTGTAATTCAGCTGAGTGAATCTCAAGTACATTGCAGTCTGCACAAACTCGCCATTGAGAGAACAATCACTCATTAGTTGGGAAGCTGATGAGCAAGAATATGAGGAAGTGGAGGAAGAGGAAGTGCAACAGGAATGGAGGAACAGTAAGAGGAGAAAGGATGCAACATTGTCAGTCCTTTCTGTTTAGGTTCCATGTAATGAAATACTTGAGTAGCAACATCAAGAACATTAGCTGCATCTCTGCATTTACCCATGCTCTTTAACTTTCTTCTATCACTGACCATCATATCATCCACTTTCAACCAACATAAAAATAAAAGAAATTAGAAAATGCATATTCCAATCCAATTTTAGACAGGCAATTAAATGATGTTATAAAAACAAACCAATTAACCTTGTGTATTCTCGTTTGTGTCTGTCGTTTTCTTAAGCTTCAACAGAGTGTTATTCTGGTCTGGGCTGTGAAATGGAGAACTATAAGGCCCAGTTTCAGTGTTACATCTTCTTATTCACAATCTATTCAAAATTATCACAATTAGATTCAAATGCTGGAGCTTCAATTGGTAGACTAACGCATACAGAGCAAAGCAACAGTGAACGTGGCACCCAATGACATAACAATTAATTCCTAGCTCTTTAAAAGTCAAAGTAACAGTTGAACTGTAGCATCTCAGTCTGGGCTGCAGCAGTCTGGAATGATGGCTGACAAACAGAAGTACAGGCATTTGATTAGCGTGGCATTAGTGATGGCAGAAATGTTGTCACCGCATTTTTTCCCCATGGTAGTTCTTCAGTAATCAACAACAGAAAAATCTCATCACCTTTCTTGTCATCTTGCTCTTCCTTCACTGACTGGAAAGCCTAATTTTCATGTTGCTGAAATAAGAGAAGACAAGGGTACTAATTGATGACAGGAGAGTAAAAAGAAAAGAAGGGCCTGTTTCCACCATCAGCAGCTACTAAATCATAAATGATGAGAGTGAGGGATACAATTAAAATTAGAATCAGGTTACTGTCATGTGCACTCGAGTTACAAAAGAACAGGAGTACGGGGAAAATTGTTCAGTGATGCCAACACGCAGCTCCATCTTAGGTACACAGTACTGAGGTACAAATCTTACGTACAAAACAAAAGTAAAGAAAGTTACACTACATTACAGATGTATATTGCATATGTTAGGAAAATAAGAAATAAAGCTAAAAAGATAGACATTCCAATCTTTCTATAAGGGCTTCCACCTGGATCCACCAGTTCGTAACCGGTAGCCATGTTTGCTCTACGGGCCTCCATCCCTGCTCTGTGCTCTGGGCTGCTGGACAGGTGAGATGAGATGGAATATTAGACACTTAGATACCTTCTTGAATTGCTTCACTGTCACTGGTGGCCATGACCACAGCAGTGTCCTTCCCATAATGGTCAACTCTGCCACCTCAGTGGGAATAAAAGTATGCAAATACCCATCCCTTCCTGCTGCTTTGTATCGTGCATAATTATATTCTGCCAAGGAGAGAGGGACATGCAATATGTTTGGGTAATGTGGCTGTTATGGTGAATAACTGTCATTGAGTGTAAGATTTCAGATGTGGATGTGAGGTTTGTGGTTACATTAAGTATGTGACAATGAGTTAAGGCATATGAATGTTAGGTATAAGTCTGGATTCATGGAGATTGTTGATAGATGAGTGAAGAGGCTTTAACGAATTGAGCAAGGCATGAGTCTAGGCTGGTGTTGCTCGAATGAGGTATTGGAGGCAAACGTAACTACTCATGAGACATCATTAAACATCATCCTGTAAATAAGAACACAAGAATATAGGAACAACATTAGGTCACTCAACCCCCCTGAGCTGATACACCATTCAATGCTATCATGGCTGATCTGTGGCCTAACTCCAAATACCTGTCTTTGGCCCATATCCCTTAAGGTCTTTGCCTAACAAAAATAAAAATCATCTATTTTAAATTTCAAATTAACAACTGATCTAGCACCCACTGCCATTTGTGGAAGGGAGTTCTAAATGTCTATCACCCTTTTTGTGTAGAAGTGATTCCTAACATCTCTCCTGGACAATTTGGCCTTAATTCTCAGACTATGCCCCTGAGTTCTAGAATCCTTAACCAGTAGAAATAGTTTATCTTTATTTATCCTGTCTCTTCCTGTTAATATCTTGAAGACTTCAATCAGGTCACTCCTTAACTTTCTAAATCTAGAGAAAACTGGCCTAATTTGTATAATCTCTCCTCGCAAATTAATTGCTGAAGTCCAGGGATCATTCTTATAAACAAGTGTTGTTCTCCTTCCAAGACCTTCCTAAAGTGTGATGTCCTGATCTGCTCGCTGAACTAATTCATCCATATTGTTGGAGCAACATCTCTAGCATTAATTCTTGACATGATCCCAACTTGCTACCTGGAGGGCCAGCAATCCCTATATGGATACAAGTCACCTCTCCTCAGCTTTGCCATTAAAACATTGAGTGGAGAGTCTGAAAACCCTTGGTACCCATGCTCTCACATGTTATGCCATTATCCAAAGTATGAAAGCACATGTTCAGAATTCAGGAGGCTCCCACTACTTCTTACAGAGAAGTCTAGTCACTGCCCTGGCCATTATAGCAGCATTTGACCGAGTGTCATCAAGGAACCCTAGCAAAACTGGAATCAATGGGAATCGGAGAAATCTCTTCACTAGTTAAAGTCATTCGAAGTCATAAAGGTCTCATGTTATTCCTACAGTTTAAGAGAACATAAATTTCATATCTTGGATCCTCAATAAATTTCTTAGCAAGTGCTTATTCAGCTCCTTGTTAAAATTAATTAGTACTGTTAAAACTGAATTATAAATTGTCACAGTCCGTGATGAGTTAACTGAGTTCAGCAGTAGAAGCTACAGGAGCAGTACAATTGATAATAGAATACTTGAGCACTGTTGTAGGAAATTGACCAGGGTTAGCATGCTTGAACATTAACGGGAGTGCAGCTCAGGGTGTGCAGGGTTTGTCACAATCAGATTTAGATATATAATGACCACATATTTGAATAGATTCCCAACGCCGACCGTCAATCTCACTTAAGCCTAATTGACAGTAACAAACGTTTCAGGTTTCATAACAGAAATTGGAGAAACATAATTAAGTTATCATTGCACTATTCTCGTAGAAGGCTCTGGTGACATGAGGGTGATCAACCACTTGATATTAGCTTTTTTTTAGAAAAACATTCTCCATGGACCCATTAAAGTCCCTCATTTATGCATGAACCCATTATAAATCAAATATCTTCATACTAGTGAAATTCTTTGTCAGATTATTTCCATCTTAATTCATCATACAGATCTAAATGTCTGAACTGCATTAATAAATAAAATAAAGAAATGCAGATGTCTCTTCAAATGCTCAATTTAGTCCTCAGAAATGTTGAAACGAACATTCTCACTTCTGATCTGTCTTAAAAGAGCTTGTATGGTTGCTGTCTTGCATGAATCTGTGCTTTCAAAGTTACTCTCATCAGGATAATGGTTACTATCTTGATGCACTGACAAAACTCAGCATCTTATTGTCCTTCACAATGCAAAGGACAGTGAAATATTCTGACTCCCTCAAGGACATATTTGAAAATGTTAACAGATATTACAGTAACAGCTGGAAACTTGCTGGCTCAAAGCGTGTTTATATAAAATAGATAATCGTTTAGACTGATCCTAAATATTTATTGACCGGCTCAGAGAGAAAACAAAATATGGGGCATTCCAAAAAGGTTAAGGATTTGACCGATGGGATTGAATTCTGAAATATCTTGAAAGTGCTTGCAATTTACAAAGCAAGAAATAAAAACAAGGCAATTTTAAAACAATGTTTCTCAGTAATATCTGAGCATGTAATTATGCTTCATCTTCGTCACCTCTCAGTGCTACGTTATTTGGTGAAGGTATTTCTTTTTAACAGAGGCATCATTCACAACTCATGACTTATTCAAATAAACTGAGATTAATATTATCAAAAGATTACAAACAATTTTTTTTTCTCCTAATGTGAATTTTGGTGACCAACAAGGCTCTCAGTGCTGCATTTATTATAAAAACCAAAGGAACTGCGGATGCTGTAAATCAGGAACAAAAACAAAGTTGCAGGAAATGCTAAGCAGATCTGGCAGCATCTGTGAAGAAGAAGTCAGAGTTAACATTTCAGGTCCGGTGACTCTTCCTCAGAATTGCATTTATCATACTTGGGTAGGATATTATCTTCTTGATCCTTTTTTGCCACCCTTTTTCTATCTATTTCTTAATTCAGGAGACATAACAGTGAAGCCCTCTGCTCTTTTGCTGGTTCATTAATGAACTTTGATCATGCTGTATACTAACCAAGGATGAGGCCATTATAGGAAATATTTCAAATTTCTCATTTTAATTAGTGAAACAAATCAGCCTTGTTTTAAAAAGTGCAATAGCATAGAATTGCAACATTGAGACAAGAAATCTATCAGCTTCATAACCCACTTGGACTGTAACAGTTCAAGAAGGCACCTCATCACCATATTCTTGAGGGAAATTAAGGATGGGTAATAGATGCTGGCTCAGCCATTGTAGGGCATGGGTTGTAGCAATTTATTTTATTCTTTATTCATCTATGAGACGTATGCTTCACTGGCTGGGTCAGCATTTATTACCCATCTCTAATTTCCATTGAGAAGATGGTGGTGAGCTGCCTTCTAGAACTGCTGCAGTCCATTTGATGTAGGTATATCCACAAAGCTGTTAGGGAAAGAGTTCCAGGATTTTGGCCAAATCACACCAGAGGAGCGGCAATATATTTCCAAATTATAATGGTGAATGGCTTGGAGAGGAGCTTTTAGTGAGTGACATTCCCATGCATCTGTTACCCTTGTCCATCTTGATTATAGCAGTCATAGTTGTTTAAGGAGCCTTGGTGAATTTCTACAGTGCATCTTGCAGATGGTGTAGACTGCTGCCACCGAGTGTTGGTGGTCGAGGGACTGAATGTTTTCGGATGTGGTGCCAATCGATTAGTTGCTTTGTCCTGGATGGTGTCAAGCTTCTTGAATGTTATTGGAGCTGAAATCATCAGGACAATCAGGGAATACATCCCCACACTCTTGACGTGTGCCTTACAGATGGTAGACAGACTCTAGGGAAGAGGAGTTACAGTACTCTCTGCAAGATTCCTAGCCTCTGACCTGCTTTTGTAGCCACAGTAAAAACCTGGCTAGTTCAGTTTTTGATCAATAGTTACTCCAAGTTGTTGATACTGGAGGATTCAGCAGTAATGATAATGCCATTGAATGTCAAAGGGTGATGGTTAGATCCTCTCTTAACGGAGACGGTTCTTGCCTGGCATTTGTGTGGCAGAAATGTTACTTGCCACTGTTTAGACCAAGCCTAGATACTTGTTCAGGTCTTGCAGCATTTAGACAAGAATTGCTTCAGTATCTGAGGAGTCGTAAATGGCCTGTTCTTTGATGACTGCATAAAGAACATCCCCACTTCTGACCTTGTGCTAGAGGGAAGGTCACTTATGGAGTTGTTGAAAATGTTGGTGCCTAGCATACCACCCTGACTTAATATTTAGTTCTTATTGGCTGCGATGACTGTAATGGGACTCATGTCACATCAAGTCATGAATGATGTGTACAGTTAAGTAGCCAGTTGGAGAAGGACACTTCACAAATATCCCCATCCACAATATAGGAGAGCCCAGCACCTCAGCGCAAATGGCTCTACAGAAAATATACTGTAATGTACTTGGCTTCTGTGACTTAATTTATATGGCTTTGTGAGCAAGCACAGTCTCCTGAAGTTTGCTCAATGATGACAGTGGGCCCAAAATATCATGGTCCAGATTTCACATGCAGCGACAGGCGGACAATGCATGCCACTGATCACAAAGAAAGATGCCCACAAAGACCTAATGATCTCTGTGGAATAGATTCCCCCTTCCAATGTTACTTTGATCCCAGCATCAACCCAAGAGGCCTCTAATGATGAGCAAGTACTATTGCCAAGTAAGCTGAGCATCACCTTGGGGAGTTTTCAATGACAGCAAACCGGGGAGTAAAATAACCCTGACTATTATTCACTTTTAAAGACCCATATGAAAAGTTACACTCATTTAGTACCTGAAGCAGGAAGTTCAGGCAGGCCAAGTCAGCAGTTAGACCAAATAATCTCTATACTTGCCTAGGCTGATTATGACCATTGCCAGGAGTCGCATGATTGCTTAAGAAAAATAATTTGCTCTAATCTGTGAATATTATGCAAAGCAGTTTGAAAGGCAATATATATCATAACATTCCTACTTGGAATTATTTTCAGTAGTTACATGAATAAGACTTCAATTCAGATTCAGGGATTCTCAAGGAAGTATATGACATGTGACAGCAAATACAAATTACTTAATAGTCTGAAGCAGGGCAGTTTTGACTGGAGTATTTATCAAATGATCTCCTCATCCATCCAGATTTTACATTGCTTGTTCAAAATGCAAATGCATTGTACTGGCCCTATTAATCAGTGATAGAAAATGCATTTGTGATATCAGATATCACTGCTTACTTTGTGTTTAAAGTGAAAATGCTTGATCAAATTGTACCAGGACCCTCTTGATTCTTCGACCCTTCAGAATTCATTTATTTTTAAAAGTCTGCTCAGCTGATTGGCACAAAAGGTACATCTAAAGCATCACTCTACTGAAAGTACATTTCAAAGTTATGAAGTACAAGTTTTGATTTTTGATTTGTGTACTTTTGATTCACTTTTGCAGCCTGTTTTTACTGAATTACAATGTTTGCTTCACTATTCCTCTGTACAATGTAGTGAAAATAAATGTATATATTCACTGTGCAAATTACCTGACAGAATAGCATCTCAGGTCCCATTATGCAACTAAACTAGACTGCAGTCACGTGTTGCTCATTCTGATAACTATTGCTAAACACAAAGCATTGGTGAATAAATAATAAAACTACTCAATTAGCCACTACTGATTAAACCAACTCCATCAAGACATAAGGAAGATACTCAGGCTCCTTTTTCAAAGATGGTCCATGGAGTTGACCAGAGAAGAATCCTTAATACACTACATGTTGGCATGTAATTATAACACTATAGCGTGAAAGGATTGGACAGTGGGGAATGAGAGTGGGAAGGGCAAAATAAATCAAAAACATTCAGAAGCTGAGAGCCAATATGTAAATATTCAAGTCAGGATTTTATTGAACCTCCGAATGGACTGGCACAGAGCAGTCTAAATGAGAGCTGGATACCAGACCTGTTCCTGGAACATTTATCAGTGGCAGAGGATGAAGATTAGACCTTCTGTGCATTCAAGGCCTTTTATTTTTACATATGATGGATCAACAAAAAAGACGTGTTGGAAATAATGGAAGCATAAATCAGGCAAAGCAAAAGAAATTCTATTGTTCTTGACTACTTTTTCTTAAGAGCAGTCTTACCCAATAAAATTGTTGATTAATCACAATATAACTATAGAGACACCATATAAGTACTATGCCTGAATCTTAATAGAGTCTGCTTTATGGGCACCCAACAAGCAAAAGAATTACTGGTTATGCATACAGTTTCTTAACATTAGCATTTGGTAATCAACTAATTAATTACTGATATGTACATTCGGCACTTTGTTGTACCAATGTTAATGGTCAACAGCTTGATGTAGGACTGATGGCAAGTGTTCTCATCAATGAAAATTCCATCATCTTTCCCTTTTGTTATCTCTTTATTTTTAAATTTCAGCCTTTACTTGCATTGCGCACTTCGTATTAAAACAAAAGTGATTTGTATTTATTTTTAACCGTTTGCACAATTCTGTGCGACATTTTTTTCTTACATGACTTGTTTTAAATTTTTTTGTCATGGCCTCAAATCAAAAAGCAAAATACAAACTTCATCGGAATTTCTGTATAAATCACTGTTCAACGCAAGTCAGTCAGGGAATGCATTGCAAAGTGATTCACTTGCGCACAGCAGTTCAGATGAAAGGTTATTGACCTGAAACATTTCTCTTTCCACTAATGCTGCCTGACCTTTTGACTGTTTCCCGAATTTTCTATCTTTAACTCAGGCTCCCAGCACTCACAGTATTTTGCTTTGTCAGAACTGAAGGAGCAGTACACTATCACAGGTGTCAGCTTTCAGATGAACTGTCAAACCCAGGATCTATCTGCCTTTTCAGTTGCATAAAAACTCTGTTCCAAACAATCTCTGGATAACTTTCCTGGGTACACTAGCCATTTATAATGTTTTGGTCAACATTACTGAAACAGATTCTCTTGTTAATATTACATTGCATTTTATCAGACTTCATGCAAATTCGCTATCCATTTCATACATCAAAACAGTTGCTACACTTCATTTGCTAATGATCACTTTGGCACATCCAGAAACAATGAAAATCACTCTATAAATGCAAGCATTTAATTTATTTAAATAAGGTCTCCATTAGAGTTATTTACTTATCTTTTCATTTTATAGAAATTAACTGATCTGCTATGCATTTTAGACATTATTGTTCCTTTCTTTATTTACAGATTTTTTTCAACAAATTTAAATTACTCACAGTACCAAACTCAGT
Source organism: Ginglymostoma cirratum (assembly GCA_024137785.1). Lineage (NCBI taxonomy): Eukaryota > Metazoa > Chordata > Chondrichthyes > Orectolobiformes > Ginglymostomatidae > Ginglymostoma > Ginglymostoma cirratum. The sequence goes on from JAHRHZ010000009.1 coordinate 6,652,407, forward strand.
GGGAGTATATTCATATTGAAATTTACATATATGAAGTTATAAAAGTCACTACGTGTAGAAATTTTGCATGCATAGTTTGTGCAAAATATCACTTTGCCTTTTTGGTTTGGAGTCTTCTTCACTATTAAAGGTAGCATCATAATCACCAGGAATACTAGAATTATACTGGTCTGTCGTCTGACTCACTTAAACGTATGTTACTTAAAACAGTTTCAAACTGCCTGCTAACTACCCAATAGAGCAAAACCATGTATACATGCTGTCTATAAACTGGAGGCAAATTTGCAAGAAACTGAGTGTTTTCATGAATTGCAATTTGATGGCAACAAGGTGACGCATTTAAAATTAAAATATGTCAGCTCAAATAATGTTCTCTCATTTGTCATGGGCAAGAACTTTTGACTTTACTATTAAATTTTACTTCCAAATGGTTGGTTACACTCAATTAATGAGGTTACAAAGCATACTTTAAGTAATATTTTCCAATTTGTAGGCATTTAAGTTAGCAATTGTGTGTCAATAACAACTGCACATGTCATTACAGGGTTGAGGTTCAAGCAGGTCACTAGCTGGCTCATTTTTATGTCTTGTTATAATTCACTGAGTTTCCACATCGCCACACCTTTTGAATTGATTTCAATTGATAAATATCACACCACTGAGAAGAATTTTAAATGCATCCGACCTGCAATTATTTGCACTTTCACTGAATTCCAGTGGCCATACACTGGTGCAATTCATTCCTGTTTCTTCCTTATTGCTGTATGTAGGTGAAAGGCAAAATTACACCAAACAGTTGCCTATAAGAGTTCATTCCAGGTCCCTTATTAAAGCTTACAAGAGTCGTACTGAAATGTAAGACTTTTGATAGTTCAAAATTTCAATAACTTCTTGAAGATCAAAATCTGTATCATGAAGTATTAATCTTAGAATGCAGCATTGGAAGTTATATTGCTGACTTTGTTTTCCAGTTCAGCTTGCTTTGTTGGATAAACAATTATTTTGAATGCTTAGCAAAATCTGAACATTCTGATTACACACCGCTGTTAATGATGGAAATCAGAAATAAGAGCAGAAAATGCTGGGAATACACAGCATACCCACAAGGACTCTTACCAATTTAGATAGATGCACCATAGAAAGCATCCTATCTGGATGCTTCACAGAGTGGTATGGCAACTGCTCTGCCCAAGGCCACCAGAAACTATACAACCCAGTCCATCATGCAAACCAGCCTTCCATCTATTGAATCCATCTAGATGTCTCATTGCCTTGGGAAAATAACCAGCATAATAAAATACCCCTCCCACCCTGGTTATACTCTTTTCCACCCTCTTCTATTGGGCAGAAGATGTAAAAGTTTAAATACACGTACAAACAGATTCAAGAACAGCTTCTTTCCCACTGTTATCAGACTTTGAACAGGCCTCTCAAATGTTAATGTTGATCTCTCTATCTGCACCTTCTCTGTGGCTGTAACACTGTATTCTGCACTCTGTTTCTGCTACCCTGATGCACTGTGTATGGTGCAATCTGCCTGTACAGCAGGAAAAACAACACTTTTCACTTTAGCTCAGTACATGTGATGACGATAAATCAATCAATCGATCAAACCTCCTTGATCTACTGTGAAGGAGGAAAACCATATTGGTTTAACTTGAAGAAGTTTGAACAAGAATATTTTATTGCATGCGTAGAACTAATAACATTGACATTGACATGATGGGCATTGTTACTGAGATTGTGACAAAGACTTGAATGCTAGGTCTTATTCCTTTGAGATCCTAAATTGTTCTGTCAATGAATCCAAATGACATCATCACAGTGGATCGTAGTTAAGACACTCCTCAACATTAACCCCTTCAGATGCTCATGCAACAAACACTTCGCTAAAACATTTATTTAGTTTAACATTTAATTAAGAGCAGTCAAGCCTCCCAATCAATGCGGGACTGGTTTCTTTATAACTGTTTTACACTAATGAGGGAAAATTGAACAGCATTGGAATACAGCTACCCTCACTATATTGTGAAATGAAGAATAACAGATCAACTGGGTACTCAGCGACGATATATCTGTCAATCAACCCGTCTGATTTTAATTCCAGCGAAAATTGTTACTGAATTGTTGTGAAAGAACTTACATCATAAAATGCTTTTACTTTTACATGTTTAAATGCAAATATTGTTGGCAAGTGGAGAATTTATTTTTCACCCCTAGTTGCCAGGACGGTGGTTGTGGGCTATCTTCTTGAACAACTAATCATGCTTTATCACAACAGCGTAATAGAACTTACTTGATACTTCAAAGGAGAGCGTTAACCAAGTTGTTTTGGGACTGAAGTTTTATGTAAGGGTGGCCATTTTCATTCCATTAAAGAGCATTAATGACTCAATGGATTTTCTGAAATCCTGACTGGTTCACAGTTAGTTACTGCTATTGATACCAGCCTAATTATGTGTTTCTTAAAAACTGAGTTCAAATGCTCAAATTTTCTAGATTTGAATTCTTAGTTTTCAGATGATTAGCGCTGTCTTTTGGATTATTAACACAGAACTAGCCCATAATGACATTTAAAATGGTTAAACACAATGAATCTATGTTAAATTTTCTCAAAGATAACTTCAATACAGCTTGAGTATCTTATCGCCTATGTGCATGTATCTTTTATGTTTGGACTGAATTTCTGAATGAAAAGTTAACTGAGGTACAGGAGCAGAATTTGCAAATTTCTGCAGTACTTTCACCATCCAGACTATGCTGGGGTACCAGGGCCTCTCAGTCAGGCTTGACAGCAGGATCTCAGCATTAACACTGCAGGATGATATGTCCAATTCTGTAGCACTTCCCGGACAGCACTGGGGTGTTGGGGTAATATTGTTGGAGATTCCTTCCTTCAAATGAATGTTAGACTGAGACCCTCCAACAACCTGTTCAGACAGAAAGTAATAGATCCCACGACATTTTGCTGAAAATAAGATAGATATCCTGATTAACATTCCTACCCCAACCAGCAACATTAGATAAAACAGACAAACTATTTGAGACCCGTCATCCCTTGTGTTTCTCTGAAATAGCTGTGGTATCACATATCTAAAACAACTAAAATTTGCCACACGGTAATTTACTGCTTTAAGTCCTTCATATTCCATTCATCATAAGGCACTATATCAATCCCAACCCTAAAAGGATTAACTTGGAGCTAACTTTATGAGATGGTTAAAAGTGTTGGCTGCAGCTCAGTCTGTAGAACTCTTGAACTTATAGACCACGCACTCAGATGTATGTTCCATTCCTGAGACTTCATTATAAAAGCTCCAGGCTGAGACTTCCATCCAGTACTAAGAGAGGGTTGAACTGTGGGGAAAGATGTAACTTTACAACAATGACCACGTTTCAAAATGACTTAGTTAGCTGTAACTTCCTTTAGGAGACAGTGAATAACACTGAGATGCAGCACTTCAGGCATTTTATATTGTCATGACTTTCAGCCGGAGGAGCAATAGTTCAGACTAGGTCACGCAAACAGATAGGTCATTGCCAACAAGATTAGAGCTAACTGAGGAAAGGGATTAAATTTTGAAGGATGGGGTCTATATAGTGGGGGAGAGGTTCAGATTCTGGAGTCCAAAGATAGGATGTCATTCTGGGCATTGATACAGGGAATGGGGGATAGGTTAGAATCTGAATGGCGGGAAGGTGGTGAAATCAGTGAGGTTTCATTGGAGGGGGTGGTTTTGGGGTTCAAAAGGCCTGGTCTTGTGATGAAAGATCTGGAAGTAGGAGGAGGTTCTCAGGTATCTGTTGCTATTGGCTTTCTTTGTGGTAGGGTCACAGATTTGGAAGGCATTGTCAGAGAGGCACAGGAATACTCTTTCACAGCAATGGATACTTAGTGCGATGTGTTGTGGAGTTATCAGAGTTGGATTAAACTGTAATGAGAAGATGCCAGTTTCCATGGTTTCAGTGGATGCATTTGCTGAGAAACTACGAGATGATATCAGCAGAGAAATGCCCCAATCCATATTTGACTTAAATTTGAATTGCTCAGTGACTGCAAATTGTTTCTCCTCTCCCGCTGAAATTTATTTCTTGTCTCAGCAAAGTATTCATTTCAGAGAGCCAATTTGTGAATGCCTTCATTGATTCGGCTGAAGATGTTACGAAGTGTCAGTGAAACATTGTTGAGCGTGACAAGCCCAACCATGAACTTAATAATAAAAAGTGCCGGTAGATGTCATTACTCGTATGAGGAATACTAAGAGTATGCACCTCAGATTGTGAATTCATTCCCCTCAATTCACACATCAGGAAGAAGCCAGGACCCTTAGGTTAAATATATTCATATAATCATAGATTGATACAGTAGAGAAGGATAACTTCCCACTCATTTTTGATTAAACAGTCTAATTGATCCCCTTTCTCCTTCCAAATAGCCTGCAAGCTTTTGCTTTTCAAATATTTCTGGCTGCATTTCATTTTGTGAGGGATGTGATCAGGCTGATTTTAAACATTAGCAGAGAAGCTAAATTTCAGAAGTTTAAGCATTATAGAAATATATTGAACTATAATGGCAAATAAAACTTAAAAGAAAGAATTTTAAGATCTGTGTCAGTTGCTTCATGGAACAGGATGAACCTTTGACATTTTGGAAGCTAGAGAGGGGTGAGGACACTTGAAATCATGGAGTTTTTCACAGTAGAAACAAATTGTCTCCTCTTTTCCAGCCCTACTCCAATTTTCTGTTGCCTTTTGATGGGTTATGAAGGGCTCAGATTGTAAACCTGCATGCACCTCTTGAGTTTCCACCCCAAAACCCCAAACCACTATTTTTTCTATGCTATTACCAATTCTTGAAGACCCACCTCACTGGAGAGCTTGTGATCACTGTGGAAACCCTGTTGAGGATTTAAGAATATTTTGACAGATAAGTTTTAAATGATTTGACAATTTCAAATGTAATTATTAGATGCTCAACCATAATGTAGAGATACATTATATGGAACAATTCATCACAGGGATCTCTCACGAAAGGATAAGAATGATCATTACATTCATCACCTTTGTGGAAATGTTGGGATGCATTAGAGTACTTTACCCATTGAGAGAAGTCTAATTGAGCATTCAAAACTGAGGAATGCATCATAAGATCTCTGGCAAAGTAACCTGAGTACTTTAAATGCTCCCAAGAGTTCATTCAAATTGAAAACAAAACCTTCAACAGTTATTAAAACCTTCAAAGTAAATTAATATCATCTGTACATATAACAGATTGGCCACTTGAGAGGTTTCAATCTTTTTGAGGTATGAATGATGAATAAGACACTTTCTTTAAATATTACTGTGCTTGAATTACATTAGTGGGTTTAAAAAAATTTTCATTTCAAAGATATTCTGAGGTCTGTCCATATGGATATGGAAGATACATGGGTGACATTAAAAGGGTAAGTGGATGTGTCAGGTTGTAGGATGTATAAAGGGTTGCAGAGGGTACTTGAAAGTGGATGGGTATAATGGAGTTGGGTGGTGAGGTTTAGGAGGTGAAAGAACAATGCTAGGAGCTGAACTGCTAATGAAAAGAACTGAAGTAAACGTGTTAACCTACCAGCCTCTGAAACCACATTCCTCCTGCATTTTATCATGACTTACAAAATTTGACCCTGCCCTCTCAGAACGCAACTGTGGCAGGAATGAGTCTCAAAGATAGGAGTAGATCTCAGAAGCTGCATGAATGTTTGAATCATGTTTCCTTTCCAATGCTGCAAAACAATACAGGCCACACTGTCCCTATCTCCTATCACAGCTTACTTATCATCAGCACTATTTTAAAGTTAAAAAATCTAAATAAAAAAATCTAATATGCTGAAAATTCTAATCAATTTCTCTATGCTAGGTATAACAAAATTGCTGCAGCCATTTATTAAACAACTGGTTCATAATTTGATCTTGCCAAAAATCTATAGAGGAAATGGAAGTTTTCTGGAGAAGCATTACTGACAATGATCCTCCACACACCCCACAGCCACAAGCCCAGGCCAAATGATCTATCGGTCAGTACTCACTGCTCATGTAGTCAATTCCCTAGGATTGAGGCTCCAGTTTCTTACTGAAAACAAGTCCAGTTCAGGAAAGCAGAGGTGTGTGTTTCATGGAAAGGGGAAGTGGCCAAGCCACAACTCAAAGGATCTGGCGTAGAGCATTTATAGTCAATGGTCTACAGTGACCAAGAGGTTAGGCAACACAATGTCCTGGAAGTAGGTCATTCCAAGAAGTAATGCAAGTAGCAAGCTACATTTTCTGACAGATTTTTAAACTTTGTTTTCTTGAGTTCAAGCTATGTCCAAAAGTCTCGAAAATCCTTAAAAGAAAGAAATTGTGTACCCATTTTAACAAAGAATGGATTTTCATGATCCTCGAAACCAAAATAACATCTTAAACATGCAAACACAGTGTTCGAACAACTGAGCATTTTTGCTTGCTGTGAAACTGACAATGACCTATGTGCTACTTTCTCTAAAGCAATTGCCAGAGAGAACTCAGCACCGGGGGGGGGGGGGGGGGGGGGGGGGGGGGGGGAGCAGGAATGGTACAATTGCAAATTGAACTATTTAAGGCAGCATTTCAACCAAAAAGTGTGCACAGCTCCATTCTTAGTTTATGAAACCACAGCAAAGGTGGAACGCTGTGAGCGCTTACTGAAACTCCAGGGGATTGTGAGATGAGGGTGAAAAGTTGAGAATGCAAAAATCACAACCCCAGTATGGAGAGAGTTCTCATTGACAATGAACTTGCAGTAAAGATGAATGCGTCCATGCTTTCTGTGCAAGACATTCATGATCACATAGTGAAGTGTACAGCAATTACTGAGCACTGACAGAGCAAAATGTCATCCTTGGATTTGTGGAGTGCATTAACTTTGACATACAGAAAGAGTTCCTGGATTAATTGCACAAATTGTGCTTTTAATCTGTTGCTAGCAGATGAAATTGTAGTCATTTTGGTACAGCAAATTCTGAATTTTGTACATCAAGTTTGATCACATTCAGAATATGTTTACAAAACATGTTTTTGCAAGAATTTTGAAACTGACTGCAGGTGACAGCATCTCCATTGTGATAGCAATCAAGCAATTTCACGTTAGCTGTGACCTTGACTTACAGAGGCTGGTGATGTTTACAGAGCTTCTGTCATGCTCAGAGAGGAAAATAGAGTAGCAGCCTTGGTGCGATGTGAAATCAAACTTTTGTCCAACAGCTTTGTATTGGTCACAGAAACAATCTCGTCATAGATGATGCTTCGAAGCAGTCATATTGAATGATATTAAAATGCTCCTAAGAACAGTATTTAGCAGGCAATCTGTGAAGAAAGGACAGTACAAAGAATTTGCCAAGTCAAAGGGTGTGACGCAGTGAAATAAAGTGGGGTGGCTGTCAAGCCACTTTGTAGTAAATGCGCTAATGTGAAACCTCTAAAAGAATTTGCACAATGACACCGGTTCACCGAGAACGTTGTTCTGAAGTGTCAATGTAACATGACGTTGTGGTTTTGCGGACATTTTCAGGAAACATTTATTTATTGAATCATTGCACTTATTTATTTGCTGCATGCAGTGGTCAATCAAGGCATTGATACCTGAAATGTTGCTGACTCTGAGCATGCTTGTGGCCGAATGGACTTTACTAAATCTAAATCCAGAAATAGGTTAGAAAAAGGTCATTTGGGTAACTTGATGTGAATTAAGTCATACATTTCATCCAGACGAAAAAAATATCATTTTGGATGCAATTTGCAATCATTGGGCTGTATATAAGGATAGGCATGAAAAGATGCCAAAGGACTGAAGAAATTAATAGTGTCATATATTGCACTTGGGTTACATAGTGCTGCCACTAAATAAGTCCCCAGATTTCTGAGCAAGCAGTTTTGTTTATTTTCATAGGTGGAATACCTGTAACTATAAATAACATAAAGGTACATTTTTACTAATTAATAAACACGTTTCAAAAAATATTGCTGGATCACTTCCACTCAATGAATGTTCTGATTTAAATACACCACACCATCTTTTCAGAGGTCTGCACAGGATCACAGAAATTAGAGGCAACATTGTTTACAATGGGGCTATATTTTGGGGAGTTCACATTTACAGATTTAGGGTTCATGTGAACTCAAATAGTTCATTCAAATGTTCAGCATGGCTTGTTAGTTAGGTGTAAAGCGTACTTTTGATTTACCCCTTACAGGAAACCCACTCTGCTTGGAAGGGGAATCAGCACTGTACATAAGACATAGGAATAGAATTAGGCCATTTGGCCCATCAAGTCTGCTCCACCATTCTTTCACTGATGATATGTTTCTCAATCCCATTCTCCCGCCTTCTCCCTGTAACACCTGATCTCCTTACTGATCAAGAACCTATCTATCTCTGTCTTAAATACACTGAATGACCTGGCCTCCACAGCCCTCTGCAGCAATGAGTTCCATAGATTCACCATCTTCCAGATGAAGAAATTGCTCATCTCATTGCTAAATGGTCATCCCTTTACTCTGACGCTGTGCCCTAAGCATTAATTATTGCAGGGCAAAAAGGAATGGTGTAGCAAGGTGTACTTTTATTTCTTTTGCGACACGTGAGCGTTCCAAATAAAGCAAACATTTATTCCTCAACCCTTTTTGCTCAAGAAGGTGGTGGTGAGCTGCCTTCTTGAACTGTTGATAGTCCACTGTGTAGATATACCCACAGGGCTGTTAGCAAGGCAGTCCCAGGTTTTTTGATCCAACTACAGTGAAGAAATTACAATGGCAAGTCAGAATGGTGCAGGAGTTGAAGAGGTAACTACAGGTCATGGTGATCCCATGGATCTACTGTCTTCTCCTTTCAGGTGGAGGTCATGAGTTCTGATGACTGTTGAAGGAGTTGGTCACAGTGTAGATAGTACACATACTTGTCACTATGTATTAATGTGGGAGGGAGGTGAATGGTTAAAGTGATAATGAAGTGTGGATCAAGTAGTCTACTTTACCTTGGATGATGTGAATTTTTTGACAGTTGTTGGAGCTGTACTCATCCAGCCAAGTGCTAAATGCCCCATCACAATTTCAACTTGTAAATGGTGGAGGAAAGGAGGTGAATTATTCATCACTGAACTCCCAGCCTCTGACTTGCTCTTGAAGTCAAGATATTTATGCGGTTAGTTGACTTCACTTTCTCATCAATGGTAAATGCAAGGATGTTGCAAGTGGGAGATTCAGATGTTTGAAATCTGGTTAGAATTCATACATTGAAGTAAATATTCTCATGGGACAATCAGCTTTTTGTTCTAGATAACACAGTGTGGAGCTGGAGGAACACAGCAGGCCAAACAGCATCAGAGGAGCAAGAAAGCTGGCATTTCGGTTCAGGACCCTTCTTCAGAAATGGGGGAGGGGAAGAGGGCTCTGAAATAAATAGAGAGAGGGGGTGAGGCTAGGGAAGGTAGGTCGGATGGTGATAAGGTTACTACCTTCCTCGGGCCCACCCCTCCTCTCTCCATGTATTTCTGAATTCCCTTCCCCCTCCCCCATTTCTGAAGAAGGGTCCCGATCCGTAATGTCAGCTTTCCAGTTCCTCTGATGCTGCCTGGCCTGCTGGGTTCCTCCAGCTCCACACTGTGTTATCTCTCACTCCAGCATTGGCAGTTCTTATTATCTCTGAGCCTTTTGCTCCAGTTCCTTTTTGACAAACACTTCAGAATTTTTGATATTTTTCCTGTACATGTCAACAAATGCACCAGGGAAAATAAAGAAAAACATGGAATGATGAAAATCTGATGACAATTTGCTAGACTGTAAACAAACAGCCCATTTGCAAGTCCGAGTTATATATCAAACGGGACCAGGTTGTCACGCTGCTTGATGGGTGTAAATTGGAATGTTGTTTCCTGACATTTTGGAAACAGAAAGCAGCTGTTTTGAACCTATATATTTTTAAAAAAGACACTAGTTATTTATTTGTTTAGTTATTTTACGATTTTCTATGCTGTATAACTTTTTTTGTAGGTTCAGCTGAGATCCAGAAACACTGTATTTTCCAATGGCCAAATCGAGTAACAAATACAGATTCTGCTAAGTAAGTAAGGAGCAGCATGATGGCTCAGTGGTCAGTGCTGCTGCCTCACAGTGCCAGCCTTTGGCAGCTGTCCATGTGGAGTTTGCACATTGTCTGGGTGGGTTTCCTCCAGGTGTCCTAGTTTCCTCTCACAGTCCAAAGACGTGCAGGTTAGTTGGTCTGTATGGACATGCAGGCTTAGTGGGTTAGTCGAGATAAATGCAGGGTTACAGGGCCTAGAGGCAGAGTGGATCTGAGTGGGATGCTCTTCAGAGGGTTGGTGTAGACTCAATGAGCCAAATGACCTACTTCCACACTGTAGGGAGTCTATAATACTCCAAAAAATATAATTTAACACAGGAACAGGGAAAATTTACAGTGAGACAGAAACAGTTACACTGAGTACAGCTTCCTACAATTAGAGATAACAAGGTGTGGAGCTGGATGAACACAGCAGACCAAGCAGCATTAGAGGAGCAGGAAAGCTGACACTTCGGGTCTAGACCCTTCTTCAGAAATGGGGGAGGGGAAGGGGATTCTGAAATAAATAGGGAGAGAGGGGGAGGCGGATATAAGATGGATAGAGGAGAGGATAGATGGAGAGGAGACAGACAGGTCAAAGAGGCGGGGATGGAGCCAGTAAAGGTGAGTGTAGGTGGGGAGTTAGGGAGGGGATAGGTCAGTCCAGGGAGGACGGACAGGTCAAGGAGGCGGGCTGCTCCTGAGATGAGGCATTCCACTCCCGGACATCGCAGATGTCCTCGTTTTTCAAGGACCACAACATCCCCTTCACAGTGGTCGAAAACGCTCTTGACCGTGTCTCTCGCATTTCCTGCAACTCATCCCTCTCACCCTCTCCCCACAACTCATCCCTCTCACCCCCTCCCCGCAATAACAACCAAATCAGAATCCCCCTCATCCTCACGTACCACCCTACCAAAGTCTAGGTCCAACACATCATCCTCGGGCGTTTCTGCCATCTGCAATCTGACCCCACTACCAAAGATATTTTTCCCTCCCCACTCTTATCTGCTTTCCAAAGAGACAACTCTCTCCATGACTCCCTTGTCCGCTCCACACTCCCCACCAGCCCCACCACCCCCGCAGGAAGTGCTACACCTGCCCCTACACATACCCTCTAACACCCATCCCAGGCCCCAAGAAGACCTTCCACATTAAACAGATGTTCACGTGCACATCTCCTAATGTGGTATACTGTATCCGCTGTTTCCGATGTGGCCTCCGCTATATTGGGGAAACGAAGCGGAGGCTTGGGGACCGCTTTACGGAACACTTATGCTCGGTTCGTGACAAACGACTGCACAGTCGCGAACCATTTCAACTCTCCCTCCCACTCCTTAGACGACATGTCCATCCCTGGGCCTTCTGCAGAAATACTGCAAACCTCTTCCTACAATTAGATGTGTTTTCACGTGCACAAGCTTCGATCTTTGATCCACTTGTCTGTTCATCAAGGTTACTCGCTGGAAGCAGGCTCACAAAATTTACCCTCTTATGTCCTAAAGACTATCAAACACTCTGGCCTGTTTTACCAGCATCTGTTACAGATTAAAAACAAATCTCAATTTATTAATTGAAGTTCAAACCTCAAAAAAAAGCTCAAAGCTCAAAACACAATGTCCAGCATGGACAATTTCTTATACCCTCCGGCCAGCCACATACGCTGCACTGACCCAACATTTGATCTGAACTTATTCGGTTGAGAACGGCAGATCTCACTTCAGGTGGCTCTCTCAAAAACAAACATTAAGCTTATTAATCTTCACAAAGGACATCAACATGGAACATTAGACTGACATGATGCTGCACTGAGTTATACGTTGATGTCATGATGGGTATCATCCTTTATTGGCAATGAAGAGCATTATGCATATTTCCCTGCTGGTCCATTGCTGTTAATATCATTGCTGGTTCAGTAAAAGCCAAGTATCAATGGAGATAAAACTGTTTGGCCCAACACCGCCAATATCAACGCACCTCAAATACAATTCGTATCAATAACAATACGTCTTCAACAGTACATATAAATCTCACAGTACTCGCATTCTGTAATAATTTCAGTATCTTCAACAATACAGACATCATCAACAGTACAAGTATTTACAATAGCATGAAACTTCCAACAATTCCACCAGTTTCTATAAAACCAGTATCATATGCAGTAGCAGTTTCTCCTAAAATACCATCAATGCTAATATTACAGATTGTCATCTGTGGAGGTATATTTTTCCCCGTTACACTAGTGAAGTTATATGGCCATTCATGACATATGGAGTGCCATATACCACATAGCTTTGTGAGTATGGTTTAACTTGATTTTTGCACATCTGGCCTGTATGGATCTTCCATGACCAAAAATTGAACTGCATAGGCCAGTTGTTTACTTTTTCTCAACTCATTGTGGTCAAAACTCTAACTTACATTGTCAGTGAAGTGGATTCCAGTCAAACTGTAACGCACTGTTTTCATTTGAAGTAATCTGTAAAATAATCCTTAGACCAACAGAAGATTATTCCTGAATGCAACAGTTCATTTCTTGAGCCACCTACCTTGTGAATGTTGCCTCATTCTTGTATCATCTTTAGCTGCTGTGTGGAGAAATGAATAAAACAAAAGAAAAAAACTTGCACCTTAGGGAAATATGAATTGTGGAAGCACAGAATTTCACAACCATGTTCACTTGAAGTAATGTGAGCTCTTTGGTAAATGTCTTTTATTGTGTGCAAGTGTGCAAATTGGGTCCTATTGGTGAAGTACAGCTTGGGCTATGCTTTCAGGCACTAAAGGATGTTACTGCAAAGAGCTTCACATTTGGACTGCATTGAGATGAGGACACATAACTCTGAATCAGTTGATAGTAATTCAACTATTGATGTTTGCCTGTTGTACCTTCAAATCTTAACAATGCTCTTGAAGCCTATACTTAAATGGGAGAAGTGTATTGGCCACTCCACAATGGTCTTATTAATATACGGTCTATCATTGAACTCATTGACCATTGAGCTAAATTTTTTTGCATCATCCAAATTGACATGTCTGTAGTGATTCAACTTTTGCAATACTCGTGGGCATTTTTCTTTTGTGTTCTTACTGATAGTGAGAAGCATTGAACTGGAAACGTGTACAAAGTTGCAGCTTTTTTTTTCTTGCAAGAACCAAAACTTTGCTATAATTTATTGATGTGAAACAGGATATTTGGTCTACAAAGTGATTTATTATCCATAAGCTTGAAGCCCAATGATTTACTGAGAATGATACATGAGGGATCATCTTCTACCTTAATGTTGTCTTCAGTGTTATGAAGCAATTTCCACATCCCTGCAGGAATAATGCCTATATATTTGAAAAGACATGACAAAGGTTGCCATCCACTTATATGTAAATATGCAGGTTTTGTTATTAAAATTCAGCTTTCAGCAATAAATTAATTACATTGAACTTTTAGTTACAATATTCTAAATATAAAATAGATCTTCTGGTATGATTTCATATTGCAACAGGAAAATTGTCATATGAGCGTTACAGGTCAGAAAGTACATGAGACACCCCTTCTCCACCTGGAAGCTTGCCAACATGGTAAAATTATAAAGTAATTCACATAATTATTACCATGTAGAAGGCCATTTGGCCTATCATAGCTGTGCTGGTTCTTCAGCCAAGCATCATTACCAACTGCCATCGCCTGTTTTATCGCCACACTTTTGCGCACTATTTCTACTGAATGATCATCCAATTCTATCCTGAATGCATCAGTTGAACCTGTCCCCAAGATGCTTCCAGATGGTGCATTCCATACCGTAATTATTTGCTAAGTAAAAAATCTTTTTCTCACATCACTCTTGCTGCTTTTGCAGATCACTTTAAATCTATGTCGTCTCATTTTTAAAAACCAAAAGAATTGCAGATACTGTAAATCAGGAACTGAGGTTCTGAGGAAGGGCCACCGGACCCGAAATGTTAACTCTGTTTTTTCCCTTCACAGATACCGCCAGACCTGCTGAGCTTTTCCAGAAAATTTGTTTTTGTTCCCTCTCATTTTTGTTCATCTCATTAGTAAAAACAGCTTCTCCCTGTCTACTCTGTTCAGCCCACTCATGATTTTGAGAACCTTTGCTGCTTTCTCTCTAATGACAAAGTCCAAACTTTTTCAATCTATCCTCATAACCGGATTTCTCATTCCTGGATCAATTCTTATAAATCACTTCTGAACTCTCTCCAATCCGTTCACATCTTTCTAACAATGTGGCACCCAGAACTGTACATAATACTCCAGCTGAGGTCTATAAGGAGTCTTATACAAGTTTAATACCTTTGTGCTCTTGTGCTCCAGGCCCCTATTAACAAATCCAAGGATGCTGTATGCTTTATTAACTGCTCTTTCCACTTGTTCCGCCACCTTCAATGACTTGTGCACATATACGTTTGAGTTGCTCTGCTCCTGTACCCTCTTTAGAATTGTACCTTCTAGTTTATATTGTCTTTCAGTGTTCTTCATACTAAAGTGTATCACCTCACACTTTCCTGCATTAAATCTCATTGCCATTTATCTATCCATTCCAACAACTTCTCAATGCTCCCCTGAGTTCCACACTGTCCTCCTCACAGTTTACAATTCTTGCAATTTTTGTGTCAAGTACAAACTTTGAAATTGTCCCTTGTACAACGTCCAGATTATTATTGTTTGTCAGGAAAAGCAAGAGCTCCAATACCTATCCCTGGGGAACATCACAAAAAACTTTCCTCCAGCCCAAAAAAATACCCATTAACCATTGCTCTCTGTGTTTTATAACTCACCCAATGTTGTATCCATGTTGCTACTGACCCTTTTCAAACATAACCTACAACTTTCTTCGCAGTTTGTTCTGTGGCACTATATTAAATGCCTCTGGTAATCCACACTTACCACATCAACAGTATTACCCTCATCGAGCCTTTCTGTTACCTCTTCAAGAAACTCCAGCAAATTAGTTAAACACCATTTCCCCTTTAGAAATCCATCCAGACTCTTCCTAATCAACCCCCCTTTTACTATGTGACTACTAATTCTATAACAAATAATTATTTCTAAAAGTTTCCCCACCACCAAAGTTAAACTCACTGGTCTACAATTGCGAGGGTTATCCTTACAAACTTGCTTGAACAAGGCTGTAATTGATCGCAGTTCTCCAGGCTTCTGGCACCTCTTCCAACTCCAGGAAAGACTGAAAGATTGTGTCCAATTCCCCTGCAATTTCTATTCTCATTTGCTTCAAAATCCTTAGATGAATTTCATCTGGTCCTGGTGTCTTGTCAACGTTAAGAACCAACAGTCTATCTAACACTTGTTCCTCATTAAATTTAAATCTTTCTATTGACAGAGTTTCCTCCTCTGTCACAATGACCTGGGCAACATCCACTTCTTTAATAAAGACAGATATAAAATATTCATTTAACTCCTCAATCATACATCCATGTGTAAATCCCCTTTTTGGTCTTTAATGGTCCTACTCCTTCTTTAACCACCCTTATTATTTACATTCCTACGGAAGATGTTAGAATTTCCTGCAATGTTAACTGTATCATATCGGGGTGGGGTGAAGGAGGGGTTGGGAAGATGAATGTCAGAACCAGCAGTGGAGGGAGGAGAGGGTCCAGTCTGGCCACAGAGGACAGTTGTTGAGTTTTTTTTCTTTATTCATTCATGGGACGAGGGCATCACTGGCTAGGCAGCATTTATTGCCCATCGCTAATTGCCTAGAGGCCAGTCAACCAACATTGCTGTGGGTCTGGAGTCACATGTAGGCCAGACCAGGTAAGGATGGCAGTTTCCTTCCTTAAAGGACATTAGTCAGTCAGATGGATTTTTCCAACAATTGACAATGGATTCACGGTCATCATTTGATTCTTAATTCCAAATATTTATTGAATTCAAATTCCACCATCTGCCACGATGGGATTTGAACCCAGGTCCTCAGAACGTTATCTCGGTCTCTGGATTAACAGTCCAGTGATACTACCATGAGGCCATTGCCTTCTCCACGTGGATGGTTTGATTGTCAGTTCCCAGATAGAGGAGACGGCTTCCAAACTGAGGGACTTAAGGGTGTTAGGTCAGGGTCTGGGAGACATGTGGTAAGTTTGTTGATCAGGTTAATAATTACTCAGGAGTTCGATTGGGTTTTTGATGGTCTAGCCTTTTCCCACTAACTATTTATTTAATGCAGCGGCACCTTTTGGAATTATCAGATATCAATTAATATATTTGGAGCATTCTTGGCATGGAAGAATTGCCTGTTGGAGTCTTGAATTTCCTTGGCAAATCTCTCAGAGTCTATGTTAGAGAGTCTGCGTGATTCCCTTGTGCAACTCCTATGTATGCTGCAGAAACAATCATCTGACCTTTGAAAAATCGAGCCAAATGTCTTTCCTCAAGCATATCAAGCACATTCAGGAAAGAAATTGCTACATTTCTAGAGACTAATGATATCAATTGACATGGAGATAGTGTGGAAATGTGAACAAGCTTGAGGACACCTAAATTAAATGGCATAGTTTTCGGAGTAGCAGTTGGGAATGGAGGAGGAACAGGGTAGGAAGGCACTGTTATCATCATCATTGGAGGTCCCTCGCAGACATGAATGACTCTCTTCCACTCTCAGGCTGAGTCTGTAGGTGGCTGTACATATGTGACTACCACAGGCTCCATTACACAGGGGTCACAGGAAGGGGTGGGTGGGGCATTGGTGTGACAGTGTACTCCTTTCATGATTTTCGCCTGGCTTCCGTTTTTACTTGATGGAAAGTCTCGAGGTGCTCAACGCCTTCCCAGATGCCTCTCCTCTACTTTGTACAGTCTTAGGCCAGTGATGTCCAGGTGTCTGTGGGAATGTCGCATTTTATCATTGAGACCTTGAGGGTATCACTGAAGCACTTGTTCTGACTGCTTGGGGCTTGCGTTCTGTTTCGAAGCTGGGAAGGTTCTGTACAACTCTTTTAACTATGCGCCCATCTTATGTTAAAATGCTGATCTTTCATAATTCCAACCAAAGGTTGCTCCCTCACTCAAGATGATTTCATCCAGAGGGCATTTTTGGCCTTTTGTCCCTGACCTCATGTGGATTTACAACAACTCTTCCATTGCTAAAACTGCCTGTACAAAGCTTGGTCTCTGTTTCTTTTCCTGAACCCATTTATTTTCCCGTTCATCACCTTCAAATACGTATACATCTATTCAATCTTGCAATCTACTTGCGTACTTGAGATGATCGCTTGGAAAATAGGAAATTGCATCATCCTAGTCATGGTGCAATATACTGATGAGATGGGTTTGTTGATTAGGACCACCTTCAGATTTTACTTAGCAACAGCTTCTGCCACCTCTGTACACCAACCTCGCTCTTTATATTGCAATCTTTTTGTATCTCCATTTCATCCATCTTACTATAAACGCTTCCTATTTCAGACTACAAACCAGTCTTCTGCCATGTTCTTCCTTCTTTGCTGACTTTTCCTTTCACTTAGAATTTTCTTGCTTTAAAGTAAGATGTCAACCAACTGTTATATCCAATCTTATCTCAGTTTTGCTTTAACACTCTACAACATCGACAATTTCCCAAACTACAGGCCTAGCTCCTTCACCTTGATTTTTCAATTTGAAATGAAAGTATTATGTTAAATCTCTGATAAAAAATATCTTCCAAAATGCATAAGACTACTAGCAAGAGTAATATTTGAAATGCTACATTGAAAGTTTAGTTGCGAGATTGCAAAATGATAATCAAACCTTTTATTTAATCGGCTGAGAAACAAATATCAATGAGCACCTGGGAAGAAATCTTCTACTCTTCTACAAAACTCCCCCTGCCATGGGAACATAGATATCCACATGAGAGAACAAATGGTTAACGAAGGAACCTTCCCTTACGTCTGTATTGCAGTATTGTTTCTTTTCCATTCGCTCATGGGATGTGGATGTCTCTGAATGGCCAGCATTTATTGCCCATCCCAAATTACCCAAAGGGCAGGAAGGAGTCAACTTCATTGTTGCGAATGTGGAGTTACATAGAGGCCAGACCACTTGAGGATGCAGATTTCCTTCCCAGAAGTGAGTCAGTTGGGTTAAATTCAAATTTCACTATCTGCCACAGTTGGATTTAATCCCATATCCCCAGAACGTGAGCCTGGAAATACCAGATCGGTGCCAATACCTCCTCCCCTTGTTAGCCTGGAGTGCATGCTCAGGTCCTGGATTATGTACTCAGCTTCTCAATTGTGTTCTCAGGGCCTGGATTATGTGCTCAATTCCTGGGTTTTGAGCTCAGGTTCCTAATGTTTCTGCAGCAAAATTTGCGCACTGCGTTATTACTGTCAGTGACAGTCTTGTTTCTCCTTCTATTTCAGGGTTTTGACAGCAACTCAACGTGAATATTAACCAATTCAGTAAATAACAGGTATGCTGATGAAATTTGTGCAATTCTGCAAAGAACATTACAATTTAAATGTCATCCACCATAACAAGTTACATTGAATATCCTGTTTGGCTTAGGGCATGGAGTTACATTTGGGTGAAGTAATTTCAACAGTTATTTTTCAATTGAGATTAAAATGAATAACACAAATTTCCAATCAGAGTACCTTGGAGTGCAAGATATGATTCCAAAAACATTTACAAGATATGTATCGACACAATCTTTTAAAAATAATCAACCAATTAAAATTCTGTGAATAATAATTTGTAATTAGTAATAATTTGATTAGGATATTTGATTTGATTTATTTATTGTTATTGCGAATCTTGTCACAAAATAGTGAAAAATATTGTATCGCGTTGCTACTCTCCGGTGCTATGTAAAACACAGAAAAATAAACCAAAACATAAAAGTTTAAAGGCAGATAAATGAAGTAGTAAAGAAAATCTTCAACATAACGGTCCTTTTGTTGAGTGCTCCATCATGGGCCATGGGCCATGGGTGTGGCGGTCAGGTATGAGTTCTCTTCATCGAGTTATTGCTGCCGGAATGAAAGTCACTAATCTCCAACACCATCTCACCTCTGCTTATGCTCTCACCACTATGAGCCCTCGCTTGGACCTCACCAATGCTGGGTACTGCCGGGCCCAAACTTGACTCTGCCGCCACCATGAGTCCACTTCGGGCCTACCCTCGCCAATTCAGCTGTTGCTACTGCCGCAGGGGGGTATCACACTGGGCCCCGAACCCATCTCCGCTGCCTCCATGAGCCTGCACACCAACGCTGCAGGAGCCGCCGGGAACCCAAACCCACCTCTGACACCGCTGCCACTAGACCATGCTACTGGGCTCACTCGCTCTTCATCAAGAGGTAAGCGAACTCAAATAGAATAGAAGAAAACAGGAGAAGACAGAAAAGAAAGAAAAATGAAAAGAAAAGAAAAGTGGATGGAGCAGATGAGTCCCGAGCTCAGAAGCCCTCCTCCATCAACCTCTTACACATTGTAAGGAAGAGTAGGAATAAAGGAAAACAGGTAAGAGCTAGGAACATTAACAAGGAACTACACAGTCCTGCTCAGACCATAACCTCTCCACAATAAATGGCCTCACAAATTTCTGCAAATTAAAATAGTCCAAATGAAATTGTTGCTTCTTAAAAGTAACACTCATCCAGCAGAATGGTCACGTCGTAATAGGATTCCGCAAAATTAATCAGCTTCTTAATATTTTAATCATCATTACTTTACATTCATGCTTTCTTTCACCATTTGTTGTCACTTCCTGTAATAATAACATTGCAATACTTACGCGACAAGGTAACTGTGATGAGTCAAAACTGAGAGTGTATACAATCCAATGTTATATTTGATGTAACTACCGTCATGTTGCAGAAGTACAGCATTTGTTTAAATGAAACTTTAGCTTTCAGGGCAATCAGGTCTCAATCAGTATTCCAGTCCACCATTACTATGAAATATTACAAGGCTCTATTAAAGGCATAAGACATGAAGGTGGTTTGGAAATTTTGTATTATGTTGTTGCTAGTACACTGAAATGATCTGTCACCACAAAACTAATAGCTGCATCAACTGACTGTGATACCAATGATATCCTGCTATGCACTCACAAAATAGAAGTTTTGTTAAAAGGAAAATGTGCAAATCTGGACTGATACAGTTTAAAATATGCAGCAAACTTAAGAATTTCATGGATAATGTGACTCTGACAGTGCTAAACTAGCCCTCCTTATCCTTTTTTGTCTGGCTATAGTTTTTGAAGCAACTGACAAATACATACCCTGAGTCCCTTCCTTTTTTCCTCCAAGTGGGACTGTGCCTGTTTCCATTCTTACAGTAGCTACTACAAAGGTTTGTACTTGACACCCAGACAAACATCAATGGGATTCCGCAAGGTCTTCTGTGTGGATGCTCTCTACTTTTCATGAAATTTATGCTGATGGCATAATTCAAAATTATAATGTTGGACATCAAATTTTATTGTACATCCAGGATGAGCAGAGATTTCTCCCAACTATGCATTCAGAAAATTGAAACCATTGGAGAGGTATCTTACAGGGGTCTGAGTGATGTGGCCTATGGTGAGAAATACGACAGAAGTCCAGTGAGGCTGAGCTCAATATCCAGAACAACTCGCTTTCCCTTTTAACTGGGTTCTGGGCATCAAGGCAAACTTTTCTCTAGGCAATAGTGTGTTATCTATTAAATGGGGTCATTGCTCGTTAACAACCTTATTAACTGTAGATCTCACCTTATTAATACACAGCTTTCTATCATACAAACTGCCACAAGCAAATTGGATGCTGAGATTTCTCAACATGGAAGTCAAAATAGGTATCCAACATCTCAGTTGCTTTGAAGGGTCTCCATTGTGGACATCTCAGGGCATTCTCCACTGGCTACAGGAATGCCACATACAAAGACATTGGCATTGCCATTCCTCCACAGCCCTCCTGGAAATTGCCTCTCAATGTATGTTTTTGCTCTTCAATGCTGCACTTCTGCGCTGTAATGACAACTATCATTGCAAAGTGTCCTTGCTGCAACATACAGTCAGGTACATGTAACCAGCTCATGGACTGGATCAGATTACATCACTAGCCTGATTGTTCGATATCTCAGGCTCACGCCGAACGGGGTGCTCACACACTATTGGTGGTTTGTGTTTTTGCATTTTTGGAGTCATTGGTGTCACAACATAAGCTATCAATCACATTTCGGTATCATAATTAACACCACCTACACCTCTATTACATTACCCACTCTTTACTTGCATCAGTTCATCTGCTATTGAAACCCTCCTCTATGCCCTTGTTACCTTTGGACTTGACAATCCCAATGCATACCTCATGTGTAAACATGATGTCATCCAAAACTTTGCTGCCTAAAGTTGCACAAAGTCTTGTTCACCTTACCATTGGCAATTGTCTCTGGCTAATCAACACCCTGATTATAAAGTTCTATCCTTTCTGTTAAAATTCAAATATGGGCTTGCTATCCCTATAGCTGTGGTTTTACTTTGCAATCCTGTGAAACATCTGTGCTCCTGCAATTCTTCAGTCCTGCAATCGCAGGTTTAATTTCTCCATCATCGGCAACTAGGTCTTCAGCCTCCAAAGCCCAAAAACCTCTGAATTTTTTCTGAATTTCTCCATCCCTGTTCTCTTTTTCATGCTTGAGTACACTAAACTCAACTTTTAGATCAAGCTTTTAGTCATCAATCGTAATATTGCACATAGTTTGGTGTCAAACTGTGCATTTTAATTCTCCTATAATGTGCCCAGCAATATTTTACTCGGTTAAAGATACTGTCAGTATAAAAGCTGTTGTTGTTCTTGCTGCCAGACTTGCACAAAAGTTGGGAAAGAAGTTAAGGAACGACGCTGAACAAATAGTTGATAACTTAGATTTTAAAGATATTTATGAAGATGGAAGACGCATCAGAGCACAAGAAGTTAGAAAGTGTGGGATGTGTGAACTGAGGAAATCACAGAATCCCTACAGAACAGAAACAGGCCATTTAGCCCATCAGGTCTACACTGACCCTCTGAATAGCATCCCACTCAGATCCAGCCCCTTATCCTATCCCTGCAACCCCACATTTACCATGGCTAACCCATCTCACCTGCACATCCCTGAACACTATGGGCAATTCAGCATGGCCAATTCACCCAACCCGCACATTCTTCCACCATGGCAGAAACCCATTCAGACATGGGGACAATTCCACACAGACAGTCACCCAAGATCTGGAATCAAACCTGGGTCCCTGGCACTTTGAGGCAGCAGTGCTAACCAGCGACTCGGCAAGAAGCTTAGAACAGAGGATAGGGAAGGCCCAGTGGTATTATGACTGGACTGTTAATCGTGAAACCCAGATAATGTTCTGGGAAACTGGGTTCAAATCCCGCTGTGGCAGCTAGTGGAATTTGAGTTCAATAAAAAAAATCTGGAACTAAGAGTCTGATGATGACCATGGATCCATTGTCGATTGTCGGGAAAAACCCATCTGGTTCACTAATGCCCTTTCGGAAAGGAAACTGCCATTCTTACCTGGTCTGGCCTACAAATGATTCCATACCCTCAGCAATGTGATTGTTTCTTAACTAGCCTCTGGGTAATTAGGGATGGGCAACAAATAGTGCCTGGCCAGTAACGCCCTCATCCGTGAATGAATACAACAAAAAGTAGACGATAAAGAGGGAGATGGATTAAGGCTATAGAGGATTTGTAAGTGAAGGTTGGGGCTTTTTTTTAAAAAGAATGAGGAGATAGTGGCAGTCTGTAAGAAAAGTGGACAATGCATGGTCAAATTTGAATTGCAGTATAACCAACTGGACATTGATTAAAAAAACAAGATCCTTAGAAATGTGATGTGAAACAGTTTAAATAAAACCTGACGATGTCAAATCCCTCGGTGCATTTACCATTACTGATTACTCCAAAAGGGTCCTGCATGCACCACACCTTGCAACATTTGATCAAGGTACATCAACGTGGATTGCAAGTCTTAAATATGAGACACTGCTCTACTCCTACATTTTGCTGCTCAAACATAGAACCAAAGCACTCAATTAAAAGATAAACATAAAGTACTGTTTTAAGTTAAACTCAAATTTCTATTCAACTCAAATATTAGTTAGCACAGACTAATCATAATTACTTCCAATGACATCTCTTACCATAAATTTGAAACAACAGGTGGTTGCGATTCTCAGAGAGATCAATAATTTTGTAAAAGAAATTTTATTTCTAATGAACATCTGAAGGGATGACAGTCAAAATTTCAAGTTCTACGATTTTTTACATGATAAAAATAAATTAAAAGCCATATTGACTAAGCACTATTTCACTGGGCAATATATCCTTCAAGCAATGGAAAAGATACTCCATTTAATCTTTAGAATGACTGAAAATGCCATGCTTATACTTTGCTTTGTTCTTTAAGAGGACTTATTCTTCAGAAACCAAT
The DNA here is from genome assembly GCA_024137785.1 of Ginglymostoma cirratum. Classification (NCBI taxonomy): domain Eukaryota; kingdom Metazoa; phylum Chordata; class Chondrichthyes; order Orectolobiformes; family Ginglymostomatidae; genus Ginglymostoma; species Ginglymostoma cirratum. Next base: position 6,675,951 of record JAHRHZ010000009.1, read on the forward strand.
TCAAAGCTATTCTAAGCTCCATTCTAATCTTTCTTTTACCAGGCAGATAATATCTTCTCCCTGTGCTAACTTTCATGATGTGAGACAAGTTGAAGATCCCACTCTCTAGCTAAAGCTAGACAAATCCTGAAGTTCCCTTCCTAACTACACTGTGGGTGAACCTACACTTTATCAACTGCAAGTAGTTCAAGATAACAGCTTAAAACCACCTTCTCAAGAGCATTTACCGATGGACAATAAATGTTGGCCCAGACAGTGATGCCTATATCCCCTGGAATAATTTTCAAAATTCCAAGCCTTGAACCCTCATGAATTTGGTCTCGTCAATCCATGCATGAGCTCTGACCCACATCTTGCATTTTTTTCTTATTCATTCACAGGATGACTATGTTGGTAGCTAGGCCAGTATTTATTGCCTGTTGTTAATTGCCCAGAGGGCTGTTAAGAGTCAACCACATTGCTGTGGGTCTGGAGTCACATGTAGGCCAGACCAAGGAAGGATAACAGTTTTCTTCTCTAAAGGACATTAGTGAGCCAGTGGGTTTTTCCAACAATTGACAATGATGTCATGGTCATCATTAGTGTCTTAATTCCAGATTTTTTTATTGAATTCAACTTTGAACCCTGGTTTCCATAACATTACCCGTGTCTCTGGACTAACAGTCCAGTGATAATTCCACTAGGCCATCATCTCTCTTGCACGATAGCCAATAAAGACTTACTGCCTCTACCTCTCTACCCTCTCTGATTTGCTCAGATTCTTGCAGATGGACCATGTTTGTGAAGCTCAGTGTTACTTAGGAAAATATGAAAACTGAACTGACAATGGGTTCCTATGGATTTTTCCCTTCTCAAATCCTATCTGCCAAACAAAATGAATCACATGGGCCTTCTATCTAGCTAAAAATGTTTGTTAACGATCTTCTATTCCCCCTCTCAACTCTATTCTATTTTAGAATTAAACAGAAATTTTAAATTATAAATGTTTTAAAAATTGGATATTTCTATTACCCCTCGGCATTTGGAGGCTGACAGTCTGTCCATCATCAGGACAATTGCTCTGTCACTGCCAATAACTGTGAAACTTTTACACTTGCTTCCCAACAAAGAAACCACCCAAACTTTACAGCAGAAATAAAAACACGATCCTCTTCACTCAAGTTACCCTAAAGAGGCAGTCTGGAATTTCATCAATCTCAGAAAGCTCCTAATTTGACCAGTTCAAGAACTATAAAGATCTATGATACTGAAAAAATTAGAATATGCAAACAGTTGCAAATTACAGACAGAAAAGCAAAACTCTACATGAAAAGAGCATTATGTCAGCAAGAAAATTTCTGCTCACAAACTCACAAAGAATTTAAGTGCATTCTGTCAAAATCTAATTTTATGCTAGCAATGCACATTGACACAAGTGCAATACCGAAGGAGTGTTTCATGGTGGGTAATGCTGTCTTAAACAAGACAGGTTAAAATCTCCCCTCTTAGCTGTTCCTCTTTATCCAACAAGGCTAAATGCGGAACAGTTCCAGAAATTCAAAGAGGCAGCCTTGCCTCATTTCCTTTCAAATCTATTCAGTCAGTGAAAATGTGGCTAGTAGGGCAGTGACAAAATGAAACAATAAACAGAGAGGTCAGAAGAAGAGCGTTCTCATGGGAACCACAGCTTGACAGCATAGTCCCAAGCACAGCATTATATCGCATCTCTTGAATGGAAAGTGACTTGAGGAAGCACAAAGCCAAGGTTTAGCACATCACATGTTGCTCACACAGCAAGAAGCCTCCTTGCTACTTCTGCACACTGCTGTCCAGGACTCAACCTTGCTCCAAGAATGAACGTTCAACTGATATGAAACAGAACTTCCTGTCTCTAGAGAGAGATCTTTCTGATTCAGAGCTATTGTAATAGGTTTGGTTGAAGTGTAATTATTCACTGATTGTGCAGATGCTGTCCTTGTCATTTCCTTGTAAAGAAACAGGGCAGTTTTATTAGGCTTTTAACAGAGGTCATTGATCTGAAACATTAATTTTCTTTCTCTCCCCACATCTGTAGCAAGATCTGCTCATTATTTCCAATGTTTTCTTATTTTGTTTTAGATTTCTGATGTCTGCATTTTTGTTAATTTACAATTGCCTTGCAAATTGTCCAGAATCTCTTCTTTTGTTCCAGTGTGCAAAAAAAACCAATTTAAAAGTTGACATTTTTTTGAGAGCATGAAGTGAAAGCAATTTGCAGAATATCACTGTGAAGGATGTGTGTGACAATAAGATGATAAATGCTAGGCGATCCTGAGGTGTCTAGAGAGCAAAGAAAGACGTGTGTTTTCAAGTCTTGTTCTGAGGTACGCATACGGGAGAAGATTGGGAAAGTCATTGTGAGGGTTTTGCTCCTAATTGCAACTCACCTTTCCAGTCACATTGAGATTATTGAACCACTCTGCTTCTACTCCTTATTCTCTTGTGAACCATATGGGAGACAATGTGGATTTTAAAAGTTGTAGTTATTACAAAATAAAATCTGATATCCCAAGTCTGTCCAAGTTCTCTCAGTGCTCTTCATTGGTCTTCCCTGTAATTAGCACATCATCCAGATAAACAGCAATCTGGGATACACAGTACAAAATGTTCTCCATTGTTCACTGAAAATGGAACACGCTGATGATACTCCAAAATGCAGTCTTGTATATTGATACAAACTCTTATGGGTATTAATTGCGGCATACTTCTGGGAATCTTCATCTAACCTCAAGGGGAGGCAATGGCCTAATTGTTTTATTGCTGGACCGTTAACCCAGAGACCCAGGTAATGTTCTGAAAAACAAAACCCAGGGAAAATGAATCCAGCCACAGCAGATGGTGGAATTTGAATCCAATAAATTTCTGGAATTAAGAGTCTAATGATGACCGTTGCCGGTTGTCAAGAAAAACGTATTTGGTTTACTAATGTCCTTTTGGGAAGGAAACTACCATCCTTACCTGGTCTGGCCTACATGTGGCTCCAGACACACAGCAATGTGGTTGACTCTTAACTGCCCTCTGAAAAATTAAGGATGGGCAATAAATTCTGCCCAGCCAGTGATGCCCTCATCTCATGCATGAATAAAAGAAAGAAAAATTTGCAGGTACGCATGGCTCATGCCCAGCGTTGTGAAGGACAGCCCCCTTGCCGGCTTTGTGTATAAATCCTCTATGTGAGTGATTGGGTATTTATCCAGCTGTTTACCATTTTTTAAAAAATGCCCACAAAGGCAAACGGACCCATCGAGCTTCCCAATTGGTAAGACCGGTGCTGCTTATTCCACAAACTGGACTGGTTTGATGACTCCTTCACTTTCCAGCCTCCTGATTTCTGCCTCTGCTTTTGCTCATAAGGCAGATGGCACTGTACAGGCCTTGCAGAATTGTGGAATTGCTTCTTGGTCGACATGCATGGTGGCTTTGGCTCCTGCGATGGTCCCCAGACCTTCCTGAAAATCCTACAGGTATTTAATTAGGACTTCAAATCGAAAAATGTTGAGCCAACCAAAGTGAATATTTCTCAACCAATTCTGCCCCGTCAGGCTTGGGCCTGAGCCTTTTACGACAATCAATGGTAGCTGAACTTGTTGCTTCTCCAATGAGACTAGAACAAAAGTTGTACTTTTAATCTGTAAAGGCTCCCCAGTATTAGTTCTCAGTCTAAGGTGGTCTTACACAAACTGAAGGGTTGGCGTCCAGAGTGAATCTTGTTAAAGGCTGCATCTGATCACCGACACAACCGTGCTGGTATCAAGCTTCATTAGAACAGGGTGACCATTTACCCAGATGTTTATTTTGATTGGTTCTGATTTGCATGTTGCTAAGTGATCTAAATGTTCCAAGCTAGTTGTCGGTGGACTTTCCAGGGTGTGCACTCTCCTGGATCTTGGCCTATGAGTTCTCTTACTCAGTTCAGGCCTAGTGGGACTCTTCCACTGTCTCAAATCCGCATAACGGCAGCAACTCCAATAGTTTGCCAGCCTGGATCCTGAAGAAAAATTTTAACTGTTCAGCCGAGGCTAGGCTTTGCTTTGGCGTTTTGACAGAGAGTCCCTCTGTTCAGGATATGTCCTGAGTGAGGCTATGCAATTGTCTTCGCTCGAATGGTGTTCCCCAAGCTCCGTCGGCCTGGCGAGGGTGTCCATTTCCATCAGCATTCCCTGTAACTCGTGAGCTCCACTTGCCACATTTTCTAATGACAAAACAAGTTTTAGCGCCTGTTTGAAGTCCAGTTGGACTTCAGCTAGTAGACACTTTTGAATGATTACATCATTAATCCCACATACCAAATGATCCCTCAGCATCTCATTCAGGGTTAAACCAAAGTCTCATGAATCTGCCAGTCATCTTACACTCAAAAATCCCGGCACTCATTCCCCTGGTTCTCAAATTGCTGAGTAAAACTGAAAGCATTTCTGAATTAGTGGAGGCTTGGGGTCGTAATATTCCTTCACGACATCCATGAACTCTTGAAAGGCTTTAGTACCTAGAGTCTCAGGAGACGTTAGATGCCTAATATCCGAAAAAAGCTGTGAGTCCACCACCTGCAAGGATAATTACTCTTTGCTTTCATCTGGCTCAAAATCATTTTCCTGGAAAAAAAA